>BTPG01000001.1:30330736-30511941 GCA_036245525.1 Semisulcospira habei | reverse complement strand
AAACATGTGATATGGCATGTTTGTCTGTGCTTTTAGTCCGCTGTTTTTGTCAATGTTTGTCCGGGCTTTTAATCCTATGTTTTTGTCGATGAAAACAGCGGATTAAAAGCCCAGACAAACATGTGATATTGACCTACTTTTGATTTCTGACTATCTTGTCAAGCTCATAAAGAAGGCAAGGTCTTTGCCTGAGTGTGGTATAAAAGTTGTGCTACACTCATGCAGCAATATTGTGTCAGCATGTGTGCCAGGTGTGGGAGATTTCAACATCGTCGCACAGTCCGGCTGCAAGGTGACCCCAACATGACCTCTTGCATGAAACCGCACATTAAGTCTCACTAAACACAAACACAAACACAAACACAGTGCACTCACATGTGGCTATTGAAGTTTTGATATTTTTTGATCGACTGTATTTGAAATGTACATTAACCCCTTGACTGCTAGTGGACGTGGATTTCGCACCAGAACTCACTTAACAGTGACTGATTGACATTCACGTGAAGAACACAAATAAAATGGGACTAGACCTGAGCACAAAGGATGTTTGACTAACAAGAGACATAAATCCTGCATACTGACTAACATTTACACAATGGACACAACGGGACCAGACCTGAGCACAAAGAATGTACCTGACTAACAAGAGACATGAATTCTCATAAGCCCCCGCGACTGCGGGGTCCCATGAGGATTTATGTCTCTTGCAGATGGGTGGAATTCAGCTTTACCGTGGCAGTTAAGGGGTTACAATGGGGAAAGAGGAAGAGTGAAGCATCTAACAGTCCGTGTATATGTATGCAGCACATTTTTCTCGCCCATCTTGCAGGGGTTCTGACCTGGTGGTACATGCCCAGGGCCCAAGACCTGAGAACATCCTGTTCCTGGTTCATGAGGTGTTTGAGGGACTTATCCTGGAGTCTTTCAAAGGCGTCACCTACGACTATCTCATTCCCTGTCCAGAATGCTTACGACTGGTCAGTCTCTCTTTTCAATTATTTTTTTTAATGAAACAGTCAGCCCATTTAGCCCTGGGACCATGCAGCAGGAGATGGATTGATCATGATCATTCAAGGGTAGTGCCAGATGAGCACTACCCTTGAATAATCATGATCAATTCATCTCTTGCAACCGGTACATAGTTGTCAGGTGATGACTCAAAAATTTGGGAAATGGGGCTTTGGGGTTTAAGAGTGTTAAACATTTAGTGGTGATCACTTTGCTTTGACCCTTTGCCACTGATACCAATCAGCAGAAGATATGAATAGTCTGGGAGTAAAAATATATGAGCAAAAGAAATGCTACATTTTTGGAATCATCAGAAACACTAAAGTGTTTCCGATGATCCCCAAAATGTGGCATTTCGTTTGCTCGTCAGTATATGTTTAACTTTTAAGATGAAAATTCTGCGAGTTGGAAGTTGTCCACTACAGACCACATACCACATGGAGACTGGCAACACCCTTGAACTGTCACGATTGATGCAACTCTTCTATTGCAGCGCATCAGGACTAAATGAGTTAACAAACTCGTTTTTATGCTTACTATGTTAATTATTTATGGTTTCATAGGACAGCAGCGTAGAGCTTCCTCCTAGCGCATTTACGTCTAAGCCTGAAACCTAAGCGAGCCTGCTGCCATGCTTCCTTCTGATTGTTGACCAGTCAGTGCCAGTTCTCAGGACACATACTTCTCACATACAGTCTATAGGTAGCAAAGGTGCAAGAGCCTAAACCAAATTTCTGACATCCTGACACAAAAATGAACTTATCCCTGCTGTGTTTCAGGTACACAATGGACCGTGGAACTGTAGACTGTCGGACTGTAGACTGTTGGACTGTAGACTGTAGGCCTCCTGGGATGGGTTTGTGGGACATGCTGTCTGACCCCATGACAGACAGTTTTAAATCCTAGTGGAAAGCCTGTCTGTAGAGTCTGTCCACTTGTGTCTGTCCATGTCCTCTCATTAAACCATTTAGCCCTGAGTCCCTACAGCAGAAGATGGATTGACCATGATAATGCAAGGGTAGTACCAGATTAGCTTGGCGCCTGAAGGCGCCAAGCTAATCTGGCACTACCCTTGCATTATCATGGTCAATCCATCTCCTGCAACTGGTACATATTAGGCAACACCTGCAAAATGTGAGAACTGGGACCTTGGGGCTAAAAGGGTTAAAGTTCATTTAGTTTGAAAACTTCTAATATTTGAAAAGGAAGGCTCAACCTGACATTTCTTTTCACAGCCTGGCAAATTGTTCACAGATTGGTAACGTGCAGACACTTTCTGTTGCAGTTACTGAAGGGTCCTCACATGTTTGCGGCGTCCACAGTACGTCGAGCAGTAGAGCTAAAGGCGCCATTTCTACAGTGTCTGAAGTATTTCCACACCATCTCCATCGTGGATTTGCAAGGTAAGTCTCACTCTTACTCATGCTATAGGCAAACGACGTCAAACAACGCTGCACGAGAGATTTGAGATTTGGGAAAAGTGGCCGCAGGGTTAAATGGGTTAAGCAACAATTCTTGCTGGCACCACCCCTGAAATATCATTTTCCATCTTTCTCCTGGGCTCTGTTGCATGACTTAGCTTAGCTTAGCCCTGTGCAAGCCACTAAGCAAGGTGCTCTGTTACTGTGACTAAGCTCACTCATGCAGCCTTGCTTAGTGGCTTGAGTAGGACTAAGCTTACTCGTGCAACAAACCCCTTGAACTGTATGCAGTGTGTAGAAGACATCACCCAGATGTTGCAATGTTGACCTCAGCCAAGTGTGCAAATGGTCCTCGAGCTGGCATCAGCTGCAGTTGGCCTGCGCACGGTTGTGCACGGGCTGACTGCAGCTGACATCAGGGGTAAGTTGCATGAGCGAGCTTAGTCCTGCGCCAGCCACTAAGCAAGGTGCGCCGCTATAGCGGTGCACCTCGCTTAGTGGCTGGTGCAGGAATAAGCTCGCTCATGCAGCTGACATCAGCTCATCAACCTTTTACATACTGGTAGCGCATTTAAATAAGATGTCAGTTTTGGTCACTTGTATGTTAACATTTAGAATATAAAATGTGTTTTTATCTCCTTAGCTTACATGCCTCCTGAGGGAAATGCAGACTATGACCTTCACCTTGTGCAGGCCGTGCGAGGGCTGAAAGAATTGCAGCGTGATTTAGCAGCTGGTATGTAGAGAGAGAGGGAGAGAGTGTGTGTGTGTGTGATTGTGTGTGTGTGATTGTGTGTGTGTGTGTGTGTGTGTGTGTATATGTGTGTGTGTGTGTGTGTGTGTGTGTGTATGTGTATGAGAAGACTTTTTTCACATTGTATATTTAACCTGTTTGTGTGTTTGTGTGTGTGTGTGTGCGTGTGTGTTTGTGTGTGTGTGTGTGTGTGTGTGTGTGTGTGTGTGTGTGTGTGTGCGTGTGTGTGTGTGTGTGCACGCACATCTGGTTCTTTTGATGGTGAATCTGCTTTCCAAGACTGCCCAAAGTTTTTCTTCCTGTAAAAGAGTACATAATTACTTTCAGACGGGTTTCCAGTGAGCAAAGGTCCTTAGGCCCACAACAGACGCAATGGGCTGTCACACAGATGTGTGTGGGCCCACAGCGGCCGGCGTGGGCCCAAGGACCTTTGCTTACTGGGAACCTGCCCTCAGCAGCCAGCACAGTTTGCGTGAGAGGTAGTCACTCCAAACTTGTGTTATGTTTGCAGTGTCTTTTAAAATAGTTGAAGCATTGACACTTTGAAAAATGTTTTCAGATATCTTTGTTTCGTTCTGCAAGAAGGATGAAAAAGCACCAATTCCTCCTGCCCAGATCCTCGCTGACATAAAGAAGTTGGGATACAAGAGGTAACACACTGTCCCTATTGCTGTACTCTGATAGTTTTGTTTGTGTGGATTTGTATAGGACAAGATGAGGATTTCATCCCAAAGTCTACTGTATTGTTTGGAGCGCACATGCGTTTTTCTTTTAGGAACATTAAGAGTTGTTCATATTTTTCAGCTTATACTTCTGATCCATTTCCCTCCTCTCTAAGCCAACCTCTGATCAATACACATGCCAGCGCACACAAATAAAGATGGACACACGGCGCTTCCCGCCATTAGTACGCACTGTGGGCTCGGGTATTGACAGGAATTCTGAAGAAGAATAACACGAGCAGCAAAATGACGTCACTATAAGCTTGACGTCATGGCTATGCTAATCTCATGATGCCGTGTACACTGTGACGAAGTTGATGTTTCACGTCACTCATCCGAAAGGCTTGCAGCTTCTTTCAGATCTGACTGTTTTGTTCCACACAGCCTCTCCCAGGGCAGGCTGTTTGATGGGAGTAAATAGTGGCTCCAATACTTGCAAATTTGAATTAATTATTATTGAAAATGTTGAAGAGGTACAACACTGAATTATGAACTCATTCAATATCTCCCTTTAATCTCCCCGCCCCCCCCCCCCCCTCCCACCTCCTTCCACCTCGCCTGATCTGTACGGCAATGGCACACACAAACACAAACAGCAGAATGGCACACACAAACTGACAGGCAGCAGACACACAGTGCTTCCTACCGCTTATACATTCTGTGGGCTGGCATAGCCATAGCCATTTTGAAGAATAAGGTGGGAATGGCCCATGCCCACAAAGCCTCTTCTGTATGAGCATATTTCACCTTTTCCACAATACGTTCACAAATATCATACAAAAATAGAGAGACTGTCTTCCTAAATGAAAACATTGCACAAGCTCATACACATGTAAAACACTGACGTGCTGGTGATTTGCATCAATTAGGAACATTGTATGAAACACTGATGCCTTTGGTACTAAATCAATGAGTTGTAGTTTTGACATTTTTTACCGCATTGAACTTTTATTTTCGAAAAAGTTGAAGAGATCCAAAGCTGGCTAACGAACTCATCCAATGTCTTTCTACAAACTAGCCATATCCAAAATTTCAAGTGCATAAAATCAAAATTGCAGACACTTATCTGGGTCAACCGACTTTCTATAAATGGTCTTTTATGTCTTCAATGAGACATCCAATTACAATATGCTTGGAGGCTCTCTTAGCCACCCCTTGAATAAAGTATTTCAGGCTTGTGCGTACAGAAATATCGGAGATTCTCATGTTTACACACACACACACACACACACACACACACACACACACACACACACACACACACACACACACACACACACACACACACACACACACACACACACATACGCACATATGCACATACTGTGCTTCGTGCCAAAACGACATTCAACAGCAAGGTTAGAGTGGCTAGACATGACGTTATTTTTATCTTGTTACTTCTTTGCCAGACCATGAGCCCCACCTGCCTGTTATGTCCTTTGCATTCTACAGAACGCGCTCCGATCAACCCCATCCTAAAGTCTACCGTATTTTCAATATGGTAGACAAAAAGAACAGATGAAAGAGAAAAACACTAACAGAGTTTAGTACAAATGTGTGCTGGTTAGTTGGTCAGGGTGTAATGTCCACAGGACCAGAGTGATAATGGATGGCCCTAACGGGCGGGTTATGGGGAACAGGGACAGATACTGCCTATGGAGTATGATCTGAACACTGATCAATTCAGGTGCGCTGCAACTATGTCACTTTGATTAACCATGACCTTTTAACAGACATGCTATCTGAACAAGCCTGTCTTTTTAGACAAATGTGAGCTGTTCTGTGATTTTGGACCTTATGGCTTGCAGCCATAAGGTCCAAAATCACAGAACAGCTCACAAATGACAAGAACAGTTAAAATAGTTTGTGGAAAACCTGTACAGCAGACATCGCCTGTAACAATATTGTATAACGTAGAACACAGGGCTGCAAGTCTTTATTCTTTAAATCTTGATTAACAAAAACAAGAGGTAATGTTTCCCAATTGACAAGAATTTATTGGAGTAGTGATCGTATCAGCAAGATTGTGTTAGGTCACAGTAACAGGTTTTGATATTTATCTTTGTTTTCAGCTGGGTAGCTTCTAACACAAGTGGCAGCTCCATGGACGAGATGGCCAGGGCCCTGATGGATGCCCCGCTGTTTGTGGCCTTCATGAGCAATGACTTCGTGCAGGATGAGGGCTGTTGTAACCTGTTCAAGTACGCCCGACTCACGCTGCACAAACCCATCCTGCTTGTCACTGTGGGTTCGGGCTTCGAGTGGCTTCAGAGCAAGCTGGGGATCCTTCTGGCAGATGAGGTGAACATGTGTGATTGTGTCTGTAAGGGAGGGTCATATTAACCCCATAACTGCTGGAACAAGGCGAACGCCACCCATCTGCAAGAGACACAAATCCTCATGAGCCCCCCGCTACTGCGGGGGGTCATGAGGATTTATGTCTCTTGTTAGTCCTGTGCTCTTCGTGCCCACGTTTGGTCCCATGTCATCTGTGCTCTTCACGCGAATGTCAGTCAGTGTGCAGTGATTTCAGATGCGAAATCAGCATCCACTGGTAGTCAAGGGGTTAACACCTTTGCACATGCAGTCACCAGAGCTGTTTAACAGTACCAGTTGCTGCATGCACAGGAAGATTGGTAGCGTGTTTTGTCACGATTTTTCCTTCAGGAATCATCATGATGAAAAGTGCTACTGACAGCCAGAAGGGTTAATAACATTAATACAGTAGAAGCAATCACTTTTTTTCCAAAAGAAAGTGGTCGTACAGAACAGGTGCCCTCTCAAAAGAAGTCTTGTCAACCTGCAGGCAAGCACTCTTTTCCCAGTTCTGATATAATCAAGGCAGCTACAGTCCGCCCCAAGACTGCTGTTATATAGAAAAAGGTCAATACTAGGTATGTCCATGATTGAGAAGAGTGATGACAATAAAAATCATTTTTGTCTAATCAAGCAAAAGTGAGTGTATGTTTTGGGCTAGTGGTCATCCGTCCGTCGTCCGTTGTCTGTCATCCGTCCACTGTCATCCGTTGTCCATGGTAAACTTTAACATTGGCATTTTCTCAAAGACTATTCAAGCCACAGTCTTCAAACTTGACCCAAGGATACTTTGTGGCAAGACCTTTCTAAACATAACAATTTGAGTGACCTCTCACAAAGTTCAAAGTAACAGGGGATCAGGAAATAAGTCAAAAATAGCTATATTTTATTATTATTTTGACTTTTTTTTTTTTTTCAAATACTATCACAACTTCAAACCCAAACTTCGTACAAAGATACCTGATGGTAAAACCTTTCTAAGCATACTAATTTGATTGATCTCTTGGAAAGGTCAAGGGTCACAAGAGCTCAGGAAGTAGGTAAAAAATAGCCATATTTTGACAAAAGATTTTTGTTCTCAAATACTATTCACAACTTCAAACAGGCTTTTGCCATACAAGGGTAGAACACACCAAAGTAATTGGAACTCAGAAAGAACATTCTGATTGTTATGATTGTTTAAGTTCATAGTTATGTTAGAGTTCTTTTCCTGCCTTAGGGAAAGATTTAGAATCATGCAATTGGAATTGACTTTAGCTGGTGTAGAGTTCTGCAATGTTCATCATTTGGCTTTGAAACCCCATGTGCATGCAGTCACTGGTACTGTACACATACCAAGGGGAATTACTTGGTATGTGGGAGTGTAGGGGGCTCTGGATAGAGGTAGCACCTTTGCTGTTCGGCAGCTGCGTCCTACATAGGACGGACGGGCATCACTGGTCCTCATCCATCTCCTTAATCTCTTACGTGCTGGCTCCAAGCGCCACACCCTGGCAAACCACCTCAGCTGGTGGGCTAAACCACGTGAGGGGGTGGTGTTCACATTGAACCACTAGGCGGATGAGCTGTTTCTGACAGCCAACGGCTAGAGGACGGAGGAGATCAGGTTGGATCCAACGGCCAAATGTGGGGGAGTAAACCTTTCAAATCAGGAGTGGAGCCCCGAAGGCAGACAGCTGCCTGTATTCACGCACTGTTCTGGCAGCTCCTGCAGCCAAACTTGTGCCAAACGTACTGCTTTGCATTCCTTTGGATACATCAGCGAGGCCGAGAGGGGGATCTTGACGACTGGGCACCCCAGGATCTCCATACACTTCGCCCAGGCTTGCGCCCTGGAGAGGTCACTCCAGTGACTGACCCAGCAAGCGCATATACCCATTGTCTTCAGAGACAGGATGCCAAACACACATACCAAGGGGAATTACTTGGTATGTGTACAATTCTACCAGCACTAGCCTCACCTATTTGGTTTGTGAGTCACTGGTACTGTGTACAGTACTGGTGGCTGCATGTTTAACTCATTCTACCCCAACTACGGATTTATCCGTAAATGCACGCCCAGCATTTCCCGACCAACTACGGATTTATCCGTAATGGGCAGTCCTGAAACTGCATCCCTTCTTATTCGGCTTCTTTGTTCTTCCTCATGTGCACACGGCAAGTTTGGGCGGTTTTTCGAGCCTTTTTTTGCGGAATTTGTGTACTTTTCTTCGACAATGGCGAGGCGTTCCCGGACTTTGAATGCTAGTCAGGCTGCTGAGTTTATAATGAATTATGACAGCGAAGAAAATGATGAACTGATCGACTGTGAAGTGGACTTAGATGAGTCCACTGACTCAGAAAATGAATTGAATGTTTGGGGTGTATCTTAAAAGTCTGAAATATTTACTTTTAAAAATGTCTTTGTTTACAAGCAAATTGCAAAAATAAACATCTCTTAGTTCTTTCCGGTGTCAATAAACATAAAACACAGGACATGTACATTTTGTAAATTTATTTTTCTGTACTGTCCCAAAATTTGGTTGAGATAGGTTCAGTGGTTTCAAAGTTATAGCAGTTTTTGCGAGACACCCATATATTTAGCACTCAGCTCTCTGCATGGCTGGTCCAGAGGGCAAAGTTGCTGGCTGCACAGCTGGGGTAGAAAGAGTTAAAGTTGTTATTGTTTCAGTGCTGAGAAAATCTGAATGCCACCCAGCGGCAAGAAGTATAGATCCTCACGAGTCCCTGCATTTGCGGGGGCTCATGAGGATCTATGCCTCTTGCTGAGACCACTTTGTATCCATGTTCCTGGGACGTGATCTTTTTGGGCGTGTGTTGAATTAACACAGATTGCAGAAACACAATCTGCGTCAGCTGGCACTGAACAACTTAACCCTTATCATTCGGATACACCAGTGTGTGAAATAAGTTTGACTAAAATAGTTCAAGGGTAGTGCCAGAATAGCTTGGCGCCTCTAGGCGCCAAGCTATTCTGGCACTACCCTTGATCTAAAGCCATTGGTCTATATCTTATCTGTAAGTACTATAATGTAGCTTGCATATGGCAGTGTACAAATTTGAAGCTTTTAGCCTCAGTATGATATGAAAAGAAGTACCCAAGGGAGAAAGAAACACGCTTAGAAAAGACGGGTACAACACAATTTATTAATATTTCAGGTAAATGCCCTTTGTCAAAATAGACAAACAAACAGAGAGATTAGCCGCTACTTATCTTCATTCGCAGAAGGAATGTCTTTCAGACGCGAATCATCATGACACAAACATTGACATTATCATCATGACACAAACATGACATTCCTTCTGCGAATGAAGATAAGTAGCGGCTAATCTCTGTTTGTTTGTTTGTCTATTTTGACAAAGGGTATTTACCCAAAATATTAATAAATTGTGTTGTACCCATCTTTTCTAAGCATGTTTCTTTCTCCCTTGGGTACTTCTTTGCATTTTACACGCTTGGCAGTCACCTTTTTGGTCTGGATTGCTTATTTGATTTCAGTATGATATGGGTTAACGTACAAAAAATATACATTGGGTACATGTTTTTTCTGGTATGTTCGCCCAGGTGTTCATCAACATGCAGCAGCCAGCCAGATATGCAACCAAATTGGAGGAGCTGAAGGGCGTATTGAATGACCGCATCAAACAGGGACGCGGGGAAGCGGCACATGATTTCCCTCCATGCTTCATCAGTTACTGTTGGCAAAACTCTGCCAGAGCTGTTGCTAAAGGGTCCAAGTAAGGACAGTTAGGCACATTAACACATTTCTTTGGAATAAACTCCCATAGTTCATCAGATATGTTGAATCAGCCAATAGTTTCTGGCAGTCTTTAAAGACGCATTTATTCCTTAAACATGCATTCACTGTTATCATTTTTCTTTTTGTCAACAATTCGTTGTCAGTGAGAGTTGTCTAGTGTATAAAAAAATTATAAGTTTATGATACACATATCTTTTTGTGTGTGATCATTTTTTGTTGTTGGTGTGTCCATTTTGTTATTCTTATTTTTCTTGTATATCTTGTTGCGTGAGTATGTTAGGGAATATATATGTGTTGTAGGATGCAAGGTGTATGTATGTTAGTATGTCATTTGTACAGTGCCTAGAGCTTTTCTATCAAAAGTATAGGCGCCTTAAAAATATACATTATTATTATTATTATTATTATTATTATTATTATTATTAACCCTTTGGCTGTCAGCATTTTTTGTCAAGTGATCCTTGCAGGAATCACCTTAACAAAACCGCAACCAACAGCCAAAGGTTAACCCCTTGTGCATGCAGCCACCAGTATACCAACATAACCTCTTGTGCATGCAGCCTGTGGCTGCATGCAAGGGGTTATGTTGGTATACTGGTGGCTGCATGCACAAGGGTGTTATGTCCCCTTGTGGGGGGGGGGGGGGGGGGGGAGGGGGGAGGGGATGCATAGCTCCATTTCCCTTCATGCTTCATCAGTTACTGCCACCTGAGTGTTTCCTAAAGGGTCCAAGTTAGGATAGTTTGACACATTTAGTGCCTGGGGTGGGGATGGGGTGGGGAGGGGGCACGACGCTCAGGTTTCTTCTGTCAGTTACTGTTGGCAGATCTCTGCTAGACCCAAAGGTCCAAATAAGGACAGTTTGACACATTTTCTAATTGAGATGTTCCATATACAGATATGCTGCTGTTTGCTGCATGTCCATATGTGACATGTCTCAAATGAGATGTATTTTTGTGTTGCGGCCGGGACATGATTTATTCATTCTTGTATGTCAATAGGACTGTGGAGGGAGCGGCAGGCTATGGTGACCCCCGAGACATCAAGGACTACCTGGAGGATAAAAGGGGAATTAAATGCTGGATTGATGTAGAACGTGTCGGTGTGGTAAGCAGTCAGACTTCATCTCATAGAATCTTTTCATACTGATTATTTTTATGCCGATTTCTTTTAATTTGGCATCAAAGAAATAACCAAGCAAGAAAGAAATATTTGTGAAAAATGAGGACAAAACAAACTGTAGATGTTTTGAATATGCAAATTTGGATCCCCTGGCATTTGTTATCCCTTTAGCTGTTGGTAGCAATTTGTGTCGTGATGATTCATGCAGGAATCATCATGACAAAAACCGCTACCAACAGCCAAGGGTTAACTGTATATAAAATGTTCACAGTACCTTGGTAAATGATTCTTTCAACAAAAAGTTGGGCTGTAACTAACTGAAAGCTCCTGACATATAATGGTTTCTTTTCTTCTCTTCAGCATGGACTGTTTGAGGACATTGGGGAGGGCCTTGTGAATGCAAAAGTGGTGCTGGTGTGCGTGTCTGACCAGTACGCTACTTCCAACAACTGCGTGGTGGAGTTCCGATTCGTGGCCAACACCCTCAAACTGCCCGTCGTTCTGGCTCTGGTTGGCTCGGGCAGCAAGTGGAGAGCAACTGAGGTTTGTTCGTACAGCCAGAGGCTTTGCCCTGGATGCGTTTCTTCTATCAGAATACACAAATGGAGCCAAAAGCATATATTCTCATGAGCCCCTACAGCCTGTAGGAGCTCAGGATGCAGATGTATTGGGCTGGTTTATCTTTGTTATTTAGCCCATACTAACTCCACTCAAAGAGGGGTGGTTGGAAATAATAGACTTTGTTAAAAAATCAGAAGTAGGTATAAATTGTACATTTCGACAGAAAGAATGTATTTAAAACCCACACAAACATGCTGTATCATATGTTTGTCTGGGCTTTTAATCCTTTGGCTGTTGGTAGCACTTTTGGTCTCAGTGATTCCTGTAGGAGTCACTGCGACCAAAAGGGCTACTGACAGCCAAAAGATTGTCGCACTGGTTTGTCAAAACTCATGTAATGTTGACCTTTTTCTGGAAATTGTCTTTTGGAAGACGATGCCTACTGACTTCACCCTGTTAACTCATGCAAGACATGCAATGTCTGGCTAGACGAAAAAAAAAATCGAGTAAATAAATGTGAGTGGATACAGCTGCCAGCAAGAGGCAAATGATTTTCATAAGCCCCAGCAGTTGCAGGGGCTCATGAGAATCTTTTGCCTCTTGCAGATGGAAATGCCTGGTTCTCCTCCTTGATTTTTTTGTGCCGCATTTCCGTATGCGTCATGCCTTGAATGAGTTAACTGGTGAGGTTGATCCATTTTTTTGCAAGTTGCGTGCAGACGTAAGGTAACAGCTCACAAGTCTGGATCCCAGGATGGACATTCTATACTGGAATGATGACATGTTTTCAGATTGGAGCCCTGTCGCAGAATTTCCCCATGGTCAGCTTCCAGGAGCAACAGAATGAAGCCGTGCTTGACCGCTTGGTGCAGCAAATACAGCCCTACCTCACCGCCTCTGACTCGGAGGTCAAGGACAAGGACAGTGTCAAGGCCACTAGCAAGGACCAGAAGTCGCATTCTTTCCAGGTAGGAAGAGACCAGCCCTAGTGTCGTAATGTTTCGTGGGATGGCACATCCGTGCACAGTTTCACGCATACTAACACATTTTGTTAGACAGTCTCTTGTGTGTTTGTTTAACCTATTTAACCCTAGCTGATACTCAGCAGGGGGAGGGGGGGGGGAGACACATTAGATATGGATCTACCATAGTTCAATGGTGGTGCCAGATTGAGGTGTCAAGCTATTCTGATACAACAAGGTGACGCCAGATTGATGTGTCAAACTTATTTTGGTACAACCCTTGAAGTATTGTGCTTAATGATGACAGTTCAAGGGTGGTGCCAGAATAGCTTGGCGCCTCGAGGTGCCAATCTATTCTGGCACCACCCTTGAACTATAATGATCTATTTGTCTCCAGGTGTAGTGTATTTATTTCTTCAGAAACATTACCGATGACATTACTGTCAGGAAGGATCTACTAGCTCACGCAGTTTTAGCCTAGGGACCTGTTGTGCTCCCACACAACCCAGGAGGCACTCAGGGATCCCAAAAACAGGGTCATGAGTAGTCTCTCGTGCCGCTCCGGTCCCGTACCGCGTGGTGTGACCAACCAGTCATTTTACTTAGCTCACAGCGTTAGGACGTGTTTTTGCCTACGGGACTTCTCTATGTTGGTGCGACTGTTTTTGTTTCTTCAAAAACATTACCGATGACATGACTGAATGGAAGTGTCTACTACTTACTCATTCTAGCCTAAGAGCCAGTTGTGTAAAAACACAACCCGGGAGGCACTCGGGGAACCCCGAGGGGACCAAGAGTTGTCTCCCTATACCCACCACCCGGAAGCCGGGTACCCATAATCCCTCAGTCTAGTCTACTTAGGCGCACGATTCGGTCGTCTTGCGCTCTGCTCTAGCCTACGGACTTTGGTTTTTCGACCGGTTCTCGGTTTCGGACTTGCTGTTGGATGAAGAGCGGGAGATAGGATCGTTTCGTCGGCCCTGCCTGTGCTGCTGCGTGGCTTTCTCGTCCCCACTGCGTAGCGCCTACGCTTCGACCGCTGGTGAGCTGTCCGGTGAGCTTCGCCGGTCGTGCCAGGCGGGTTTTTGGACGTCTTCCCCCGTTCCCCTTCGGCAGAGAGGTAAGGTAGCGGGGTTGACCCTCGGCCGGTTCCCGGGCTGGGCACTGGTTTGTGCAGGTACGAACTTTTTCGTCTTCTTCTCACTGTAATCGTGCTCCCACTCACCTTCGGTGAATCGTAGCTAAGTTCCTACGCATTTGTACCTTGGGTGTGGAGAATTCTTTTACTCCATGGCCTGATTAGCTGAGTGGCAGTTTGGGGCACGCCTTGTCATCGCGTAGTTGTTCGGCACCAGCGCCTATTCTGGCCCTTTCTGTTTTCCCTTGCGGGATGTTGGTATAGATACGGGTGATGAATTTAAGCGCACGCGCATATGCAGGCATACGCTGTGGACAAGTGCTCACGTACCTTAGAGAGTGGATATACGTTCCGGCGGGCAGCTTGGGGGTCTACGCTCCTTGGCTGGGCGGGCCCCTCGTGACATGTCCACATAAAGTGGTGATTTACTGCCCCGGAGGTTTTTCTTGTCTTGGTTGTCATTGCGTATTGATTTGTGCAGCAGGCGACCGGTGTTGTTTTCCACACACGGTCAACCTTAGCAATGTTGCTCACCTTAGCACTTGACGGCGGTGAAGCTACCTCGTTACTGCACTGCTAGATTGCAGACGTGCAGTTTGGTACCTCGCTTCCATCATGACGTATTCGTCTTTTGTGTACATATGTTGTCCCCTCGCCTTAGCGCTTGGCGGCAGTGGGCCTACTTGCTTACTGCACGGCTAGTTGTAGGCGTGCAGTTTGGTACCTCGCTTCTGTCATGACATGTTTGACTTTTGCTACATATGTTGGTTGCTCACCTTAGTGCTTGATGGCAGTGAGTCGACCTTCTTACTACACTGCTGGCGGGCAGGCTTGACAGTCTGTTACCCCGCTTTGGTGCTTGTGTGTTTTGTTGTTACGAAGGCTACCTTCGTGGCTTAGTCCCACAGGACTCGCCCGCAGGCCTTCGGGTGTGTTGTCTGTTGCAGGGACAACGGACTGACATGGAGAAGCCACACCGAATGTCACGACTAGTGCGCGAGCGTGGATCGTGGAGGCCGCTGCCAGGGGGAGCGCACATGAACAGCTTCTGGCAAGGCCCGCTCGGTATGGCAATTACGCACACGTCCGACTTCTTAGGACGTTGCAGTACACTACCACCTGGAGAGGACAAGCAGAGTCTCGGCTGTAAGCACCAGCCCGGCTGCTCCTGGTAGGTGTGTTCTTCATGTCCAGGCAGCGCCCATTTGGGACTAGGCCTGTCTTCCGACACTGGAGGTGCCTCCTACCACATTGGAATGATTGTGTCACCTGGCCTCAGCAGCGCAGATGGCAGCATTGAAGCGTCTGCAGGGGGAGCGACCTATGCTGTTGGTGCTTGAAGGATCACGTTCCGCCCCGATGAGGGGCATGCTGACGTCCTTCACGCAAGGCAGATGTGCCGGTGGCCGTCGGACAACCACTGGGTTGGGTCTCCTAGGCGCAGGATGTGGATACGCCATCCAACGTCTCCTTGGCACCGGTCGCTTGAGACCAGGACGTCCCTGTGGGAAGCTACACACCGGATTCAGTGGACTAGTGCACGTAGTGGGCCTGGATCGATGAGGCCGCTTCCAGGAGGGAGCACGCCCGGACGAAGCCTTCTATGAAGCCATGTCCACTATCGGTCCCACTTGTCTCCAAGAAAGTCCATGGGATCCCGCTGGGGGTCCCCCTTACCGGCAAGAAAGCCCGCCTCCCTCGGAGCCCGGCTCAGAGACATTCACGTGCACGTCCAGGGACTCTAGTAAGGATGCTCGCCTCCAAGGAAGGGGAGACTACTATCGACACAGTTCCAGGCCACCTCAGGTTTGGTGTGTTGCATGGGCCTACTGGTGACCTGCATACGATGCGGAGGCTTCCAGTGGCCATCGGATATCCAGACAGTCTGTCTCCTGTGCGCTGGGTGTGCTTCCGACCACACTTGTGATGTCTGTGCTACCTGGCCGGAGCTGCGATGGTCTAATCTCTGGAACTTATAGGAGGGAGCCTCCTCCCCTCGCGGGTACTTGAAGTTTGCCGAGGCGCCTTCCGCTGTGCCCCTGACACCGGACGTGCGAGACCAACTGGATCCGACACAGAAAACGCCACTGAGTAATCGAGGGATTAGTGCACAAAGTGGGAGTTCGACCGCCAAGACCGCCTCCGTTAGAGAGCGCGCCCGGACACAGCTGGTGGAAATAACCCGCCTCTCCCAAGAGCCTGGTTTGGTGGGACGCTCGTGGCGTCCCTCCTCCACCGTCGTTCCCCACTCGTCTCTCAGGAAGCCGCCGGGATTCCGCTGGGGGTCCCCTGGCCGGCAAGAAACCCGCCTCTCCCAAGAGCCTGGTTCACAGAGACATACACGCACTCGTCCGGAGCCTCCTGGTTGTGAAGAGCGTAGACACAGGGATTCTACGCGACGTTATCGCTCTCCCTCGCAAGATCATAGGAGGACCTTCCCGCTCGGGGGCGGAGATTGTTGGCATCCTGTCTCGGAAGACCATGGGTATGCGCTTGCTGGGTCAGTCACTGGAGTGACCTCTCCAGGGCGCAAGCCTGGGCGAAGGGTATGGAGATCCTGGGGTGCCCAGTCGTCAAGGTTCCCCTCTCGGCCTCGCTGATGTAGCCAAAGGAATGCAAAGCAGTACGTTTGGCACCAGTTGGCTGCAGGTGCTGCCGGAACAGTGCGTGAATACAGGCAGCTGTCTGCCTTCGGGGCTCCACTCCTGATTGGAAAGGTTTACTCCCCCACATTTGGCCGTTGGATCCAACCAGATCTCCTCCGTTCCTCTAGCCGTTGGCTGTCAGAAACAGCTCATCCGCCTAGTGGTGCTATGTGAACACCACCCCCTCACGTGGTTTAGCCCACCAGCCGAGGTGGTTAGCCAGGGTGTGGCGCTTGGAGCCAGCACGTGAGAGATTAAGGAGATGGATGAGGAACAGTGATGCCCGTCCGTCCTATGTAGGACGCAGCTGCCGAACAGCAAAGGTGCTACCTCTATCCAGAGCCCCCTACACCCCTGGGAGATTACCGAGACGCCTTTCGCTGTGCCCCCAGCACGGTATGTGCGAGGCCAACATGATCCGACACGGTAGGCGCACTGAGTTTCAACGGTTAGTGCCCAGAAATCCGCCTCTTCCAAGACCCTGGTTCATTCCCCACTCGTCTCTGGCCGCAGGGGTCCCCTTGCCGGCAAGCAACCCGCCTCTCCCAAGAGCCCTGGTTCGCAGAGACTGACACGCACTCCTACGGAGCCTCCTGTTGGCGAAGATCGTAGGCGCCGGGATTCTACTCACCGTTACCGCTCTGCTTCGCAAGAGCGAAGGAGGACCTTCTCCTCTCAGCGTTTGACGGATCAGGTCTCCCTCGACTCAGACGGGTTTCGCCTTCTTCGCGTTCCCCATCTCGTTCGGACTCCCTTTCGTCCCGTTCCTCTCCCCATCGACCGGCCACTCCCCCTTCCCTCGTCCTCTCCGTTCCGTTCCTCATCGTCGCAGCCGTTCTCCTCGTCGGGACCCGCCTTCGGCTCTCAGGAGACCCTCGCCGCGTCGCTCCGTCTTCGCTCTCCCCTTCGGAGGGAGTCTTCGACCTCTGTGGTTCGCCGTCAGTGGGGTTCCTTCCCTCGGAGCCCTCCTCGGTCGCCGGTTCCAGTCAGCGGGACTTCGACACCCTGAGGGTGACGGCTGGCGACCCCTCGGACTGGTTGCTCGGACGTTCTCAGCCGTTCTCCTCTCCCTCTTCTTCGGCTTCCAGTGCTGCGGTTCCGGCAGTCCTGTGCTGCGCGGATGGACACTCGGCCGGCGCTGGACGGGACTTCCAAGCTCATCGCCGCCGCCCTTCTGCGGAAGTTTGCCCGGCATCGCCAGCTGACTCACTGGGGGTTCTCATCCATCGTGGACACTGGGGAACCAAGGCGCAGCCCCTGCTCCCTGCCGTCTAGCCGTCTCGACAAGTTTCTTTGGGCACCCGGGGGGTGCCAGACTTCGGACAGGTGGTACCGCTTGGCTGTGCTCGTGGCGGAGGACCTAGCCACTACACGGAGTCGGATCTCCGCACCTTGGTCGTCTCTAAGCCCGGCTGCTCAAGCTACGCTTCCTACTTCCGTGATTCTTCTCGAGGTCCAACCCTCCGACCTTCGGGCTTCGCGGACAAGAGCGTGCTTCGCTTGGATCCGACGCGGACTACTAGGCCTTCTTCTTCTGCTCGTGGGAGAAAGGATAGGTCACAGGAGCTTCTCCTCTCCGGCAACGCGACAGCGGAGGTGTACTTCCAGGATCAGGGCAGCTGGCGATCCTCTGACCAGTGCGTAACCCCTACCCTGGTGCCTGGGGAAAGAACTTCAACTCCCTCCGTGCGTGTCGCTACCTGGACCGACGGTAGATCTGGGCCAGTCTTCCCCGGTGGGAACAGTGGCTACACACGGAATGCACCAGGACACCTTCGGAGGATCGGCGCATGAGACTAGGATGATCCTGTGGAGGGTCTCCACAACGATGTCAGTGGACTAGGGCACAGGGTGGGGTTTGACCGAGGCCACTACCCGGACGGAGCGAGCCCGGACACAGCTTGAGAAGCAGAGAACTCGCCTCACAGAGCCCAGTTCAGAGAGTCGCGCTGGGCGACGTACCACGTCCAATCTCGGTACCCACTCGTCTCCAAGTAAGCCGCCGGGATCCTGCTGGGGGCACTTGCCGGCAGATAACCCGCCTCTCCTCGGAGCCCGGTTCGGAGAGACTTACACACGCTCGTCCGGAGCCTCCTGTCGACTCCCCGGGTGAGGAGTCATCGCATGCTACGTCTTGCCCTTGCCGCCATACGGCGCCTGAGGGATGTTGCCATGGTGGATTGGTTAACGAGCTTCAGGAGCTACGACTCGCCCAGTCTGCCTACAGTTCGAGGGAACACTTACGTACAGCTCCTCTCGGACCATACCTTACCTGGACCGTCGCGCATTTGGTCCACGGGTTCACCTTGCGCCCGCTTACGGGGCGCTATGCCACCAGGAGACCACGTAGCAATACCTGTACAAGCCTCACGTGTGCCTACGACATAGCCGTTCGCTACGGACGTGCTCGCCTCTTGCCGGTTCTGGCACCACTGACGCTACATGCCGGACGTTCTTCCTGGCTCAGCTCAGTCATGCGTTCGGAATTACAGGACCCCTCCCTCAGGGAGGTTAGAGGCTACAGTTCCGTTATCAAGGCACTTGCATGGCCTCGAACGTCACATTCGTCAGGGACTGTTCGGTCTTACACTTCGTGGCTACTGGAGGCTGGCGGGCGGGATGACTTCGCCCGCCGCAATTGCAGAGTTCTGCCAGGCCAGCGAGACTCCTCGCTCTGCTGGGGGCGTTTTGCGGGGGGCACAACTCCCTCCGGGCGCCTCAGCGCCGTAGGTATTCACCTACCTAGGGTCGTCGGGAGTTTGCGTTAGGGAGGACGGCCATTGGGCCCTAAGGTGTGCTGGAGCGCGGCACCCACCTCCTCTTCACAATTCTTCCATTCAGTCATGTCATCGGTAATGTTTTTGAAGAAACAAATTCATTTTTCTTTAAAAGGTATTTTTTCGAAAAATACTTACCGATGACATGACTCAAACGACCCTCCCACCTGCCCCGCTTGCCGCTGGTGCGCTAAGTATCCTGACTGAGGGATTATGGGTACCCGGCTTCCGGGTGGTGGGTATAGAGAGACAACTCTTGGTCCCCTCGGGGTTCCCCGAGTGCCTCCCGGGTTGTGTTTTTACACAACTGGCTCTTAGGCTAGAATGAGTAAGTAGTAGACACTTCCATTCAGTCATGTCATCGGTAAGTATTTTTCGAAAAAATACCTTTTAAAGAAAAATTAATTTTTTGCCGGTCGCCTTAGACTTTTTTTCTTGGACTAGGGGAGAGTTTTCCTTTGTGGTGCTTCCCTTCTGGAAGTAACGTGTGACTGTGCTGGACGGTGTTTCGTGTTCTTGGGATTCTTCGGCTTCCGGCCATTTCGTGCGGTTTGTTGGTGGAGTGTTTTTCCTCCCTGCCCCGCTGAAAATGGAAAGGTAAGGCCTCGGTCTTTGCCTGCGTCCCGCCCGGGGGTCGGGCGTCGGCTTCGACCGTGGAATTTTTTGCTTCCTTCGTTTTGCTCGCCACTCGTTGCGTTTCACGCGTATTCATGTGCGGGACCACGTGGTTCCCGCACCCGGTCGCTTCTCACGTCTGATGTGTGTTGCAGCTACCAGGTTTGTACCTGTGTTCAGTGCAGCGACTTTCAGTGGCCAAGCGATCAACACCCAGTGTGCCTCCCTTGTTCTGGCTGCGACTCCGACCACGCTTGCGACATCTGCGCCTTTTGGCCGGAAGAGTTATGGTCACAGCTGTGGAGATTTTATCGGCGAGAGCGTCCGACACCGACTCGGGATCGACCGCCTACCATGGCGCCACCCTCCTCACGGCGAATAGTGACCAATTGCGCCCGCTCTGACTTGAGGAAACGTGTTGCACATGACCACCTACGTGCTAGGACTGTCTCCGCATCAGTGACCGCACCGAGAGTGCCCCCTGACTCCCGCGGGGAGTCCCCCAGCCAGCAGCATGCCCCCCTCCATGAGGCTCGGCCGCAGAGACTTTCAAGTAAGTCTGTTGACTCCTATGCTAAGTCACATTGCCGGCAGCGTGCCCCCCTCCTTGAGGCTCGGCCGCTACCATCTTTGTCACACCACTCTCCTTCTTCTAGCGATTCTGACGTTCCTCCCCCTACTAAGCCCGCCTATGATGAGGCTTCAAGCCGGCAGCGTGCCCCCCTCCATGAGGCTCGGCCGCAACGACCTTCTATTAAATCCACTGACTCACACGTTTAGTCAACTGGTCGGCAGCGTGCCCCCCTCCTTGAGGCTCGGCCGCAGTGACCTTTGTCGCCCACTCGGAGACTTAGGCGCACTTCCTCCTTACCACTCGATTCCAGGACCTACCAGCGCCTTCGTTTACCGGATGGCTTCCCCTCGACGACCATTGCGCCTCACCGTGATGACAGACGCAGCCCGCGGCCCGCCTTCCCCTCATCGTGCTCCACTTCTTCCCGCGCCTCCGGGCCGCATTCCCCATTACTCTCACCTTGGCGTTCGTCCCCACAGCGGGTTCGACGTTTGTCTTCCTCTTCTGCCCGCTTGCCGCGTCGATCCCGCTCTCTGCTCTCGTCTCATTGCAGTCGCTCCCCCCAGGTTAGGCTTCCACCTCGCTTCTGTACCCCTTCGCCCCATCGCCACTGGCACTCTTCGCCCCCGGCTTCGTTCCGTCTACGCCCATCGAGCCCCTGTGTTTCCTGGCCCCCTTCCTTCCACAGGTCCGTCGTGCCCCTCCTTCCGAGTCTCCCTCCCCTGTAGTTTTCCCGCGCCCTGCTCGCCGGTCTTTGCGCCACCCTGTTGACGACAAGACCATCAGCCTGCTTCCGGAGGACTCTGTCTCGGCGCTTCTTGGCCCTCTTAGTTGATCGCCCTCCCCTTCGGACGACCCCACGTCTCCTGCAGCCGCCTCGGCCCCCCGTGCGGAAACTCTTCGCTCGCTGGACGAAGCGGCGCGTCTCATCGTGGCCTGCCTACCCCCAGAAACCTGCCCCCCTTCTCCGCCGCTCAAGAGGAAAGCTTCTGCTTTCGTTGATGCTGGCTGCCAGGTTAAGAGATTTAAGTCACTTCCCCAGCCTCCGAGTTTTCGAGAACTTCTAGATGCTTTCTCTACCCACCTGCAGCGGGACACGACCAGTTACGACGTTTTCTTCTCCGACCGTAGGTGGCCTGCCGGACTCGACATCGCCTTCCGTCAGGAATGGTACGCCGGGCATTCACAGTCCTTCTCCTGTCCCCTTCCCCCGATCGACCCCCCCCCCCCCCCCCCCCCCCCCCGGCCTTGGTTCAAGCGGGCAGCTCTATGTTCCTGAAGCACGGTATTCCCCGCGGTTTACACAAGACGGCTTCTCTGGTACGGAATTCCCTGGCCTGCTCGGGTTTCCTGGAACTCCTGACCCAAGCCCTCATCCGCCGAGTCAAGGAGGCCTGGCACCCTTCCTTCTCGCCTCTGTTGGAGGACCTTCTGGCCCTTTCTGTAGCAGCTAACCAGACGGCTTACCACTCCTCGGTCAACTCCATGGCGACGGACGCCAATTGTGACTTATTGCGACACGACCTAGTGCTCCAAGCCTGCCGCGGACTACCGCCCGATGTCCAGACTCAACTTCGTCGCGCTCCCCTCGGCGGTCCTCTCCTCTTCAGCCCCACCTGGCAGTCAGTTTGAGACGCTAATAAGGATCGGTGACCCAGCGCCTCCGCCCCCTCGTGCTTTCAGGCAGCCCGCAAGGCCGTGGGTCACGCCCTGTGGTTCTCCACACCCTCCGCTTCAGCCCCCGCTACTCGCCCCCGTCAGATCCATTGAGTGCCTGCTTTCGGCCGCCCCCGCTCTGGCCGTAACCTTGGCCCAAGCCTGCCCGCCACCCTGGGCGCGGGAGGGCCCCATGACTTTCTCCAGCCTCAACCCCCGTTGACCATCCCGGGGTCCCCAGTCAGCGGGAGGCTAGCCCTCTACAGCGAAGTGTGGCGTTTGCTGTTCCCAGACGACCCCTGGGTCCTCTCCACCATTTCCGAGGGCCTGCAGATTTCCTTTCGGTCTCCACCACTGCTCCGACACTCCCCCTTGTGGACCAAGCTGGCGTCCGATCAGCTTCGAGCCGACGCCCTTCGCGCCGAGGTGGCCGTTCTCCTGCGGAAGGACGCCATAGAGGTAGTCTTGCGACACGATTCCCCAGCCTTCTACAGCCGCCTCTTCGTGGTGCCCAAACCGGGCGGCAAGTGGCGTCCAGTCATCGATCTCTCGGCGCTGAACAGATACATCACGGCCCCGTCCTTTCGTATGGAGACAGCCAGGGCCCTGCGGGCCTCCGTGCAACCCTTCGACTTCCCCGTCAGTCTGGACCTTCCGATGCTTACCTCCATGTTCCCATGCTCCCAGCCTCCCGACGGTACCTACGCTTCGCCGTCGACGGGACCCTTTACCAGTTTCGGGCACTACCTTTCGGACTCAACCTCAGCCCCTGGGTCTTCACCCGCATCGTCGATGCTGTGGTTGCCAAGGCCAGACAGTCGTCTTCCAGTCCGATTTCGAACTACCTGGACGACCTCCTTCTGAGGAACCAATCGGAGACCTCCCTTTTGACGGACAGAGATGCGCTGCTCCGGTTGTTGTCGCGATTGGGATTCCTGGTCAACGCAGGCAAGTCGGACCTCACTCCGTCGCGCTGGTTTATACACCTTGGACATTTCGTGGCTCGCTTCGGGAGTTCCCCTCGTCTCGCCGCCTCCTCAGCTCTCGCTATGCGTGGATGCCAGTCTCTCCGGGTGGGGTGCTCACCTCCTACCGAGTTTTCTCACGACATCCGGCCGCTGGCCTCCGGACCTGGCGGACAAACACATCAACTGGTTAGAACTGGAAGCGGTTTGGTGGGCCCTAAGCACGTGGGAGATGCAGCTCCATCACCAGATGCTACTCATCTTGTTCGACAACGCCACAGTGGTTTCCTACATCCAGAAGCAGGGCGGAACGTGCTCCCCCGACCTGTACATTCTTCTCCACCGCCTGATGTGCTGGTGCGACGACCGCGGCATCTCTCTACGAGCACAACACATTCCAGGACACCTGAACGTTTTGGCCGATTCCCTCTCATGACGCTGCCAGTTACTTCACACGGAATGGACGCTACGACCGGACATCTTTCGGATGATGTGCACTCACTGGGAGACACAGATGATCGACCTCTTTGTGACGAGGTGGAACCACCAGCTTCCCCTCTTCGTCTCCCCGATCCCAGACCCCCTAGCCTGGGCAGTCGACGCGCTCTCCATTCCGTGGGGCGGACTCGTCGCTTACGCCTGTTTCCCGACGGTTCTCGTCCCCAAAGTCCTGCTCAAGCTCAGAGGATGCACGGCGGTTTTGGCTCCTGGAACAGATCTTGGACCACCGACCTGCTCAGTCTCGCCACAGACCCCCATCTGCTGCTGCCCACCCCGAGCACAATGCTCAAGCAACCGCGCCAGCCGCTGTTCCACCCGTGCCCGGAACGGCTTCTGCTTTACGCCTGGAGATTGTGCGGCAAGCCCTCGCTGCAAGAGGCTTCTCGAGTGCAGCAGTGGAAGCAATCACTACAGCCCGCACATCCTCGACCAGACGCGTCTACAAGGGAAAGTGGCGAGTACCACGGTCCTGGTGCACTGACCAGCAACTCTCCCCCACCGAACTGACTACTCCCCAGCTCGCTGACTTCTTCCTCTGGCTCTTCGGCGACCAAGGCTTGGCTCCCATCACGATCAGAGGATAACTGCCCATGATTGCAGACACTTACAGACACCTCGGCCGCCCGAACCCCGGCGATTGCAAAGACCTCGCCGACCTCATGATGCACTTTGACCTGCAGCGTCCAGTTTCCCGACCCCTGATTCCACGCTGGGACCTACCCTGGGTGCTGACCTGGCTTAATTCCGACAGGTTTGAACCGCTGTCCTTGGCCCGGTTCGCAGATGTGACACGGAAGACCTGCTTCCTTTTGGCCTTCACCACGGCGGCACGAGTAAGCGAGCTACACGCACTTTCAACACACCCTGCCTGCCTGCAGTTATGGACGGATGGCTCCGTGGAGTTACTCACCGACCCTTCCTTCCTTGCCAAGAATCGGTCCCCCTTGACTGCTTCCCAGGTCATCACCATTCGGCCGCTGAAGGGAGTTAATTTTACTCGGGAGACCAGGCAGCAAGATCCAGTGAGCGCCCTGCGAATCTATCTTCGCCGATCCAAGCCCGTCCGGAGAGAATGGTCTCGCCTCTTTCTGCCACTGACTACAGGCAGAGCTGACATTACCGCCCAGATGATATCTTACTGGCTGCGCTGGGTTATACAGTCTGCCTACCAGGACCTCTCCCTGCAGGGAGCTAAGAGGCTTAGGATCCGCGCACATGAGGTTAGAGCCATGGCTACGAGCGTCGCGTTCGGCCGCAACTGTGCTGTCAAAGACATCGTAGCCGCAGTAGGCTGGCGGGCAGAGTCAACCTTCACCCACTTCTACCTCCGGGATCTGGCAGGCCAGCGAGACAACCTCGCCCTTGTGGGGGACATCACCGCGGCGCAACACTCCCTCCCGGCGCCGGTGGCGCCATAGGTACTACTTAACTAAAATTGTCGGGAGTTTGCGATCAGGACCAGGGGTGTGCCTAAGTCCCTCCGGCAGTGTTCTTGCGCTGTTTAGCAGCACCCTCCACCTTTTCGCAATTCTTCCTGACAGTAATGTCATCGGTAATGTTTTTGAAGAAATAAATTAATTTTTCTCTAAAATGTATTTTTTTCGAAAAATACTTACTGATGACATTACTCAGACGACCCTCCCACCTGCCCCGCTTGTCGCTGGTAAGCTAAGTAGAATGACTGGTTGGTCACGCCATGCGGTACGGAACCGGAGGGGCACGAGAGACTACTCATGACCCTGTTTTTGGGATCCCTGAGTGCCTCCCGGGTTGTGTGGGAGCACAACGGGTCCCTAGGCTAAACTTGCGTGAGCTAGTAGATCCTTCCTGACAGTAATGTCATCGGTAAGTATTTTTCGAAAAAATACATTTTAGAGAAAAATTCATTTTTCAAATGACAACTCATAAATTTGAGAATTTGTCTTTTGGGTTTGAATGCATGAATTGTTTATTCTTTGATTCATTTGTATTTGTGTAAAGGAAATGAGTGAACTGGCCCAGCGCAAGTTTTTGCGACAGTTGGTTGTGTATGCTGAGCTGCAAGATGTCCTGCCATATCCCCGCCTCCTTCTAGTGGACTTTGTCAAGTTGGAGGAAACAGCAGGTAATTACTTCTTCTGTCTGTCTATGGGTCTGTGAGTTTCTGATTGTCACTGGCAGTAAGTCATTGTCAGGATTTGTGCGGATTTGCGATTTCAAATGTGATATGCCCAAATTTTAAAGTATGTATTGTTTAACCCATATCATACTGAGGCTGAAAGCTTCAAATTTGTACACTGCCATATGCAAGCTACATTATAGTACTTACAGATAAGGATATAGACCAATGGCTTTAGTTCAAGGGTGGTGCCAAGCTATTCTAGCACTACCTTGAACTATTTTAGTCAAACTTTTTTCACACACTGGTGTATTCTGAATAATAAGGGTTAACTCTTAAATTCCCAGAACTACATGTCTTTTATTCTGTCGAATGGAAGTCATTTAGTTCTGGGAGATTGAGAGTTAAATGACCTTTCTTTTTTGCATTTACATTCCATCACTAATGTGCCATGGTCTCCATAAGCTTTATGCTGAGAATGTTGTTTCTTCCATTTTGATTATTTCCAACTCTGATTTTCATTTTGACACTGTAAATTGAGCACAAGATTCTTTGAATGCCCATGACAGGAGATGCCCCATCCAAAGCGGCCTCAAAGAGCGAGGGAGAGAGTGAAGAGAGCAAGAAGAAACAGCTGTCGTCAGAGACCAGCTTTCACCAGCAGAAATTCTGTGTGAGCCTCCTCTGTGAACATGTGGAGGTAAATATACATTTTGTGTCATTTAGCTATGTGTGCTGGCGTACAACAGAACCTGCTTAGAGCAGCCACCATTTGCACAAGAATTATTATTCTTAAAAGACAGGTTCTCTCTCAAGAAAAAGGAATGATGTTTCACTTAACTCATTGCATCCTGAGGATGAAAATATTATTTTTTTTTTAGATATTCTTTGATGTCTGTGTCACTGTTCCAGAGACAGATCAACCATGACAGTTCAAGGGAGGTGTCAGAATAGCTTGGCGCCTAGAGGCACCACCCTTGAACTGTCATGGTTGATCAACATCCTGTCATAACATGTCAGGATTTTAAGGGTTATTGACCATCATGTTGTGCATGCCTACAGCCACAGAAGCTATGTTTTTTGAGGACAGGTGGTCCTCAAAACAGGCTCTTCTGTACTGCTTAATTTGTATTCCAACACCACCTTCTGGGGTTAGAGTGGATGGTGGAATACCAAGCATCAAGGATAATGCTTGGTTAGGTTGGTGTTTTGGGTTCATATTGTGTCATCTTAACCCTCTTAACTCCGGATCCCTTGAGCAGGAGATGGCTTGACCATGATAATTCAAGGGTAGTGCCAGATTAGCTTCAAGTGCCAAGATAAACTACCCTTGAATTATCATGGTCAAGCCTTCTCCTGCAACTGGTACATAATCATTAGGCAACATCTCCAAAATTTGAGAAAAAAGGACCTTGGGGGTAAAAGGGTTAACATTCTATTTACAAGTTATTGACTTCACAGATAAGGAATCTGTTCACCCATGATATTTGAAGAGTGGAGCCTGAATTTGCTTGGTGCCTATTGCCGAATCTTGGTCGATCCTTATCGTTGTACACACTGGTTATCACCCATGATTTGCTACGGTATTGAATCAAGGGAGACAGCCATTGTGTGATCTTTGTTCATGCAGTGTGTCATGGCTGAATGGACTAACTGGAGTGATGTTTTCAGGCTGGCGCTCTGTCACTGAATGTTACCCATGGTCACTTGATGTGTGTTAAGAGAGAGTGTCAACAAAACAGCAAAACTGTTCTGCAAGCGTCCTGATGTGTTCAACAATCTTTCGCTTGGTTATTCTGCAAATGTTCCATTACCTGATACTTTTATCAGTAGTTTTATTTGAATCCTCTGCCTTCAGGGCTGGCATGTGTCTGGGGACCCCATCTTACTTCCCCCCGAGTTTGGCGCAAAGCTGGAGGAGTTTGCTCCCTTCATTGCCCGCATAACAGCGATTGCCAAGTACAGTAAGAAGCTGATCATGAACTGTATGGCAGACGACACCGGCAGGCTCTTCTTACAATGGCTGGAAAAGGCAAGTGAAGCTTGGTGAATTCCTTATCACCCTTTGTGAGGGGGAAGTTGACCCATTACATCCTGAGGCTGATTAAAAAAAAATCTTATTGTCCTATGAAGGCTACATTACAGATTACAGGAGAGATCGAGCATTTTAGTTCAAGGGTGGTGCCAGAATAGCTTGACACGAGGTGCCAAGCTATTCTGGCACCACCCTTGAACTATCAGTCAAATTGATTTCAAGCAGAAGTGCATCAGGAGGAAAAGGGTTAAGATTGAACTGACGTGGGGGTGAGGGAGGGGGTGGGGTGGGGTGGGGGGGGGGGGGCAGATCTGTCATGATGGTTCAAAGGTAGTGCCAGGCTGGCTTGTTGCTTTCCTGGCATGAAGCAATGGTGGTTACAATAATAGACATTCAGAAATGAAAACCAGGTCAAATTGTAGGTGTATTTAAAAATTAAAAAAACATGATATTGTATATTTTTCTGTGCTTTTAATATGCTGTGTTTGTTGGAACACCCAAATTTGTCAATCAAATATTGTTACAAGCAGAGTGATCATATTGAACAAGTGTTGTTGGGACATCTGATACAGCATTGTTATATTTGACTTTTGTTATACAATGAATTATTATTCTCGACCTTGTTGTAACTGAAAGTGGACTATAATATTAGAGCAGGTGACATTCACAATTTTTACCTTTCTTCGCTGATTTACAGGGGGAATAATTATGGGCACAGTGGCTATGTACATAGTGCCCAAGCATGTTACGGTTACTATTACATACTGTTATTGTCATTACTTTTCCAGAATCCCCAGATTGCAGAGGTGTCCGATTTCCAGGCCAGCTACCACAAACTGCGACAGACTGTGGCTGAAGTTGATGAAACACGCACCATGGGTAATTTGGCCAGGTACTTCTCTTTACTTCAATCATTCAGTCCACAGAAATGTACATTCTACTAGACAATACCTTACAATACCTTACAGGTTTATTCATCCAATTTGTTTGCGTATATGTGATTTGATGTTGCAGCTCTTTAGTTGCATGCTGGTCTGTGATTTTGGGCATTACGGCTTCAGCCATAAGTTCCAAAATCACCGACCAGCACATATTTTCCCCTCTTTCTGCAGGTGTCATTTGTCCAATGGCCAGATAGCCTGGCTGTGTGAGAAACACCGTCAGAGCATGCGTGTGACTGTTCTGAGCGACACCGACACCAGTAGCGTGACCCATCATGTGACTGAGACCATTGGCATCAACTACTTCATTCAGGCGTTGAGAGAGATGAACACATCGGAGATGTCGCGCCATGACACTCGCAGCGAATCCAGAATTTGTAAGTGATGAGTGATGAAAAATGAATTTTTCTCTAAAATGTATTTTTCCGAAAAATACTTACCGATGACATTACTGATAGGAAATGCATCTTAACTAGCATAATTTCAGCCAAAATTTGGTTGTGTACCTACACGACAGGGGAGGCAACCTAGGGGCGCCGTAACCTAGAACCCAGAGTGCCTCCCGTCCGTAACCCATCTGGTCACGTGCCGACCGGCTTTCACCAGTCTGTTCACTTAGCTTGATGAGCGGCAAGTGGGTCAGGTGGGAGGGTTCTTCGAGTAATGTCATCGGTAACTATTTTTCGAAAAAATACATTTTAGAGAAAAATTCATTTGTTTCCTCAAAATACATTACCGATGACATTACTGATAGGAAGAATAGCGAATAGGAGGTGGCTGCCGCTTAAGACGCCCCTAACCTCTAAAACTGTTAGCGCAACCCGCCCTCCCCGGAGCAACCTCCCAATAATTTCAGCTAAGATTTCGGCAGGGAGTGTTGCGCCGCAGTGATGTCTCCCAACAGCGCCATGTTTTCCCGCTGGCAAGAGAGGTCCCTGAGGTAGAACCGGGTGAAGATCGATTCTGCCCGCCAGCCCACGGCCGCCACAATGTCTTTGATGGCGTAGTTGCGGTCGAAAGCGAGGCTTGCTGCCATGGCTCTAACCTCGTGTGCCCTGATGTTCAATCGTTTGGCTGCATCAATGGAGAGGTCCTGGTAGGCGGAGCGTATCACCCATCGGAGCCAGGAGGATATGGTCTGGGCCGAGATGTCAGCTCTATCTGGAGACAGAGGGAGAAATAGGCAGATGCATCCCCTGCGTAGCGGCTTGGTCCGGCGCAGGTAGACACGTAAAGCTCTCACGAGGTCTTGCTGTCTGGTCTCCCGGGCAGGGCTTGAATCTCTCAAAGGCCGAATGGTGATCACCTGTGGAGCGACCAACGGAGATCGGGTCTTGGTTAGGAAGGCCAGGTCGGTCAGTAGTTGTACCGAGCCATCTATCCTGAATTGCAAGCAGGAGTGGCGTGCCGAGAGAGCATGCAGTTTGCTGACCCTGGAGGCGGTGGCGAGGGCCAGTAGGAAGCAGGTTTTCCGCGTCACATCAGCCAACAGTGCCATCTGGAGAGGTTCGAAGCGGTCCGAGTTGAGCCACGTTAGCACCCAGGGTAGGTCCCATCGCGGAATCAATGAGTGAAGGGCAGGACGTTGTAGACCGAAGTGAGCCATGAGGTCAGCGAGGTCTTTGCAGTCACCAGGGTCAGGCCGGCCCAAATGGCGGTACGTGTCGGCGATCATAGCCAGGTAACCCTGAATTGTGATTGGCACTAAACGCTGGTCAGTGAAGAGCCAGAGGAAGAACTCGGCCAACTGGGGAACTGTCAGATCCGTGGGGGAGAGTCGCTTGTCGTCACACCACATGCACAGGACTTACCACTTTCCTTCGTAAACTCGTCTGGTCGAGGGTCTGCGGGCTGCAGCGATAGCTTCCACTGCTGCACTTGAGAAGCCTCTAGTGACGAGGGCTTGCCGCACAATCTCCAGGCGTGGAGGAGGAGTCGCTCGGGGCACAGTTGGTACAGCTGCAAAGGGCTCCCCGTGGCGAGGTTCATGAGGTCGGTGGTCCACGACTTGGTCCAGCAGAATGTAGCCACCAGGAACAGGACCGCGTTCAATCTTTGAGCTTGAGTATGACCTTGGGCATACATGACGAGGCCATCCCGGGGGAGGGAGAGAGCATCGACTGCCCAGGCTAGCGGGTCTGGAATGGGGGAGATGAAGAGAGGAAGCTGGCGATTCCACTTCGTCGTGAAGAGGTCGATCATGGGGGTCTCCCATTCGGTGCAGATCATCCGAAAGATGTCCGGCCGGAGGGTCCACTCGGTGTGGAGAAGCTGGCCGTGTCGCAAGAGGGAATCGGCTAGGACATTGAGATGGCCCGGGATGTCTCGCTCAGAGAGAGATACCACAATCTTTGCACCACCGGAGCACCTGGTAGAGGAGGATGCAGAGGGAGGGGGAGCGCGTCCCGCCCTGCTTTTGGATGTAGGCGACTACCGTGGAGTTGTCTGAGAGGACGAGAAGCTCCTGGTGTTGTAGATGAGACTCCCACGCGATGAGTGCTTGCCAGACCACTTTCAGCTCTAACCAGTTGATGTGTTGGGCCGCGAGATCTGGGGGCTAGACGCAAGAGGCTGTGGTGAACATCGGTATCAGGTGTGTGACCCAGCCGGAGAGACTTGTGTCAACGCAAAGGGACAGCTAGGGTGGGGGCGAGTATAGGGGAACTCCCGTCGCGAGCCAGCAGGGATCCACCCAACGAAGAAGATGAAGAAGGAGCATCGGTAGCACCGGAACCGGAGTCTCGAAGGTTGCCCGTTGAGGGTCGCCAGTGGAGGAGTAGGTGCAGCTGAAGCGGGCGGTAGTAGAGACAGCCGAGGGGAAGGAGGTCCGCTGCCGCACTCATCAGGCCCAAAAGCTGAAGCCACACTCTGGCGGAGATCGCCTTCTTTAGGGACACCTGTCGTGCAAGGTTCGCCAACTTCTGAATTCGTTGCTCCGGTAGCCTAACCTCATTGACATCGGTGCGAAATTCCATCCCCAGGTGGTCGAAGCGGCTGGACGGCATGAGGTCGGGAGAGCCCACGTTGACCAGGAAGCCGAATCTGTCAAGCAGATCTAGTAGCGCATCTCGATCCTTCTCCAAGGAGGCATCCAATTGGTTCCGCAAGAGAAGATCATCCAGATAGTTTGACGTGGGGCTCGAGGATGACCGTCTGGCCCTGGTGACGACGGCGTCCATGATGCGGGTGAAAACCCAGGGGCTGAGGTTGAGGCTGAAGGGCAGCGCGTGAAACTGGTAGACCATTCCCCCGAAGGCGAAGCGCAGGTAACGTCTGGAGGTGGGGTGCATGGGGACATGCAGATACGCATCCGACAGGTCTAGACTGATGGCAAAGTCCATGGGCTGCGCTGCAGCTCAGAGAGCTAGGGCGGTCTCCATGCGAAAGGACGGGGCAGTGATGAACTTGTTCAGCACGGAGACGTCGATGACAGAGAGCCACTTGCCGCCCAGCCTGGGAACCACAAAGAGGCGGCTGTTGAAGGCTGGGGAGTCATGTTGAGTCACCACCTCCGTGGCGGCCTTCCGAAGCAAGGCAGCGACCTCGTTGTGCAGGGCGTCGGCTCTGAGCTGGTCCGTCGGCACTGAGGTCCATAGGTGAGAGCGGCGCAGGGGGGGAGGCGACCAAAAGGAGATCCTCAGTCCCTCGGTGGTGAAGATCCACGGGTCGTCCGGCAGCAGTGACCGCCACACATCGCTGCGGAGGGCAAGCCTCCCGCTGACTGGAGACCCGGGAGCGGTCGGCGGGGGCAGAGGAGGAAAGTAGTCAGTGGGCCCTGCCCCGCCCAGAGTGACAGGCGGGCCTGGGCCAGGCAGGGGCGGGGGCAGAGTTGGGGCACGGGCGAGAGCGGCCAAAGGCCAGGGCTCAGGGGGGCAGGCGTCCTCTAAAGGTAGGAGGGCAAGCGGTGGGTCTAGAGGTCCACAGGGCACGACCCACAGCCTTGCGGGCTGCCTGAAAGCGGGTGGGAGCGGAGCAACTGGGCCAGAGATCTTTGTTGGCGTCCTTCACTGCCTGCCAAGCAGGGCCGAAAAGGAGCTCTCCGCCGAGCGGTGCCTGTTGTAGCTGCTTCTTCAACTCGGGCGGCAGGTCGCAGGTGCGTAAAACGGCATCCCGACGCAACAGGTCACAATTGGCGGCAGCGGCCATGGCATTGACGGAGGTGTGGTACGCCACGCAGTTGCCTGAAACCGCGAGAGCCAGGATATCAGCCAACAATGGAGAGATCGTAGGGTTCAAAGCATCTTCAACACGACAAACAATAGCTTGCATCACCAAGTCAAAGAACCCAGCGGAGGCAAAGGCATTACGTACCAGGCTGGCCATCTTATCCAGACCGGGGACGACCACACTCAGGCGAGAAGTACCTGCTGGGAGGGGGCAGGAGAAGACTTGTGAATGACCGGTGTACCAATGCTGACGAAAGGCGATATGCAAGTCCGTAGGCCACCTGGCGTCGGAGAAGAATCCCGCGTCACCGAAGGAGCTTTGCAGCAGATCTGAAAACGCGTCGCGCAGGTCCCGGAAACCAGGGGGCTGGGGAAGCGATTTAAACCTCTTGTTCAGGCGATCGGCATCCACGGAGGCAGACACTTTCCTCTTGCTCTTGAGCGGGCAGGGGGGAAAGGCGGGCAGTCCTCCAGGGGAGAGCCGCCTCATCCAAGGACCGGAGTGTCTCCATCCTATGGCTCAAGGAAGTCTGCTGCGACGCTGGGTCATCCAGAGAGCGTGAGCGCCTTAAAGCTTTGGAGACGTCATCACGTAGCAACGCCGAAACAGAATCTTCCGGGGACAGGCTGAGAGCATCTTCATCCTCCGGTCTCATGGGAGAGCGGTGGGGGAATCCTCTCCACTCTATGACTGGGAGCAGAATTCACGCTAGAGGCGTCCTGTCGAGTTGCCGTTGCGCTTGGAGGGGGCCTATCCACCTGAGAGCGGTGGCGCGAGGAGTGAGCCGAGGCCGAGTCCCGTGAAGGAGTCTGCGCTGATACCGCACTGCGATGCGAAGACCGGCAGTCCCTTGGTGAGCGGCTGCGTCGGGGAGAGCACGGTAGCCTAGAGTGGGAGAACTGCCTGGAGTGGTGTCGAGTTAGGGAAGACGAACGACTACGCCGGCTGGGCGAGCTGCGCCGCAGCGAACAAGGTAAAGATCTAGGCTTCGAGCGGGGCGGCGAGGCACGATGACCGATGTAAGCGGCATCCACCCTGGAGGAAGGCCTAGGGTGTCTGCGGGCATCCAGGTCCCGGGCAGCAGTCCGCAGCATGGAGGCCTGTCCTACGAGCGTGAACGTGGTCGATGCATGGATGTCTGTCCAGAATTTCTTTCTCGCCGCAAACTGGCCAAACTGGAGGTCCGTTTGTGCGGTGTATGTCGCTGTGGGCCCGTCTTTATCATTATCTGACGAGCAGGAAGGCACTTGTCTAGCATTCTCATCTGTGCGAGGGCATAGTTACTGACCTCTGCACGGGAGCCATACGCCTTCCAAGGGTCTGGGCGTATGGCGGTTCGTAGAAGCACGTTGTTGGCCAGGCTCGGTGCTTAGATTACTCAGCGAGCTGGCGAACACACCTGCTGAAGTCCTATGTTGGCCATGCTCGGTGTTTCGTATACCCAGCGATCTGGCGAACAAACTTGCTGAAGTCCTATGTTGGCCAAGCTCGGTGTTTCGTTTACCCAGCGATCTGGCGAACAAACTTGCTGAAGTCCTATGTTGGCCAAGCTCGGTGTGTCGTTTACCCAGCGAACTGGCGAACAATTCGGCTGATGTCCTAGGCTCGATAAGGTCTTGAGCCACCTGTGCGTTCCGAGTGTCCAGATCCGAGAGTGTCCGAGCTGTTCCATCCACGGAGGTGGTCGGGGCAGTGGCGGATGCCTGCTCTCGGACTGGTGTCAGTCGTTCACGGCAATAAAATCCCCAAAAGCTGAGACCACTGCTCCTCCAGCCAGGGGGCGCAGACGACGCATGGGTTAGTGGAAGCACAGCCAGAACAAGGTAGGCATACTGCATGTACGTCACTCGGCCATTGGAAGTCCCCAAATCGCGTGCAGGTGCAGACTTGCAAACTAGCCATGGCGGAGAGGTCGGCGAAGCAGGTTCATAGGGACCAACCCTGTTGCAGAGGCAAACTCCGAACCCCAACCGGTAGAGTCCACCGGTAATCCAAGTCCCACGAACACCACAAGTCCAGTGAACACAGAAAACCTCCGCCGCAGGTAAATCCGAAACAGTATCAGTAATCCGACTGGGAAGCACAGAGCACACTGTAAATGAGTTCAAGTCACAAGACCGGTCACACCAAGAAGGCAAGACGCAGAGAGTAGGCACACAACCATCCTCGGCTAGCTAAGAAACAGACTGGCGGGAAGCCGGTGGGCATGTGACCAGATGGGTTACGGACAGGAGGCACTATGGGTACTAGATTACGGCGCCCCTAGGTTGCCTTCCCTGTCGTGTAGGTACACAACCAAATTTTGGCTGAAATTATGCTAGTTAAGATGCATTTCCTATCAGTAATGTCATCGGTAATGTATTTTGAGGAAACAATTTGACATGTGTGTTTTGCTTTCATGAACATTGCAACAATAATCATTTGATGTTTATTAGTGATAGCCGGTCACACACAGTCTCTGTAAGCATTGAATTCTATTGTGGAAATTTTGAAATTTGTGACTTGTCCTTTGTGGAATTTGGTAGTTTAGAAAAAATATCGACCATGATAGTTCAAGGGTGGTTTCAGAATAGCTTGGCACCTGGAGATGCCGAGTTGACCCTTGAACTATCATGACCAGTACATCTGCCACGGCTGGAATCCAGTCTTTGCAGATGCTTTTACAGATTTGTACAAGTCATGATTTCATATGCGACAGTCTTCAGTCCTGGAGACTCAGTCTAGACCGATCTCTATACTTGTTTGTTTGTCAATTTTGAAGAAGGGTATTTACTATTAATATTAATAAATTGTGTTGGAACTGTCTTTTCTAAGCGTGTTTCTGTCTCTGTTGGGTTCTTCTCTGCAGTCCTGGAAATTGATTCATCTTTTTTAAAATCCCAGAAAGCTGAATTTAAGATTTTTGGGTTCAGACAGTTTTTCAGACAGTATGTTCCATCTGCAAGAAAAATAAATTCTCAAGAGCCCCTGCGTCCGCAGGGGCTCTTGAGGATTTATGTCTCTTTCTCGGTGCGGATTATGGGCATAGGTAGTCTGCAGACCGTTTTCAGTTATTTCAATTTTTCACACGGTCACCCATGTGATTAGATGTAAACGAGTGAAGGCACTGTGAACATGAGATATACATGTGTCCTTTGTTTCTCTGCCTCTTGTTCCTATTTCTACTCTCTCAGAAGTGCCATGAGCATGTGTGTAGCTATGTTGGCCCATGTTTGCTATACTATCTATCTATCTATCTATCTATCTATCTATCTATCTATCTATCTATCTATCTATCTATCTATCTATCTATCTATCTATCTATCTATCTATCCATCTATCCATCCATCCATCCCCCCTACCCGGGTCTGCCCTGGGGGACTTGGGTCGGGTTAGGTATTTTTTAGTTCCCAGGGTCACCCTGGTCAGCCCCACAGGGTGGGTTTTTCTCTCTATTCTGGGGCATGTGTTTCTGTCTACCCTTTGTCCATTCACCTGTATTTGCCTTTTTAAAACTCTCCCTACTGTCTGCACTGCCTGTAGCTCTTGATATTGGATGTGTGTTGCTAAATGGTCTTAGCTTTATTTAGGCCCCATGTGTTAGGTTTATTTAATGTATTTGACCGGCTGGCGACATACATTCAATGTTCTGTTTATTTTTTTTTTCACAAGCACTGCAGGCACGTCCTGAGAAAGCCTTGTTGCTGTCGGGACGTTAAGCAATGTACAATCAATCAATCAAACCATCCATCCATCCATCCATCCCGTAGTTTTGCCGACCGTTGGGGCACCACTGATGACTTGGCAACCAGCCCCCTCCATTCTACTCTGTTCTCTGCTATTATTAGTGTGTCGCTCAGCTTCCGTCCTGTCCACTCTGAGATATTGTCTTCCCATCTTTTTCTCTGTCTTCCTCTGCTTCGTCCTCCTTGCACAGTGCCTTGCAGGATTGTCTTGGCAAGCCCTGCTGATCGCGTGACATGCCAATACCACTTCAGTTTGCGTTTTGTTTCCTCAAAATACATTACCGATGGCATTACTATGTGGAATATACCCCTTAGCTTACCTGATTTCAGCCTAAGAGCCCTTTGTGTGTACCTACACAACAAGGGCCGCAACTCAGAGTTGTATCCAAGTGGCTGGGTAGTCTCCCCTCCCTCCATCCAGTCACGTGAGCCATGCCTTCCCGCCAGTCTTACCCTTAGTTTCACCGAGAACGGTTCACCGGCTTCAGCCTTCCCGTTGGTTTGGATTTGTTCTATTGCTACTCTTCGTCTCAAGTTTCACTAGTGACTAAGAAGATGGTGAGGTAAGGCCTCGGGTTATGCCTATGAGTAAACAGGCCTGTTTATAGAGCCGTTGGCATATCCCATGGAGTTTTGTTGATTTTTTTGGTTAAGACGGGGCTTAGCCCTCGGACTGTAGGTAAGTCATTTCACAGGCCGTTCGTTACTGGCCCCGTGCGGTTGCTTTCATGGCTTCTGCTTTGTGTTGCAGTATGCAATTACGCACCTGTAGGAAATGTAAAGGGTTCCAGTGGCCTGCGGATACGCATACACTGTGTCTTCTCTGTTCTGGCTGCTCCTCGGACTGTACATGTGTAAAGTGCTCTACGTGGAAGGAGCGGAAGAGGTCCCAGCTGTGGGATTTTTATCGGCGGGGACGGCCTTCGGCTAAGACTAAAGACTCTACCAGGCCGTTGAACAGTGACAGGTCAGTACGAGACCTAAACCCCTGCACAGCCGCGCCCCGCAGCTCAGCGCCGTCGAGCGACGTCAGAGATTGTGGGACCATCTTCTTGCCGGACACAGGACTCAGTCCCGTTAACCCTCTCACAGCGATGGCCAGGAGAGTCAACCCCGTCTCGCATGGCACTTTCGCAAGGGGTGACCGAGAGACCTCTGCCAGTCTTGCATGGTCCTTCACAAGGGGTGACCGAGAGACAGAGCACATGGAAGACACAAGCTCAAGCTGAAGTATCCACTCGAGGCCACCTTTCGGTCTCCTCCAGCGCACGGAGGCCTCCTAACACTGAGGCTTGCTTGGGAAGTCGCAGACACAGCTACTACGTTAGCCCGTCACAGCTTCGTCGGTCTCCACCCTCCAGGACAGCCCGGCCGTAACCGGTCCCCTCGTGCTCGACAGCGTTACGGTCCTCGCAGCCATTCCCTAGCCCTCGGGCTATTTTTCTTGGAGACTGGCGTTTAGACTCGGCGGGCCATGAGGCCCTCATGTCATGATTCCCCGCCGGCCTCACTGTACTCTCGTAGGAGGCAATTTCCCTTTCTCGACCTGCGAGCAAGAGCACCAGTCACCGCTACGGAAGTGCCCAGACGCCCGCAGCGGTTGCACGCTGCTCAACGTTCCCCTGACATTCACTCTTCGCACAGGCACCTGGAGAGTTCGTCTGACAGACGCTACTGGTCTCCCTGGACAGGGTTGTTCCCTGACATGAAGTGACGGTTCCCGCGTCGCCCCCGGCATCGGATTTTGATGGGACGTCCTCAGTCTTCACCCAGAGGACTCAGCATCTGCCCTGTCTTCTCAGGACCCACGCCCCCACAGCCCTTCCGCATCCGACATGGCAGGTGATGCGCCCTTGTCTTTTGAGAATTCTCGTGCCTTGGCCCAGGCGGCACATGTGATCTCGGCTATTCTTCCTTTGGAGGGTTGCCCTCTGTCTCTCCCGCTTAAGAGGAAGGTCTCGGCCTCGATTGACGCTCCATTTCAGGCGAAGCGATTCTAGACTCTGCCTCAGCCCCCTGGATTAAGGACCTTTTGATCACCTTCAACGAGCACCTACGTCAGGGCACGCTGCAGGATAGAGGTTTCTTTGCGGACACTCGTCTGTCTGACATCGACATCAAGTTTCGGCAAGCATGGTACGCGGGTCACTCTCAGGCCTTTGTCTGTCCTCTGCCAATGGTGGACCCTGTGGCAGAGTTGCAAGCTGGTGGCAAGGTATCCGTCCGATGGTTCATCCCCCCTGGTCTGGTCCATACTGCAAGTCTGATTCGGAACTTCTTGGCTTGTGCGGGTTTTTGGGATCTCGCTACATAGGTGGTGGTGCGCAGTGTGGAGGAATTTTGGGAGCAACCTAGTGAGACGTGTTCACGGGACATCCACTCCTTGGCTGTGACAGGGAATCGCGCGGTACCCACCGCGACCGACGCCATGGCGGTGGCTGCTAATTGTGACAATCAGACGGGACGCCATGCTGAAGAGTTGCCCCGGCATCCCCTTGACCTTCATTGCTCAGCTCTGCCGTGCTCCATTGGGCGGTTCTCCCCTCTTCGGTTCTACCTGGCAAGAGGTGAAGGACTCAGCAAGGACCTGTGGCCTAGTGCTAACAGAACGGATTCCTCCCGGTTTCCAGCTTCCCGCAAGGACGGGGGTCGTGCCCTGCGGAGCTTCAGACCCATCTCCCGGCTTGTTACCAGACTGCCTCCCAGGTCAAGACGTCAGGCCCCCGCTGGTCATGCCTGCCCCCTCCAGGTCCCGGCTCCCGCCTGGCCCAGGAATGCCCGGAGGGCTGGGCGGGGGAGGGCTCTATGACTTTTGCCCGACTTCGCCCCCGCCGATTTCTGTAGGGTCTCCAGTCGGCGGGAGGCTAGCAAGGCACAGCAATGAGTGGTGGTCACTGTTGCCAGAAGACCCTTGGATTCTCAACACGATCTCAGATGGACTTCAGATCTCGTTTCAGGCCCCGCCTCTGCTGCGACACTCCCCACTCTGGACGCGCGGCTGGTTGACCACTCCCCAGCGTTCTACAGTTGGCTCTCCGTAGTTCCGAAGCCTGGCAGTAAGTGGCGACCAGGCATAGACCTCTCGGCCTTGAGCAAGTTATTGTCACCCCCTCTTTTTGCATGGAAACGGCGAGAGATTTGTGAACCTCGGTACAGCCTATGAACTATGCGGTCAGTCTCGACCTTCAGACACGTACTTACATGTTCCCATGCACCCGGCCTCTCGGCGTTACCAGCGATTCGCCTTCCGTGGAGTTGTCTATCAGTTTCGTGCCATACCCTTCGGTCTCAACCTCAGCCCTTGGGTTTTTATGAAGATTATGGACGCCGTAGTCGCCAGGGCCAGGCAGGCTTCTTCGAGTCCTACCTGCAACTATCTTGATGACCTGCTCCTCAAGAATCAGGCCGTGGCCTCGCTAAAGGCGGACAGGTTGCACTCCTAGCACTTCTTCGCCAGCTCAGGTTCATCGTCAACGAGAGGAAATCGGACTTGGTTCCATCTCGCAGGTTCGTCCACCTTGGCATGGAGTTCTTGACTGACCTCAACAGAGTGCGTGTACCGGAGGCTCGGATTCGGAGGGTGCCAGCCTTAGCACACCAGGTCTCTAGTGGACGCGGTCCCGGCCAGGACCTGGCTCCAGCTCTTGGGTCTAATCAGCGTGGCGGCAGACCTGTTGCCCCTCGGCAGGCTCTACTCGCGGCTGCTCCTTTTGCTGCTCCACTGGCGTCCTCAGGGGATCTCACAGCCTTGATTCCAGTCCCGCTGTTGATCCGGCCGCATCTCCGCAGATAGGAGTCTCACTCTTCACCCCTCCGCCTCAATTCTCTTTTTGTGCGGTCGCAAGCCTTGTCGGCTGGGGTGCCCACTTACTGCTGGAATTCAGCACCGTCTCAGGTCAGTGGCTGCCGGACCTCCGAGACAAGCACATCAACTGGCTGGAGTTGAAGGTGGTGTGGTTGGCATTTATCAACTGGGAGTCCCGGCTCTGTGGCCAGGAGGTCCTGATCTTGTCCAACATGCGACTATCATAGCATATATTCAGAAGCAAGGCAGCACTCGGTGCCCGGTCCTCTGCATGCTACTTTACCAGATCTTCCTGTGGGGCAGAGATCGTGGGATTGCACTTAGGGCATGACACATCCCAGGACACCTGCATGTTTTTTTTTATTTTTTTTTTTTTATTTTTTATTTTTTTTTTTATAGTTTTTTTTTCCACACCGAGTGGTCCCTCCGGCCGGACATCTTCCGGATGATATGTGCACACTGGGAGACGCCCATGATAGACCTATTTGCGACCAGAGGGAACAAGCAGCTTCCGCTCTTTGTCTCGCCTATTCCGGACCCCCTCGCTTGGGCAGTGGACGCGCTGTCAATCGCCTGGGAGGGCTTCGTAGCCTACTCTTATGCTCCATCAGTACTGGTGCCCAAGGTGCTCCTCAAGCTACAGGCTTCCAACATGGTCCTACTGCTTGTCGCCCCATTCAGTTGGAACAGGAGTTGGACGACAGATCTTTTGAACCTCACCACCGATCCTCCTCTCCGGCTCCCCACGCCTCGCACTATGCTAAAGCAGCCCAGGCAGAATCTCTTCCACCCTTGCCCGGAGAGACTTCTGCTTAACGCCTGGAGGTGGTGCGGCAAGCCCTCATGGCACGAGGTTTCTCGAATGCAGCAGTGGAGGCAATCATGGCAGAGGAAGGGAACAAGCTGCATGAAGCTCTTCCTACGGTGTCCGACAGTCACCTCATCACTGCGGCAGCCACCGTGAAGAGACTGTTCTTACTCGGCTCCACATCGGGCACACGTATGTTACGCACTCATACTTACTAAAACAGGATGAGCATCCATGGTGTTTTGCCTGTCACGAGCAGTTTTCTGTTCGACACTTTTTGCTGTATTGTGCCGATCTAATTAACACCAGATATAAACACTTCACAGCAGACTCCTTGAAGCTTTTGTTCCGGGATGTTCCCCCGGACAAAATCTTCAATTTCTTGAGAGAATGCAATATTTTTAACAAGATCTGAGCATTCATAAACTATGTGAATTCCACTATTTTGCCCTTTTTGAGAGTCTGTAGATGTTTCTTTTAAAGACTTGTGCGACATTTTAGCCTGACATATTTTTAAGATATATTTACATCTTGTCTTAAGACCTTGCTTTTAGTCTGGCTGACCAGATTTTTACCCATCCCGCCGTGAGATGGCCTCGCGCTGGGACCATATGGCGTCCGCTGGGTGGTGGATAGGGGGTCCCTCTCGAGAGGGATGCACCGAATGAAATAAGGTGCCGTGAACCAACATGGTCTAAGGGAAGGAGACCCCAACAGAAAACCCCTGGTCCTCCTAGTAAGGGGGTTGGGTGTGGGGGTAACTTCCCCACCCTGCAAATAAGGAAATAGCTACAGAACATCGACGAATAGACAAACAGCAATTCCTTTCCTAGAAGAGGAAGGTTCTTCTACCAGAAGATTTATGACGTCATGTGGTGAAAGCTGGAAGTCTTCGGAAGCCACAGGACCAAGCCGCCTCTCTCTATCCAGGGACACAATCATGGGCACATGGAATGTCGAGACCATGTACCAGAGCATCAAGGCCGCCCAGATAGCAGGGGAACAAAAGTACAACCTTTCCCTGCTAGGTATCAGTGAAGCCAGATGGATGCAGTTTGGGCAGAAAAGGCTGTTAAGTTGGGGAGATGATTCTGTATTCAGGTCATGAAGAGGAGAATGCCCCCCATACAGAAGGTGTAGCACTCATGCTGTCACCAGTGGCACAGAGAGCGCTGATGGGCTGGGAACCTCTGGGGCCAAGAATTATCACAGCAGCCTTTAGAACCAGGAAAAAGATTAAACTCAACATCATCCAGTGTTATGCGTACACTAATGACAGTGACTTGGAAGAGAAACAAGAATTCTACGACCGACTCCAGAGTGCTGTGGACAAATGTACGGAGCAAGACATCACCATCATCTTGGGCGATTTTAATGCCAAAATAGGGGAGGACAACACTGGATATGAAGAGGTGTTGGGGAGACAGGGACTAGGGGAGATGAGTGAGAACAGGGAGAGGTTTGTAGACTTTTGTGCTCTAAACAGTCTTGTCATTGGAGGCAGCATCTTCCCACACAGAAGAATACACAAAGCAACTTGGATCTCACCTGACAATACTACAGAGAACCAAATAGACCATTAGCATGAAATTTAGAAGATCCCTTCTAGATGTTCGAGTGAAGAGGGGAGCAGATGTCGCCTCAGACCACCATCTGCTTACCTTAAGAATAAAGCTCAAGTTAAAGAAAAGCCGCACAGAGACAACAAGAAGACAGTGCTATAAAAATAGGCCTCCTGAGAGACTGGAGTGAGAGAAGAGTTCAAACTGGTGCTGTCCAACCAGTTTCAAGTGTTACAGGAGCTAGTAAATGAAAAGGAGGCGGTCACCACAGAGCAGCAGTGGAAGGCAGTTCGAGAGGCGCTGAACTCAACCTTCAAAGACACTGTAGGGTTCAGGAAACACCATCACAAGGACTGGCTGTCGGCACAGACCTTGAAGAAGATAGAAGTGAGGAAGCAGAAGAAAGCAGTTATCAACAACAGTCGCACGTGAGCAGTCAAAGCAAGGGCACAGGAGGAATACTCGGAAGCCAACCGCGAGGTGAAGAGGAGTATCGGGGCAGACAAGAGGGCCTACACAGACAGCCTGGCAGCAGAGGTGGAAAAGGCAGCAGGCAGCGGCAACATGAAACAGCTCTACGACATTACCAGAAGATTGTCAGGCAAGTATGGCCATACAGAAAGACCAGTAAAAGACAAAGAAGGCAAGCCTATTGCAGACAGAGCAGACCAACTCGACAGATGGGCCGAGTATTTTGAAGAGTTACTGAACAGATCCACCCCACCCGACCCCCCCAGACATCCAGCCAGCAGAGACTGACCTACCCATCAGCTGTGACAGACCTAGCCGGGAAGAGATCAAAAGAGCAGTGGCATTTTTGAAGAACGGCAAAACAGCAGGACCAGATGGCATCCCAGCGGAGGCTCTGAAAGCAGACCTAGAGACAACAGTAGAGCTGCTGTATCCACTGTTTGGATAGATCTGGGTGGAGGAGGTGATGCCGGCTGACTGGAAGGAGGGGTACCTAATCAAACTTCCCAAGAAAGGCGACCTCAGCAAGTGTTCCAACTACAGAGGAATCACCTTGCTGTAAGTACCAGGAAAGGTCTTCAACATGATCATCCTGGAGAGAATGAAGAGCTCCGTCGACCCCCAGCTGAGAGACCAGCAAGCAGGATTCAGAAAAAAACGTTCATGTACAGACCAGATTGCCACCTCTGCATCATCGTGGAACAGTCTCTGGAGTGGAGCTCCCTGCTGCACGTCAACTTTGTGGATTTTGAGAAAGCATTTGACATCATGGACCGAGAGACTTTGTGGAAACTCCTATGACACTACGGTATACCCACAAAGCTCGTCTGCCTGATCAAGAGCAGCTACGATGGCATGACATGTTACGTGATCCACGAAGGGCAGTTCACCAGGGAGCTCCAGGTCAGAACCGGCGTCAGGCAGGGATGTCTGCTGTCTCCGTTCCTCTTCCTACTGGCCATAGACTGGGTCATGAAGAGGACCACTGAGCAGAGAAGAAGCAGAATACAGTGGACACTGTGGACACAGCTTGACGACCTCGTTTTTGCAGACGACTTGGCTTTACTGTCCCACACTCATCAACAAATGCAGGACAAGACCACGAGGCTTGCTGACATATCTTCCCAAGTGGGCCTCACCATCCACAAACAGAAAACAAAGACAATGAGGCTGAACGCAACCAGGGAAGAACCAGTCTTGCTTCCTGGCACCCCGTTGGAGGAGGTAGAGTCCTTCACCTATCTCGGGAGCATCATCGACAATAAAGGCGGCACTGATGCAGATGTCAGAGCATGAATCGGTAAAGCAAGAGCAGCCTTTCCTCAGTTGAAAAAAGTTTGGAGTTCCAGAGAGCTGTCACAACACACCAAAGTCCGGATTTTCAACTCAAATGTAAAAGCAGTTCTCCTATATGGAGCAGATACTTGGAGGTTGACAAAAACCAGTCAGCAGAGTACAGATCTTCATAAACAGTTGCCTTAGAAGAATCTTGAAAATCCACTGGCCAGAGAAGATCAGCAACGTCAGACTCTGGGAGAGAACAGAGCAGATAACAGCAGAGAATGAAATTGGGCGAAGAAGCTGGGGATGGATTGGTCACAGTCTGAGAAAGCCAGTTTCCACTATCACTAGGCAGTCATTGTCATGGAACCCCCAGGGAAAGAGGAAAAGAGGCAGGCTGAGAAACACCTGGCGTTGAGACCTCCAAGCAGACATCAAGAGACTGGGAACTACCTGGAGTAAAATCGAAGGAGAAGCACAGGACAGGAGGTCTCTCGTCGATGGCCTATACCCTAGGAGGGGTGACAGGCATAAGTAAGTAAGAAGCCGTGAGATGGCCTTAGTCGCCTGCTCAGCGTTAAACACCAATAACTAACTAACTAACTAACTAACTAACTAATTAACGCAATCACGGCAACCCGCAGACCATCCACCGCCGGGTGTACGAAGGAAAGTGGAGGGTCCTACAGTCCTGGTACAAGTCCCAGCGCCTCTACCCCACGGCGCTGACCATGCCTCAGCTGGGTGAGTTCTTCCTGTGGCTGTTTAGTGAGCAGAACTTGGCCCCAATCACCATCCGAGGTCACCTCTCGATGGTGGCGGTACCCCCACCCGGGTCTGCCCTGGGGGACTTGGGTGGGGTTAGGTATTTTTTAGTTCCCAGGGTCACCCTGGTCAGCCCCACAGGGTGGGTTTTTCTCTCTATTCTGGGGCATGCGTTTCTGTCTACCCTTTGTCCATTCACCTATATTTGCCTTTTTAAAACTCTCCCTACTGTCTGCACTGCCTGTAGCTCTTGATATTGGATGTGTGTTGCTAAATGGTCTTAGCTTTATTTATGCCCATGTTGTAGGTTTATTTAATGTATTTGACCGGCTGGCGACATACATTCAATTTTCTGTTTAGTTTTTTTTCACAAGCAGTGCAGGCACGTCCTGAGAAAGCCTTGTTGCTGTCGGGACGTTAAGCAATGTACAATCAATCAATCGATGGTGGCGGACACTTATCGGCACTTAGGCCTACCAGACCCGGGAGCATGCAAGGACCTCTCAGACCTGATGTCCCACTTCGACCTACAGCACCTAGTCGCTCGCTCTCTCATTCCACACTGGGACCTCCCGTGGGTGTTGACCTGGTTGAACTCCAGTCGGTTCGAGCCTCTTCCTTGGCCCGTCTTGCGGACGTGACTAGGAAGACTTGCTTCCTCATGGCCCTCGCCACAGTGGCCAGAATGAGCGAGCTGCATGCCCTTTCAGTGGACCCAGCCTGCATGCAGTTCAGGACCGACGGATCAGTTCAACTTCTGAGCAATCCTTCCTTCTTGGCCAAGAATAGACTCCCCTTGGTTGCGCCCCAGGTGTTGAGTCTTCGCCTGCTTACAGGGTTCAACCAGTCCTAGACGTCACGACTGCAGGACCCAGTCCGCGCATTAAGAGTCTACCTGTGCAGAGTGAAGCCCATCAGGAGAGGTCGCTCCCGCCTCTTCCTGCCCTTGGCCCCAGGCCGAGCTGACATTTCCGCCCAGACGATCTTGTCCTGGTTGTGATGGACCATCCGCTCCGCATACAAAGATATCTCCCCACAGGGCACCAAGAGAATGCGGATACGGGCTCACAAAGTCAGAGCGGTCTCGGCCAGCGTCACGTTCGACTGCAACTGTGTAGTCAGAGACATCATTGTGGCAGTCGGGTGGCGAGCAGAGTCCACCTTCGCCCGCTTCTATCTGCAAGATCTCTCTGGCCAACGAGACAACCTAGCCCTCGTTGGAGACCTCTTGGCAGCGCAACAATCCCTCCGAGCGCCGCTGGCGCCATAGGTACCTCTTAGCTGAAATCGTCAGGAGGTTGCCCCTTGAAGCTAAGCTTATTGCCGTGGCAGGGGTTTGGGCGGCACCCTCCTCCTTTTCATTATTCTTCAACATAGTAATGCCATTGGTAATGTATTTTGAGGAAACAAATGTATTTTTCTCTAAAATGTATTTTTCCAAAAAATACTTACCAATGGCATTATTTGGAGAGCCCTCCCACCTACCCCGCTTGCTGCCTCTACGCTAAAAGTAAGACTGGCGGGAAGGCATGGCTCACGTGACCGGATGCAGGGAGGGGAGACTACCCAGCCAATGGATACAACTCTCTGAGTTGCATCCCTTGTCGTGTAGGTACACACAAAGGGCTCTTAGGCTGAAATTGGGTAAGCTAAGGGATATATTCCACATAGTAATGCCATTGGTAAGCATTTTTCGAAAAAATACATTTTAGAGAAAAATACATTTTTCACAATGGCTAATAGGTCTTCATAGGGCCCGATGGCTTGCCTGATTCTGCTTCCCACTTCCTCATTCGTGAAGTGATCTCTGTACGAAATGCCAAGCAGCCTTCGAAAACATCTCATTTCAGTGGCATGTATCCTCCTTTCAAGGTCTGCTGTGAGGGTCCATGACTCACAGGCATATAAGAACACTGAGATGACTAAGGAGCGCATCAGTCTGATCTTGGAGCAGAGTGTTATGTTTCTGTCCTTCCATATGTGACCCGCCACCACGAAATGAGTCGTAATGTCCCTGACCCGATTTCCCGCTATTCGTGAAAATTGTCGGGTGGCATAGTCGGGTATATGTGCGGGGTCCCCAGTTTCTAAAAACCATAACTCGGTGACCAATCGTCCGATTCACATGTTATTTGCACCATTAAAAAGGGTTTTCTTTCTAGTTTCTGCTGATATCAATATCTCAATATGTCCAAAAAGTGACTTTAGACTCATTTTGAAAATTGTCGGGTGGCGTGGTCGGGTACATGTGTGGGGTCCCCAGTTTCTATAAACCATAACTCGGTGACCAATCGTCTGATTCACATGTTATTGGCACCATTGAAAAGGGTTTTCTTTCTAGTTTCTGCTGATATCAATATCTCAAAATGTCCAAAAGGTGACTTACGACTCATTTTGTGGTGGCGGGTCACATATCGTCTTCAGTCTTGTCAGCACTGTTGTTGTCTGCGCAATCCTGGACAGTATTTCTGGTTTTGATCCCTCATCTGTCACAATGGCTCCTAAGTATTTGAATTTCTTAACTGTTTCCAGTTTTTGGCCTCCAACCATGATTCAGTGCCAATGCCACTGGCGTTATTGGTCATCAGTTTGGTCTTCTCTGCGCTGATTTCCATCCCAAATGCAATGACTGTGCTGTCCAGATTTTCCAGCAGCTGAGCTAGCTCTTCCTCTGTTCCTGCAAGGCCATCAATGTCGTCCATGAAGTGCAAGTTCTTGATTGTTCTGCCTCCAATACTGACGGTTCCTTCATCTTTCAGAGCGTTCGTCATGATTCTTTCCAGGAAGATGTTGAAAAGAGTAGGTGAGAGCAAGCACCCTTGTCTGATTCTGACTGTAGTCCTAAACCAGTTTCCTATTTTGCCGTTGAAGCAGACTGCGCTACTGGCCTTGTTGTAAAGGTTTTCTATTACTTTGATCAGGTTGACATTGATGTTGTACAGCTTCATGGTGGACCAAAGGGCTGCATGCCACACCCTGTCAAACGCCTTCTTAAAATCCACAGACACGTTAGAGGTCTTGCTGGTGCTGGAGGTACCTCTCACATAGAACTCTCAGGTTGAAAATCTGCGCAGTTGTGCTGCACCCAGGTCTGAAGCCTGCCAGTTCCTCAGCTATTGATTTCCTCATTTAAGACAGTTCCCTTCGCTATCTTGAATGATAGAGGAGCATCCTTGTTTTGCACTGGTCAGGTCTTTTACCAGCTGGTATGCTTTTTTGCTATTATTTTTAATTCAGATTTTCTTCTAAGTGTTTACACTGGTCTTCAGTCCACCTCTCCTTTGCCTTTTTCATGCTTTTCTTAAATATCCTGGTTAATTTCCCTGTATGGTTTAATTCCTTCTACCTCTGACTTCTTTTTCTTTAATTCTTGACGCTTGTCACACAGATCAAGGATGTCAGCTGTAACCCAAGGTTTCTTTGCTTGTTGGTGTTTGCTATACACATAGACAAATTATCATTGTCAGTCAATTTTTTCCCTTTTGCAGCATTCACGCCTCTACCTCCAATGCCAGAAGATGCAGCAGTACCACAACCCAATCCCACCGCTAGCCACACAGTAACGTCTCAGTCTGCACCCACAACCAGCAAGGGCATGGACGCCTCAGGGGGTTCTGCCGCCCCGCAATCCGGCATCACGAAAAGGGAATCCAAGTCGAAAATGAAGCCTGTGGGACAGGGAGAGAACCCTCCAGGATCTATTCGGAGGGAGCCCTCCCAGCTTACTTTCTCTGGGGTGAAGAGCAAAGCATGTTCGCTGATGTGAGGAGCGATGTTTGGTTTTGCTCACTCTGTCAGAGAGAGAACTTATTTGGTATTTGTATGCTTAACCCTTTTAGCCCCAAGGTCCCATTTCTCAAATTTTGGAGGTGTTGCCTAACGACTACATACCCAATTGATCATGATAATTCAAGGATAGTGCCAGATGAGCTTGGCGCCTTCTCATGATCAATCGACAGGGTCCTGGGGCTAAAAGGGTTAACTATTTGACTGCCGAAGCACAGTGATGGACCTCCAAATGCAAGAGGCGTAGATCCTCATGAGACCCCACATCTGCGGGATGCTCATGAGGATCTATGCCTCTGGTAGGCTTTATTAACAGCTATGTTCCTCACACTGACACAGCACTTGTCAGGCCTTCAGTCTGGGATGGATTTAGAGATACGATTTATATAGACTTGCAGTCTGGGGTTACTCCATTTATCCCCGATACGTTACAAATGAGGACGGAATGACCTGTAAGCACCAAGATGTTCTGGCTTTGTTTTTGGACTTGTGGCTTGTTATTTCTTTGATATCTCTATTGTCGTGGATGCAAACTTACTTACTTACTTACGCCTGTCACCCCTACCCGGGTATAGGCCGTCGACGAGAGACCTCCAGCAACTCCTGTCCTGTGCTTCTCCTTCGATTCTACTCCAGGTGGTTCCCAGTCTCTTGATGTCTGCTTGGAGGTCTCGACGCCAGGTGTTTCTCGGCCTACCTCTTTTCCTCTTTCCCTGGGGGTTCCATGACAATGCCTGCCTAGTGATACTGGAAGCTGGCTTTCTCAGACTGTGACCGATCCATCCCCATCTTCTTCGCCCAATTTCATTCTCTGCTGTTATCTGCTCTGTTCTCTCCCAGAGTCTGACGTTGCTGATCTTCTCTGGCCAGTGGATTTTCAAAATTCTTCTAAGGCAACTGTTCATGAAGGTCTGTACTCTGTTGACTGTGGTTTTTGTCAATCTCCATGTCTCTGCTCCATATAGGAGAACTGCTTTTACATTGGAGTTGAAAATCCGGACTTTGGTGTGTTGTGACAGCTCTCTGGAACTCCACACTTTTTTCAACTGGAGAAAGGCTGCTCTGGCTTTACCGATTCGTGCTCTGACATCTGCATCAGTGCCGCCTTTTTTGTCTATGATGCTCCCGAGATAGGTGAAGGACTCCACCTCCTCCAACGGGGTGCCAGCAAGCAAGACTGGTTCTTCCCTGGTTGCGTTCAGCCTCATTGTCTTTGTTTTCTGTTTGTGGATGGTGAGGCCCACTTGGGACGAGATGTCAGCAAGCCTCGTGGTCTTGTCCTGCATTTGTTGATGAGTGTGGGACAGTAATGCCAAGTCGTCTGCAAAATCGAGGTCGTCAAGCTGTGTCCACAGTGTCCACTGTATTCCACTTCGTCTGTGCTCTGTGGTCATCTTCATGACCCAGTCTATGGCCAGTAGGAAGAGGAACGGAGACAGCAGACACCCCTGCCTGACACCAGTTCTGACCTGGAGCTCTCTGGTGAACTGCCCTTCGTGGATCACGCGACATGTCATGCCATCATAGCTGCTCTTGATCAGGCGGACGAGCTTTGTGGGTACACCGTAGTGTCGTAGGAGTTTCCACAGAGTCTCTCGGTCCACGCTGTCAAATGCTTTCTCATAATCCACAAAGTTGACGTACAGCGGGGAGCTCCACTCCAGAGACTGTTCCACGATGATGCGGAGAGTGGCGATCTGGTCTGTACATGATCGGTTCTTCCTGAATCCTGCTTGCTGGTCTCTCAGCTGGGGGTCAACGGAGCTCTTCATTCTCTCCAGGATGATCCTGTTGAAGACCTTTCCTGGTACTGACAGCAAGGTGATTCCTCTGTAGTTGGAACACTTGCTGAGGTCGCCTTTCTTGGGAAGCTTGATTAGGTACCCCTCCTTCCAGTCAGCTGGCATCACCTCCTCTTCCCAGATCTTTCCAAACAGTGGGTACAGCATCTCAACTGTTGTCTCTAGGTCTGCTTTCAGAGACTCCGCTGGGATGCCATCTGGCCCTGCTGCTTTGCCATTCTTCAAAAATGCCACTGCTTTTCTGATCTCTTCCCGGCTGGGTCTGTCACAGCTGATGGGTAGGTCGGTCTCTGCCGGCTGGATGTCGGGGGGGTCGGGTGGGCTAGGTCTGTTCAGTAACTCTTCAAAATACTCGGCCCATCTGTCGAGTTGGTCTGCTCTGTCTGCAATAGGCTTGCCTTCTTTGTCTTTTACTGGTCTTTCTGTATGGCCATACTTACCCGACAATCTTCTGGTAATGTCGTAGAGCTGTTTCATGTTGCCGCTGCCTGCTGCCTTTTCTGCCTCTGCTGCCAGGCTGTCTGTGTAGGCCCTCTTGTCTGCCCTGATACTCCTCTTCACCTCGCGGTTGGCTTCCGAGTATTCCCCCTGTGCCCTTACTTTGGCTGCTCTCGTGCGACTGTTGTTGACCGCTGCTTTCTTCTGCTTCCTCGCTTCTATCTTCTTCAAGGTCTGTGCCGACAGCCAGTCCTTGTGGTGGTGTTTCCTGAGCCCTACAGTGTCTTTGCAGGTTGAGTTCAGCGCCTCTCTAACTGCCTTCCACTGCTGCTCTGTGGTGACCGCCTCCTCTTCATTTACTAGCTCCTGTAGCGCTTGAAACCGGTTGGACAGCACCAGTTTGAACTCTTCTCTAACTCCAGTTTCTCTCAGGAGGCCTACATTATAGCGCTGTCTTCTTGTTGTCTCTGTGCGGCGTGGATGCAAACTGCATGTGAATCAAATTGACTGACATGTGAATCAAATGTATGTTTGCACCGACATTTGTTACTTTTATCATTTTTGCACTCATTACATTTCAATATTCTTTCTGTAATTAATACAGAATTCAGTGGAATACTTTATTATGTTTGCATTATGCTGCATTGATATTGTGCAGAAAGTTTTAATTTTTGTTATTCTGCACTGCAACAGTGCAATGTTCAATATAGCAGGACAATTTGCGTGACACTTGTGCCCATGAGATTTTGCCCATATTTAAATATTTAATGTTCACACAGTGATAATGAAAATGTTGACAATTGTTTTTAAGTGTTGTATCCTTTAGACTCTTTCTCAGACTGCTCATCTCTCTTGATCCTGTGGTAACAGGTAGGACTGTTTATATGACTGTATCATAAGTGATTTTTGCACAGTGACTGCTTAGTTTGCTGAACAGTTTTCCTTTCATCCTGATACACTTCTGCTTGAAATTAATTTGACTGTGATAGTTCCAGTGTGGTGCCAGAATAGCTTGCCGCCTGCAGCGCCAAACTATTCTGGCACCACCCTTGCACTAAAATGGTTGATCAATCTCCTTATCTGTAATGTAGCCTTCATAGGACAATATGAAATTAAAAAAATTCAGCATCAGGATGTGATGGGTTAAAATGCTATTGTATGTTAAGTGGGGTGCTGAATTAATGCCAAAACATTTAGTTTATTCCATATTTATCATCACAAGATCTCACACAATTTTTGAAGACTTGTTAGAGGTTGTTGTTTTCTTTGTTGTTTCCCACATCACTCAAGCAGAGAATTTTCTTTGCTGCTTGGGATGCGGGTAGGGAGAGGGGGTTGGTGCCGATTGGTTGTTTGCGGCTCAGTCTTATAAACATATTAAAATGTGGATAGGCTGCTTTAACCCATTTAGCCCCGGGACCCTGCAGCAGGAGACGGATTGATCATGATAATTCAAGGATGAGCTTGGCGCCCGAAGGTGCCAAGCTCATGTGGCATTACCCTTGAATTATCATGATCAGTCCATCTCCTACAACTGGTACATAGTCATTAGACGCCTCCAAAAGTTTGGAAATGCGGCTGTGGGGTTAAGAGGGTTAATTTGCAATACTTTTGTGATACATCATACTGTAATCTGTCTTAAAAGAGAGGTACTCCCTCAGGAATGGGACAAATGGTCCAATTTTATATTGAAACGGGGTTATAGACTCACAGAATGCTTGTGGATTATGTACAAGATCTGCAACTGCCTCCTATTATTTACTATATGATATTCATGCAGTCTTTTACAGATATTGTGATATACTTGTCCGTCCACTTTTTATAGTAATTATAACCTTTTGATTGTCATTTTATATTGTGTAAAATATAATACACCCCGTTGACTGCTGCTCACAGAACCATTCGGTAGAAAAGACACATAATGCAAAACAGAAGTAGGTAAAAATTTCAACAAAAACACTGGATTTAAATCCTGGACAAATATGCAAAGGCATGTTTATCTAGAATTTCAATGGACTGTTTTCATCAAGACACATGCAGTTTTGATCTACTTTTTTTTCTTAACATCTGTTACGAATTGCCTCCACTGAGTGGTGTCTTCATCAACGCATTCAAGGCGTGCTGCATGCGGATACACTGCGTAAAAGCCACGTATCCAGATGCGGCACATCTCGAATGTGTTAACAGTGATTGTTGGCATCCTTCTGTCTCGGAAGACAGTGGAGTATATGCGCTTGCTGGGTCAGTCCCTGGAGCAGCGGCACTGGAGTCACCTCTCCAGAGCGCAGGCCTGGGCGAAGTGTAAGGGTATCCTGGGATGCCCAGTCATCAAGATCCCCCTCTCGGCCTCGCTGATGTAGTCCAAAGGAATGCAAATACGTTTGGCACCAGTTTGGCTGCAGGAGCTGCCAGAACAATGCGTGAATAGAGGCAGCTGTCTGCCTTCGGGGCTCCACTCCTGATTTGAAGGGTTTACTCCCCCACATTTGGCCGTTGGCCTGCACCACTAGGCGGATGAGCTGTTTCTGACAGCCAACGGCTAAAGGACGGATGTGTTAACAGTAAAGGGGCCAGAACAACACAATTACATGCGATTATTTTACAAGGTAATTGCTTCTCGTATGCAATAGAGTGGTGGTGAGACCTCAGCTGCTTTGACTGACAAATCAGAAAAAAAAGAATTCCACCCAGCTGCAAGAGGTGTAGATCTACACCTCTTGCTGAATCCACTTTGTCCCCTTGTTCTTTTGATGGCTGGGCATCTTTGATGCTGAATTTACAAATATTTCAAAAACATGATCAGTCTTCGCTGGCAGTAAAGGGCCCCTAACCACACGTTTTTACAACTACATGTACATTGTATGTACCAGTGGGTGTCGGTCTGTGAGTTTGCACCCTATGGCTTATTGCTGTGGGTCCAGACCCACAGACCAGTGCGATAAATTTATTGGATAGTTGTGGTGACGTGCTTGTATGTCCATAGCGCATGTTTATTATCTATAACGTTTTGACTGTCATCCTGTAACAGTGATTTGTATAGTGGATCAAATATCAGCTAATGGCGTGTTATCATTGTGGTCACACCTGCCTCTGTCCATATCAGGTGTTTAATATCTTTAACTTGTTGACTGTCATTGTTTGACCAACAGTGCATGAAATAGCGGCATTGTCGTAACACTTGTCCACCCATGGTATGTGTTTCGTATTGATGACATTTTGACACTGTCATCCTGTGACAATGTTCTATATTAGTATATTGTGCATCAAATATTGGCTAACAGACCATAATCGTTACGTTTTTTTTACATCATACATATATACAGTGCATTTTACATGCCGCAGAGTGGTTGGTACTTAGAAAATTACAACTGTGCTGATATGTCATTTTGGACCTTAGGGCTTTAGCCATAAGGTCCAAAATCACAGACCAGCTCACAGATTGTAATAAGCCGACAGATTTAATTAACGGAATGTAAAGTTGTTTACAACTTCTTTGTTTGTAATACTGGCACAATGTTGTTAATAATATACTCAGAGGTGATAAAAACGTGAAAAGTATCGGTAAATGTACCTGCAAACAAAGAGCCACTTTGACAATAAAACAAGAAAATGTTATTTGTTGTTTACTTCAGATGTTCAGCCTACTCTACTGTCTGAGCTATCTTCACCAAAAAAATTGGAGGACACAGGGTTTCATTATTGGTGAAAATAAGTAAAACTGGACACACTCTGACAAGCAATTTTCCTGTGAGATGTGTTAAAACACATGTTGTGTTGATTGCTTATGATGTTATTAACTGCCTGAAAAGAAATTTGACTCACAAAATTCACTTAAAAACCAGAACTTCCGGTGCACATCATTTTCTTAATAAATCTTATTTTATTTTATGTGAATTACTTTCACACCATTTTTTATGCTCCAGAGATTGACAATGAGATAAGGAACACACCCATATCCATTTGATCAGGTAAATATGGCCGCTAACCTCAAAATAAACTTTTTTGATTTTCATGTTTGTAGGTCATGTTGATTATTAGGTGCCTTTGACAAATGAAAAGTTGTCCAAGACCAAACAGGCCAGATTTTCATTCACACAGACCCTAGTAACATTGCACATTGGTTGGCTTTAAGCCATTTCCTCTGCAGATGCTCCCCATTTCACTTTAAATATCCCGTGATGGTAGGGTCATTGATGATGTCATATTTAAGTCATTGATGTGAGATTTTTAAGACTAAACATTCCATTGACAAGCGACATAACACACTCTTCATAACATTTTCTAATAAGTGAAGTCAAAATAACCCGGATTAAAGCATTTTTATGAAGAAAAGCGCTTTTGCCAAAACTTCGCATTTTATTGCCTTGGGATTTAATAATAATCAGGCATGGGAATTGCCCAAGCAAATTCATCTGAAACAGGACCTTCAACTTGATACAAAACAAGGCCGGATCACTTGGCTCCAGGGCAGGGGGGCCAACTTTTTCTTTGGGACCTTGAACCTGATACAAAAGGCCTCCACCACGCTAGATCTTGTTTCCGCGTGGGTCGAAAAATCAAACAGTGGGGGTGGGTGGGGGGGAGAGCCGTTGGACCTTGCTTGCTTCTCGGCGCCGAAAAATCAAACAGTGGGGAGGGGAGGGGGGGGGGGGGCGGGGGAGGGGATGACGGGGCGGTTGACGGGGCACCTTGGGTTTGCCCTCCTAAGTTCAGAGTCGGAGTTTACTGCGCACCACGCACTATGACAGGCCACGGACACAGCCTTCCGCGTCCTATTCTGTCGCGGAATAAAACCGGTGCTTTGCTTATTTTGCTACCCACAATGGTTTTTCGCGGAAACGCCTTTTTATTTTCGCAGATGATTTCTTTTTCACGCGGGATTTCGCGGACAATTCCCATGACTGAATAATAATAATAATAATAATAATAATAATGTGTATTTTTAGGGCACCTGTACTTTCAATATAAAAGCTCTGGGCACTGTACAAATGACATATGTACACCTTGCATCCTACAACACATATATATTTCATAACACACACACTCACTGAACAAGATGTACAAGAAAAATTAAAATAACAAAATGGACACACCAACAACAAAAAAATGCTCACACAAAAAGACATACCTTAACACTGATATAGGATACACCAGACAACTCTCACTGACAACGAAATGTTGGGACGATTTCTTTTTCACGCGGAATTTCGCGGACAATTCCCAAGCCTGAATAATAATAATAATAATAATAATAATAATAATAATGTGTATTTTTAGGGAACCTGTACTTAAGAAATAAAAGCTCTGGGCACTGTACAAATGACATACGTACACCTTGCATCCTACAACACATATATATTTCATAACACACACACTCACTGAACAAGATGTACAAGAAAAATGAAAATAACAAAATGGACACACCAACAAAAAAATGCTCACACAAAAAGACATACCTTAACACTGATAAAGGATACACCAGACAACTCTCACTGACAAACGAAATGTTGAAAATAATAATAATAATAATAGTAAATTCATGTTTAAAGGCATAAATGCGTATTCAAAGACTGCTGGAGCTTTCGGCTGATTCAAACTGTTGAGGAACTCTGGGAGTTTATTCCAATTCCAAAGAAGTAGTCCTTGGAATGAGAAAGAACTCTCACCCAAAAGACAGTTCAGACTTCTCACATTTGGAATGCATAATAGTTTTGTGTCTGCTGAGGGATGGAGCTGTCTTGAAGGTGTATACAGATGAAGAAGCTCAGAAAGATAGACAGGTATGACAGATAGATAGAACTTTGTATTGTACTCTAGGTGTGATAGGCAATCAATGCTGAGTTATGCACCTTGTGGAGCCAACCCAGAAGATATGTGTTGTTTTAGTGAGAGACTGCAATCAACTGTGGCGCCAAGATCATCTCGCCTGAGAAGAAAACATGACATTAGTATTTAGGATTGTGATGGACTGTGGTAAGGACGAAGATATTCTGGTAGAGGAAACTAGCATTGCTTCTGTTTTGTCTTCATCCATTTGTGCTTTAACTTCAAAATCATTATTTACTGTTGTTACAACTGCTTGTTTTGATAGGTTACTGTGAAATAAGTAACTTTAAAGTTTATGTTGTAAAAGTTGTTACTGTGTTCTTATTTCAGCCCTGATCTGTTTGTTTTTTAACAGTGCTTGTCGCAACTCTTTAAAAAAAGAAAATTAGCTTACTGTCTTAGGCTCTTACCGTGTGTGTGTGTGTGTGCGTGCGTGCGTGTGTGTGTGTGTGTGTGTGTGTGTGTGTGTAAACATGAGAATCTCCGATGTTTGTGTATCAATACGTTCTTAATCTGCCGGAATGCGCAGAATCCGAATGCAGAAAATGTGACGAGTGGTTAGCGTGGTTTTAGCTTATACTTGGGCGCTTGTGGTTAAGTGGCTGCTATGAGTTGGCTGTTCTCTTCTCGTTTTTCCCCTCTCCGTTTTGTGGTGCAGGAGGAGATAACTCTCAATCATGTGATTCGCAAAATGGCGTCGACTGTTCAAACAAATCAACTGCGCTTGTATACGCCCTGTTTAAAATGCCGACTTGTGCAGTTTGCAGGCGATATAGAGTTAGAGGGGACTCGAAGGGTAAATTCTTCTCTCCATGGTCTGTTTTCCTTGCAGAAAGAGGATGGTACGACCTCACTCCTTGCTCAGAAACAAGGAGGTTCAGGGGTCAAACTATCTCCTTCCAAATGGAAAACGTAAGTAGAACTAGAAGAGTTTATTTTACCTTTCATGCGTTGATCTTTTGGCTGCTAGTAGCGGTTTGTGTTGGCGATGATTCCTGCAGGTATCATCGCGGCAAAAACCACCACCGACAGCCAAGAAGCTAATCTACACAGGTTCTGAAGACGGATAAGAGAAGTGATGATGACGATGGTGAAACTTTATTTTTCAACGCTAAAAAGTTTTGACAGAAAACAAATCGTCATTTTACAAACTTGCCATTGCCTGTGAACGACAGGTAGAAACAGAAAATTGTAGACTTTTGTGTCTGAACGAAAAACAATTGTTAACTTTCCTGCTCTCTTTCTGATTTGATGTAGACAACTTCCTTCTTCATCTTTACACAGTAAGCTTGTTAGTTTTAGGGGGGAAAAATATTGGTGGACAAGCTTAGCCCCTTTTGTATGCAGCCATTGGTACTACAAACAGTGTGGCATCTGCACGCACAAATGGGTTGCTTAGTTGGTAGCTTTATTAGTAATTCCATTTTGCAGTATTTACTGGGACACCAGCACACCGGTGGAAGGTCTGGGTCTGTTCTACACACAGGACAATGGGGATGACGCAGTGATGGAATATTTGGTCGACAGTGAGGGAGTTACACTCAAGAGACAGCTGGAATTCAAACGCCTTCAGAAAGCTATTGAAAGCTACAGTAAGGATCGATGCACCAGTCGTAGCGTTTATGCACAGCCTTAGAAAAATCTAAAGCAAATCATATCACTATCAGTTTTAATTTTTAAGGGAAAAATCTCCAAAGAATTGTTTTTTCAGTACTCAACAGTCCTCTATTGTCAGTTAAAAAAACAATTAATTTACCAAAATGTAAAGTTTACTGATCATTTACACAGAACTTGGGCTAATGATGATTTTGGTTTAAGTTTTCAGCAGAGGTTTGTAATTATTGGAATAGGTACTCAGCATATGCAAAAATGTCATTGCAACTGATGTGTGAATGAATTTATATTTTTATTTTTCTCATAAACCATTGGCTGGCCCATAGAAATGCACAGGCAGTCCTGATGAGTCATTAGAATCTTAGCTGTTGGCACCAAAGCATAGCACCGCCTGGTCTGCGGCTAAACCCAAAGTGCACTTTTGGGATCTGACCCTTTTACCACCTGGTGCATACAGCCATAAGTACTCTTTGGGGTACTGGTGCCTGGCAGCATGCACAAAGGGACTAACCCAGTGCCAAGGAAACTGAACACCAACCAACTGGAAGAGGTATAGATCCTCATGACCCCCCGCAACTGCGGGGGCTCATGAGGATCTATGCCTCTTGCTGAAACCACTTTGTGTCCATGTTCCTTTGACGGCTGGAGATCTTTGGTGTTGAAACAACAAAGATTTCAGAATCGATCTAGGTCCACCTGCAGTGAAGGGTTTAACTCATTTGCGACGTACCGCATGGGGATACGCGGCCAATGGCCACGTATCCCCATGCGGTACATTGCGAATGAGTTAACCCTTTTCATCCTGATACACCCATTGTTTGAAATAAATTTGACTGATTGTTCAACTCTGATGTCAGAATAGCTTTGCGCCTCAGGCGCCAAGCTATTCTGGCACCACCCTTGAACTAAAATGGTTACTCTGTCTCCTAATCTGTAATGTAGCCTTCAAAGGACAATAAACAAATTTTACAGAATTGGCTTCAGGATGTAATGGGTTAATGGATGACTTGTATTGTTTAATAGGTGAGTGCAAGGTATCTTCTGTGAAGCTGGTTGGCTTTGAGAGAGGTTACCTCCTGTTCCTGGTTAACTCAGACACATTGTGCACAGCAGAAATCATTAACAATGTATGTCTGCCGTGTACATGGGTCCCCCTTCCTGCGGACGTGAGTGAAATGGATGAGTATGGCCTTGGCCCATTCATCATTTCAGCAGACATCATCGTTGTCCTGGATAAGTGTGCACAGCTCTTGTGTATCCTTTACTGGGTAGGACCTGCTTCCCTCCCTCACCCCCTTCCCAGTAAGCAAAGATCCTTGGGCCCACGACGGCCGCAGTGGGCCCACGCACACTGTTTGCGGGCTTACTGCGGCCATCGTGGACCCAAAGGCGTTTTGCTATGGGGGTTTATCCCAAGTGTGTGAGAGGATCAGTTGTGTGAAGCATCGGCATCTCAGACCGCCATGTCTGGTGGCACCCCTCTTTAAAGAATAAAGAGCACTTGCTGCTTTGCCTAAACCCTTTTAGCCCCAAGGTCCCATTCTCAAATTTTAGAGGTGTTGCCTAACGACTATGTACCAGTTGCAGGAGATGGATTGATCATGGATGGTAATACCCTTGAATTATCATGATCAATCCATCTCCTGCTGCAGGGTCCTGGGGCTAAAAGGGTTAAACCCATTTAGCACCAGGTGACATTACAGAGAGAACCAGAAGTAGATCAACCGTCGTCAAAAGTGGAACCAGAATAGCTGAGTGTCTAGAGCTACTCTGGCACTACCCTTGAACTATAGGCGCCAAGCTATTATGGCTCCATCCTTCCAATATCATGGTTGATTTGTCTCCTGTACTATAATGAAGTCATCAGAGTACAAGTACCACTCATCAATTTTGGGAATGTGGACCTTACGGCTTCAACATGTATTTTAAATTTGTAGGTCAGATTATCTTTGTATTTTAGTTGATGTTATTATTTCTTGTCAATAATAATATGTAGGCTTTATCTTTGCATTTCAGTTTAACCCCCTCGTGCGTGCACTCACCGTTACTGTGAACAGTACCTGTGGCTGCATGAAACAAGATGTTTAATTTTGTTCCGTAACCCTTTTCAAGGATATTCAAACATGTGGGCCTTGTCAGTGTATTTCTGTGCAATTATTTGTTGTCTTCCTTGACATGAGAATAGTCATTTATGACCTGCACAGTGGGCAGTATGTCTGCCAAATCGACCTGGAACCGGCTGGGTTTCCTAGAGGGGATGGGGGTCATGGCGACGGCAGAACTGTCTGGGCGTGGAGTGTATCTTCTTCCCTGGAAACTTTGGTGTGGCTCGACTCTAGCGGAACAGTTCATCGCTTGGACATAGAGAAATACATCCGCAGCCGGCCCAGTGTCGTGAAACTTCAGGACGAATTCCGTGGATCCTCATCTATGAGTATGTCGCAGAGAGTACGTACTTCTAGGGGTGGACATTTCTCCTGGAGACACGTGTTGGTGGATCTGCATCAGCAGGAGGCTGAGAAATCCTCCTTAGGTGTGTGGTCTAGCCAGAAACTCTCTTTCGCGAAAAAGTCAAAAACTACACCTAAAGCTAAGGTGTCGGGATTTCAAGTTAAGCAGGGTGCTGCTCCAGCAACTGATCCAGCTGAAGCAGCAAGTGGAGACTTGAGTTTTGTCCAGCATTACAGCATGCCAAGTGGCAATTTTCTGGAGGTAGGGTACAGAGTTGTTGAGTCGCGGTGCAGTGTGTCGACGCTAGCACTGGTGTTGGTGTCAGGATCAGACAGCAGTCAGCGGGCACTGTGTCTGGTGGACATGCCATCGCAGCATGTGTACTTCCACAGGTAAGCAGACAGAATGCAGTACTTTGTAAACTGATATTTGCATGGGTGACTCTTCAGTCCTGGAGACTGATTAACCCATTTAGCCCCAACGTCCCACTGCAGGAGGTGGATCAACCATGATTATTCAAGGGTAGCGCCAAGCTAATCTGGCACTACCCTTGATTTATCATGGTTGGTCCATCTCCTGCAACTGGTACATATTAACTGGGTGACAGCTCCAAAGGTGGGGGAAATGCGTTTGTGGGGGTTAAATGGGTTGAGCTTTTTAAAAATCCCAAAAGGTTGAAATTTGCTATTTACTATAATTTAGCTTTTCGGTTAACTCATTCAGCCCGGCGCACGTATTTCCCAAATTTTGGAGGCGTCGTCTAATGACTATGCACCTGTTGCAGGAGATGGATCGACCATGATAATTCAAGGGCAGTGCCAGATTAGCTTGGTGCCTGTTGGCGCCAAACTAATCTGGCACTGCCCTTAAATTATGGTCGACTCATCTCCTGCTGTAGCGCGTCAGGGCTGAATGGGTTAAGACAAAACAGCCGATCTGCAAGTGGCATGAATTCTCTTGAGCCCCATCGCCCACAGGGGCTCATGAGAATTTATGCCTCTTGCTGCTTGTGGATTTTGGGACCTTATCTCGTGGGTTATTTTCTGTCGTGTCAATTTTTCACACTGTCACTGTTACACTTCTGCCATACGCAAGGGGTGGTGATGGAAGACGCAGCCAGACAAGAGTTGTGTTCAGAATATTCTTTTATTCGATGTTCATTCTGTGGATTGGGCAAGACCAATCCACTATAAAGAAAAGGACAACACGGCGATAACGGAGCTCCCGAAGCTGGCAAAATTGGAGCTCTGCCCTTTCCTTCTTCTCCCCAGCTCCCCCCAGCTCTCCCCTCTGATGGTCCTTTCCACTATATATACCCTGATCCCATCAGTCAAGGGCCCACAACCACTCTCCTCAACATTCCACATCTAGAGAATCTGTACTTACTAAACTGATTTTGTACTCGTTGACCCCAGTTTTCTTTGGTCCATCTGGTCAAAGGTCAAGTGGCCTTTGACTTTCCCATACTATTCTACATCAAAGGGAGTCTGTACTCGGTGGACGTATCATACACTCGAACTCGGTTGTCTATTTACTAGGGCCCATACCAAGACTCTGGTTATTATACCAAGACTATCTGGTTATTAGTCCCAGCTCCCTAGACTCCTTGACACCCCCCCCCCCCCCCCCCCCCCCCCCCCGCTCTCCAGTTAAAAGGGTCCATCTCCATACAACAAATCTGGTTATTATTTGCCCTCGTTAACTCCAGATCATGGGAACTTGTGTCAATACATGAAAGTGCTGTGGCTGTGAGCACTATAGTGTAACATCACCTGTGCGTTTGTAATGAGATTTTTCTCATGGAGTGCTGATGGCATTACTTGTCTTTATGTCCGATCATTGTACAGTTGACTTCGCTTTACAAGAGTTGAGTAAATACATCAAACACTTTTCTAGAACCCTCACTACACTGTGTCCTTGTCAATTACTCTGCTTTAGCAACCTTTTAATATGTACAATAGAACGTGATTTGGGTGCTCACTAGTTTATGCAGCCACTTGACTTGGAAAATTCACATTTGTTGCACGGGCGAAGTTTATGGTGTAAAGTACCTGGATTGTTTGGTCACCTGCTAAAGCAGTCAACAGTCAGTAAAATACTCATAGGTTCACTGTTCATATTAATCGCAAATATAAAGAAAAAATTAACCCATTTAGCTCAGGGACCCTGCAGCAGGAGACGGATTGATCATGATAATTCAAGGGTAGCACCAGATGAGCTTGGCGCCTGAAGGCGCCAAGCTCATCTGGCGCTACCCTTGAATTAAATGATCAGTTCATCTCCTACAACTTGTAGATAGTTGTTAGACAACGCCTGCAAAAGTTTTGAAATGCAGCCTTGGGGTTAAAAGGGTTAAAGAGAAGGTGAAATAGTGAATACATTTTCAACTTCAAGATACAGATAGCCGATAATATTAGTGTTGCATTTTCTATTGACTTATGTGTTTACAAATTACAGCCTTGTAATTGTTGCGTACTTGACTCTTTGTTTCCTCAAAACACATTACCGATGGTATTACTAATAGGAATGGTTTCTTAGCTAGACTAGTTTTAGCCAAAATTGTTGTGTACGAGTATGGCCGTGATGGCAGGTGAGGGGCACCATAGCCTAGGCGTTAACCCGAGTAGCCTCCCTTCCAACCCAACCGCGCATGCGCCCAGCGGCAGCTCACCAATCAGTTTCTTTGCTAGACAGTGGAAGGTTGTGTACGTCTATGGCTCTAGCTTTGGACTGTGTAAAGTTGTGGAAACCGGTCGTGGGGTTTTGGTGGTTGTGTTACCCTACGCTTTGCCTCATGTTAGGCTTGGACGCTTTCTTGTGGGACTTTCTTCGGCGGTGTTTGTGCCTTAGACCTGATGAGACAGCGGCGCCCTATGAACTGTGCTCACGCGCCTCAAGGCCGGTCTGGCCGTAGTGTGTTACGCACTTCGTGTCCTGAACTTTCTCCTTTGCTCTACTGCTAGCCTCGGAGTGCCTGGTGTTAGGCTTGGACGCTTTCCTGTGGGAATTTTCCTCGTCGGTCTTTCTGGCTTAGACCTGACGGGACCATGGTGTCTTGTGAACTGTGATCACGCGCCTCGGTGCCAGACTGTTCATGGCGATTTTCGCACGTCATGTGTCCTGAACTTTCTGTTAGCACCAGGACTATCTTCAGGGTGTCTGGTGTAGGTGAACGCTTCCTGATTCCTCGGTGGTGTTCCTAGCATCTGGAACCGGTCGTGCCAGCGGCGCCTGTGTGGACGCCTGTCACGGACCGGGATTGCGTCGAGCCTGCCTTCAGCCGTGGGTCCTGGACTTCGCAGTGTTCTGGTTGGTCTTCGACCTGTTTTGGTGCCCTGCTTCTTCGGATGGCAAGGTAAAACCTCGGTTATTGCCTACATCGGGCGCTCAGGTGGGGGTGGAGCGCCGGGCGTCGGCATATGCCGTGCACTTAAACTTGTTCTTACGCGCGGATTCGTATTGCGGGCCCGCGGGGGCACGCTCGCTTGCATGTCTTTGTGCATTATGTTTTGCAGTTGGCAAGTCCGCACCTGCACGCGATGTGGGCAGTTCCAGTGGCCTAGTGACGAGCATGCCTTTGCCTGCCCTGTTCCGGATGTGCCTCCACCCACCCGTGCCTTGTCTGCGCCCCATGGCTGAAAGAACAGTGGACCCAGCTATGGAGCTTCTACTGCCACGAACGGCCGACACCAGCACGGGGGAAAGATCCAACACCGGTACGCGCCACAGACCCGTCGAGTGGCCCTTACCGAGTGATAGAGCCTTCAACACCGCGACTTAGGCCTCAAGCTCTAGTACAGGCAGCCACCACAGTCCCGTCGAGTGGTCTCTGTTCGGTCAAGGATCCTCGAGCGCCACGGGCTAGGCCTCGAGACAAACACTGGTAACCACCACAGTCCCGTTGAGTGGTCTCTACCCGGCGGTGATGCCCTTGACTGGAAGAGCAGTGGACCCAGCTATGGAGCTTCTACTGCCGCGAATGGCCGACACCAGCACGGGGGAAAGATCCAACACCAGTACGCGCCACAGACTCGACAAGTGGCCCTTACCAGGTGGTAGAGTCTTCAACGCTGCGGCCCAGGCCGCGAGCCTGAGCTACAAACTGGCAGTCACCACAGTCCCGTCGAGTGGTCTCTGTTCGGTCAAAAACAAGAAAGGAGAAGAAGAAGAAGAGAAATGGATCCTCGAGCGCCGCGCTAGGCCTCGAGGCAAAGCACCGGCAGCCATCACGGTCCCATGGAGTGGCCTTTACTTGGTAGTGACGCCTTTTCGGCACGAGATCAGACACGAGGGCGAGCTTCAGCACTGGTAGTCGTCACAGACCTGACGAGGGCAGTCTACCAGGTTGTTGTTACTCGAACGCAACAGGATGGTCCAGTCACTGCTACCTCCTCGCCCATGCCTAGAGTCCAGCGCAGAGTCGGCTCTCCAGAGTTAGCGTTCGGGGACTCGACCGGACGCGCTCCTGTTCCCGGGCTGAAAGCAGTAGACACGGCACGGCATCGAGACGTCACGCCGGGCCACACGTCCGCTGCAACCTGGGATATACGCCAGCACAGACAAGATAAGATGTCCCGGCCGTGGTAAGTGCCTATACCTTCGGCGGGACGAGAATGCTGGGTCATGCGGCACTTGCGTGACTTAGGCAGCAGGACGGGCACTATACCTAGAACATCGGCTGGAGCCCAGTATGAGGTTGGCCCGCGTTGTGCGGGCCCCCCATTCCTCGACTCTAGTCCGGCACAGACATTCGGCGCCCCGTTCATAGGCAGTGACAGGGGACCATGAGCGGACAGGACGGCTGGACTAGTGTGCTCCCGCTCGTCGGGGATTGAGTAGCAACGACTCTGGATTGCGATCAGATTACTTGAAGCTTCGGCGTCCCACTCTTTTCACGATGGAAGGAGTTTACGGGGCGGCTTCCAGCCACTACTAGTATGGTGACGTGTACACTTGCAAGCGCTTACAGCTGGAAGGTAAGTTAAGCGCTGTCAGCTAACGAGCCGTTATTCCTCAGTAGCTTTGGCGACGACACAAGGTGCCTGCCGGCACCCTAGGACATTAGCACGTTTTTCGCCGACCCGGGTCTAGGCACTTCTGCCTGCGAAGACGGCACTTGACTACGCATGACTGAGCAACTGTACTGGCCTGCGGAGGCGATACAGAAGATCACAGTTTCTCGAGAACCAAACTCCATGACGGCGTTCGAGAAGAAGTACAGGACTGAGCCTCTATCGTTCTGAGCTTCAAGGATCGGAGACACTCCCTCCTCTAGCCGCGGTTATGAGCTTCCTGGCTTCCGGTCTTCTCCTACCCCGCTGCTTACCACTCCTGGGTTGACGCCTTGTCGGCTTCCACTTCGTGTGAACAGAGACTTCAGTTGCTCCCTGCGCTTCGACCTCCCGACTTGGTAGCGGCTACAACAGTCGACGCGCTCACCTTGTGTACCAGTTCATCACTGCCCCATCCTTCGGCAGGGAGCCCGCCCGAGACTTCACCTCAGTGCAGACTTGGACTGGGCCTTCAGCCCGGACTCGGTGACTTCCTAGATGATACAGAGCTGGTCTGAGTCCTCCTCGGACGGCATTGCATTTTGGTCTTCCCCAGGAAGGAGAAGAGGACACCGTCTACAGCCGTTCCCTCCGCTTACCCCTGACGGTGTCACCTGCCGGGGTCGGGTACTCCCTCCAGTGGCTCTCGCAGCCTCTGGGGGTTCTACAGTGACTGTACTCCATTGCAGACAGGACCGGTCAGACGTCTTCGTGCTCCACATCGAAATCCTTAGACGATCCCCTTGCGGAATCGGTTGGAGCCGTCCTTGAGATGGATCAAGACGCACTTGGGATCCCCTTGGCTGGCATGGTTCCTGGTCTACGTGGGCAAGTTCAACCTCTCGCCTTAGTGCCGCTTCTCTACCGTGGATGGGACCTCGCACCGACCTCACGAAGGGCAGCTTCTGAAGCAGCGAACGCAGTTCTTCGCGAACCCAGCGCAGCAGCGTTCTCAAGAACAGATGTACTCTGCCAAACGGGGACTTCGGCGTCGGGGATGGGTAAGTTCCATGGCGGACCTTCTTCCCCCTTGATGTCTCTACTGCCCCCACCTTAGCAACTCCTGCTTCCCCCCCGGACAACCCTCGGCAGGCGACCTCGAGTCTCAGGTTCCGCTGCGACTGATGCTATGCCCTCACCTTCTTCACGGGACGGATCCCGACCGGCGCGCAACGGGAGTTCTCACCTCCTCCCCTCCTCCCGAGATGTCCCTCTTACTTACTTACGCCTGTCACCCCTACCCGGGTATAGGCCGTCGACGAGAGACCTCCAGCTCTGTTCTCTCCCAGAGTCTGACGTTGCTGATCTTCTCTGGCCAGTGGATTTTCAAAATTCTTCTAAGGCAACTGTTCATGAAGGTCTGTACTCTGTTGACTGTGGTTTTTGTCAATCTCCATGTCTCTGCTCCATATAGGAGAACTGCTTTTACATTGGAGTTGAAAATCCGGACTTTGGTGTGTTGTGACAGCTCTCTGGAACTCTGGAGATGTCCCTCGCATCGACACAAGTCCCGCCACCAGGAGCGCTCCGTTGTTACCAAGACCCTACCCTGCCTCCGCCGGTTGGCCTCCAGTCTTACTTGTCCAGCTTCAGGTGCCACGTCCCCGAGGCCAAGAGCTTCTCGCCCAGTCTGACGGCGCCAACGTGGTCGACTACTTCCTCCCTGTACTTTGCTCCTCTGCATCTCCGTTGGTGCGAAGATCGTGACATCACTTCTGAGCAAGAGACTTCCCGGGGCTTCCGCATGACCTGCTGACTCCTCGTGAGGGGCGAGTCCTGTGCAACTGTTTGACGGCATGCGCCTCTCCCCCGCGTTTGACAGAACTCAGCTGGTGGACACCTTCCTAGTGGTTCACCTGCCAGCGTTAGCGGTGATCACCGTTTGTGGCGACATGTCATGGTCGCTGACACGTACCGGCTCTTGGGACGTCCCGACCCGGATAACTGCGAGACCTTGCCGACCTGATGGCCCACTTGGTCTACAAGGTCCCGCCCTTCGCTCCCTGTTGCAGGGTGGAGAACTCTCCTCGGATCCGCGATTTTCTGAGGAAAGGTAGCGTCACTTCCGAGAAAATGAAATAGAGTTCCGAGAAAAATTCGCGAAACACATTTTCTCCACACATTTGATCCGAGTTTAAAAATAGGACGAGTTCAGGTCCGTGTCCAGCTTTTACTTTCTCGTCACTGAACGTGGCGCCCGCGAGTGTAACGTTGTATGCACTGCCCTGCAATACAAGTATAAGGCTTACTCACAGGGCTTCCGTTTTAGTGCGTCTCCGGCGCACTAAAACTCAAAATCACGTACTAAAAATGTAACTAAGGGGTAGTCGGACGGCGCTAAATTTCAGTGCATTTGCGTCCGAGACACATCATCCTTGCGCCACCGTGTGTACCCTAACAGAGATCGCTGACAGTCGTTCTTTGAGTTGGTTCGTTTAGCCGCTCGCTTGGTCGCGGCTGCGTTCAAAATCGCCCTGACTCCGGGGTCCGTGCGAGTGTCACACTGGACGGGCAAGTTTACGCCCGGTGTGGTGTCGGCATGTTATTACAAAGTGCGCGCTACATGTTGAACGCGTTACTTGCGGTGACGTCACCATTCATACTATTATGGGATGCGGCATCGCGCGTTTCACTTTCGATCTTGAACGAAGAACTTTGTAAATGGCGGAGCAAAAGCAAAGGAAGCTGGATGCTTCGGATTCTTCAATCCGGCACCGTCTGATCTTGATAATCTCTTAGAAGAAAGTTCACTTCGACACCGCCGTCTCCATTGACAAGCGACAGTACCAGAAATGATACCCATGGGCTGTCAGTGACACCGCCGCTGCGACGCAGTTTCAGAGTTCATGGCTGTGTGTATTTCCGTGGCTTAAAGCGCGACGGCACACGGATGACAAGCACAATATGCATGGAGGCAAACTCAAAAAGCAAGTCAAGAAATTTGAACAGAAATAAGTTTGTCAGTTTTTTTTTATCATGGTCGATCCATCTTCTGGTACAGTTATTAGGCAAAAGCTTGATCTAACATTGGAGAAATACGTCTTTCGGGTTAAATGGGTTGAAACCAACTTTTAAGTACATCAGTTCACACACACACACACACACACACACACACACACACACACACACACACACACACACACACACACACACACAGATAGAGAGAGTTTAGACGTCTGACTTTGGTTGTCAATCTGCTTTCAGAAGAAAAGGCTATATTCTCAGTTACAATACATTATCAAATGATCATACAAATAAATACTGGCTTTTGCACGACAGCTAACCAGTTAGAAAATCAATATCATGGAAAGGACACACAGACACTGTCACAGCAAATTTAAAGAGGAGAAAAAATGAGTTAATTTATTTTAAAGAACATACAGGTGATGCAGTTGTTCTTAAATAAATTTGCGGACCCTGTATTATGCTCAGATGGGGGTCTGTGTACCCTCTAAAATTTATACCTGGGGGTGTACAGACCTGTTGTGAAAACAGAAGCCCTGTTAATAAATACTCATCACTTGAACGTTTGGCGGTTCATCGGAAGTTCAGTCTTCTGTGTCGGCCATTGTTAGTCTATTGTGATACTGATCAATAGCCTACCATGTCGTGCTTTTCATAAGTGATTAACTGGGGAGACTCTTTGATGATGTATTTTACTCTGTAATCTTGAGTTTGCATGTAGTCAAATTTGAGCCTTTTCTGTGTGCTATCTCTCACAAAAAAACAGAATATTTACCTCTAAAAATGAAAAATATCCATTTTTTTTCTGGGGGGCGTTGCCCACCTGGACCCCCTACCGGGGGCTTTGCCCCTGGACCCCAACGAGGCCTAGGTGGCCCCTGGACCCCGGCCACTTTTCAGAGATTTTTACTTGAGCTTGTTCTCCACCCTGCTGTTGCCGCGATGGGACCTGTCTTGGCCTGTCCTTGCTTGACTCATCTCCCCGCTTCGAACCGATCCAGTTGGCAAGACTACCAGACATGACACTGGAGACCTGCTTTCTACTGGCCCTCGCGTCGGCGTCCAAGGTCAGTGAGCTGCACGCCCAATCAGCACGCCCCGCTTCTTGCAGTTCCGGACGGACGGCTCAGCACTACTGCTACCTGACCCGGCATTCTCGCCAAGAACCTAGCGCCTTGGCTGCCCCGCAGTTGGTCACCATTCAACCATGGAGAGACCCAGGCCCACCCGAGAGTCCAGGCTACAGGACCCGGTGAGGGCCATACGCGTATACCTGCACCGGACCAAGCCGCTACGCAGGGGACACACCCGCCCACCCCTCCCTCTGTCCCCAGGTAGCAATGACAACTCAGCCCTAACGCTATCCTCCTGGCTCCGTTGGGTGATACCCTCCACTTTCCAGAACCTCACCCCGGATAAAACCAAACAAATGATCATCAGGGCACACGAGGTCAGAGCCATGGCCGCAAGCCTTGCTGTTGACCGCAACTCTGCTGTCAAGACATTGTGGCGACCGTAGGATGGCGAGCGGAGACAACCTTTCCCCGCTTCTACCTGTGGGACCTCTCCAGCCAGCACCAGAACCTCTCGCTGGTAGGAGACTTTGTGGCTGCGCAACACTCCCTCCCGGCGCCCTTAGCGCCATAAGTATCTTTGCTAAAATTAGAGGGAGGTTGCTTAGGGAGGGCGGCTCTAGTAGCCTCTAAGGCGTGGGTTAGGGGCGTTACAGCGGCACCCGCCTCCTCTTCGGGATTCTTCCTGTTAGTAATACCATCGGTAATGTGTTTTGAGGAAACAAATGAATTTTTCTTTAAAATAAATTTTTTCGAAAATACTTACTTGAAGGTATTACTTGAAGGTCCCTCCCACCTGCCCCACTTGCCGCTGGTCCGCTAAGAAACTGACTGGTGAGCTTCCGCTGGGCCCATGCGCGGTTGGGTTGGAAGGGAGGCTACTCGGGTTACCGCCTAGGCTATGGCGCCCCTCACCTGCCATCACGGCCATACTTGTACACAACAATTTTGGCTAAAAAAAATTAGTCTAGCTAAGAAACCATTCCTATTAGTAATACCATCGGTAAGTATTTTTCGAAAAAAAATTATTTTAAAGAAAAAAATTCATTTTTGCCCCGACATACTTCCAGAGAAGATGGATTGACCGTGATAGTTCAAGGGTGGTGACAGAATAGCTTGGTGCCGATAGTCTGAGCCCTGACCAGTGACCTCTGATGTAGTTTTTAGAGGGCACCTCCCAGATTTGTGAATTCTGGCACCACCTTTGAACTATCATGGTCAGTCTGTGCCTGACCTCAGATGCAGTCTTAGGCGGCATCTCCTGAATGTGTGAATTTCGAATGTAGGACTCATTGTGTTCAATGTTTTATTCCTTTGTCATCTGTCGCAGTTTCCCTCCCCACCACTACCCGATACTGACAACTGCGGCCGACTTGCCGATACTGTGTTTGTCTCCTGCAGCTCTTCAGCTCTTGGTTCCGCCGTCTGGCGTCGAACAAGAAGACATCATCAGCAAGGTGTGTTTAGCTTATAAATCTCACACCTGATACGAATGGACGTGGATCGACCGTGATATTTCAAGGAGGGTGTCAGAATAGCTTGGCGCCTAGTGGCGCCAAGCTATTCTGACACCACCTTTGAACTATCATGGTCGGTCTGTCTCCAGGACTGTGATGTAGACCTCAAAGTGTGCCTAAAAGATTGATAATTTCATCCTCTGGAGACAATGTGTTTGATAAAACAAGACATGATTGTGTCTGTAGGAGCCTCTGACCGAGCTCTTAACACGGTTCCCTTGATGGTCTGGATGCACACATGGCTCCTGCCGTGAAGAGTTGCTTAATTCCTTATTTTACTGTGCAGCATGCCGGCTATGTGTATTGCAGTTGTCCGGCAGGTGAATTGTGCGACATTTCCAGTGATGTAACCTTATTGTGTAAACAACATTTTACTCTGATGTCCACCGGGTGTTTCTCAATGTTAGGGACCCTTTTAACCACTGACAGCAGAACTTAGATTTCCAGATATCTGGAAATCTTCAGAATACTACTACCTCTCAGTTCGCCATGTATCGCAGTGCAGCATGTCTCAACTGTATTAACCTCTTCACTCTCAGTGGAAGCAGTGTTCTTTTGAAATCTTGGTAAATTCAACGTCAATGATCCCCAGCCTTCAAAGGAACATGGATACAGAGTGGTTTCAGCAAGAGGCATAGGTCCTCATGAGCCCCAGCAACTGCAGGGGCTCATGAGGATCGATGCCTCTTGCGCTTGGGAGGTATTTAGTTTTGCTCAGTTGTGAAGTGGCTAGAAAACGCAAGCCATTCTTTTTTCTTTCTTTTTTTTTAGATGACGGTGTACAGTGGAGTGCAGACTGCCGATCACCTGTGTCTGATGAACGGCTGGGGCCGGACAACAGTGCCACTGCATGCTCTGGAACTGGGTCTCCGACAGCATCAGCTAGACACTGTCACCTTCTTCCTGTGTGGGAAAGAAAATTGTGAGTATTGTGGAAATTTGTCAAAGTAAAAAAAGAAAAAAGAAAAGCTAATTCACAAAAGCAACGGCAGTATGATGTGAGACAAATTTGTGGGATTTTGTCTTTGTTTCCTCAAAACACATTACCGATGGTATTACTGATAGGAAACGTTACCTAGCTAGCCTAATTTTAGCCAAAATTTGGTTGTGTCCGTATAAGGGATTGTTGGCAGGTGAGGGGTGCCATAGTCCAGGTCGTAACCCGAGTAGCCTCCCCTTCGCCCCATCCGGGAACGAGCTCGCCCAATATTTTCAGGGTCAATTTGGTTACCCTGCTCTTACCCCCACCTTCTTCTTTTGGCGTGTAAAGTAGCAGTGAACACATTGTTCTATTATGCAGCGTTATTGTGGCACCATCCTTGAACTGTCATCATCATTTTACCTCCTGTTGCTAAAACTTGCAGAAGGTATCCGTGAACTGTATGGTAAGTTTTTAAGAAAATGACTTGAAACTTGGGTACTTTGGAGTATAGAAGTCAAAATGGAATGTTTTTTAGTGACAAACCTTATTAGAGATCACCTGTCATTAAAGACCATCATTTAGGTTGATACAGCCACTACATGAGGGTCTTTAATCACAGGTACACTTTTTGCCTTTCAACTAAGACTTATTAGAGAGCACGTCTTTTAGACTTCTTTATGTCTTGCAAAAAAAAAAAAGATGCTTGTTCAGCACAGGTTCTACCCCTGTAGCAAAATGTCTTCGGGCCCACGACGGCCGCAGTGGGCCTGCGCACTGTTGTGTGTGGGCTCACTGCTGCCATTGTGTGCCCAAGGACCTTTGCTCACTGGGTACTGTACAGCACAAATATTGATATTGATATATTGATTTCTTAACGTCTTCAGGCCCATGATGGCCGCAGTGGACCTGCACGCTGTCACGCGTGGGCCCAGTGGGGCTGTTGTGGGCCTGAGGACCTTTGCTCACTGGGTACTGTACACGAATCGGTAAAGCCAGAGCAGCCTTTCTCCAGTTGAAAAAAGTGTGGAGTTCCAGAGAGCTGTCACAACATACCAAAGTCCGGATTTTCAACTCCAACATAAAAGCAGTTCTCCTATATGGAGCAGAGACTTGGAGATTGACAAAAACCACAGCCAACAGAGTACAGATTTTCATAAACAGTTGCCTTAGAAGAATTTTGAAAATCCACTGGCCAGAGAAGATCAGCAACATCAGACTCTGGGAGAGAACAGAGCAGATAACAGCAGAGAATGAAATTGGGCGAAGAAGATGGGGATGGATTGGTCACAGTCTGAGAAAGCCAGCTTCCAGTATCACTAGGCAGGCATTGTCATGGAACCCCCAGGGAAAGAGGAAAAGAGGTAGGCCGAGAAACTCCTGGCGTTGAGACCTCCAAGCAGACATCAAGAGACTGGGAACCGCCTGGAGTAAAATCGAAGAAGAAGCACAGGACAGGAGTCGCTGGAGGTCTCTCGTCGATGGCCCAAACCCGGGTAGGGATGACAGGCGTAAGTAAAGTAAGTAAGTACTGTACAGCACAGAAATATTTATTTTATCTGACCAGCATGTACAAGTACTAGTTACTATGTCCTCACTGTTTGTTTTCAACTATGTTGTAGTGTTCTCCGGAATCAAGCTTCAGTCAGGATCTAGCTCTGACCAGAAATACTCCTCCTCTTACATTCCGGCCGCTTGGTCACCAGACAGTCATCACAACGCTATCATCGAACTCACCCCAGCCTTTGACCTCTTCCTCAAAGTCATCTATGATGACATGGGTAGTGGGAATCCACCCCAGGATTTCACCCACCGACTTTTGTCACAGTGTCTTGAATTCTTCCACACACTTTTGAAGGTGGGTACACAACACTTTCACCTTACATTTCAGGTTGTGACCCCACAAGGTGAAATTTGGGCTCTCTTCCTCCGGGTAGGCATGTATCCACAGAACAGCAGCAATGTACCAATTCTTCTTAACCCCTTCTTTGCCAGTGGACACAGATTGCGATTAAAAAACTCTAAATAATTGCAAATTCAATGTCAGAGCTCCCCAGCCATCAAAGGAACATGAATATAAAGCGGTTTCAGCATGAAGCATAGATCCTCATGAGCCCCCACAGCCATGGGGGCTCATAAGGTTCCATGCCTCTTGTGTTTGGTAGTGTTCCATTTTTTTTGGCAGTGAAGTTTTTTTTTTTTAGAAATTCTTATTTATTTAAATCAATTTATGGGTGTCCTGAAAATGGTTCATCAGCTTGTACCATACCTGATCAGCAATACTTCTTATGTCTAAAGTAATCATAAATCATGTTTATGAAGCCACTTTGTAAAGTCCATTTGCTTCCTCCAAAACATTACCGATGACATTACTGTTAGGAAATGCCTCTTAGGTAGCACAATTTCAGCCAAAAATTGGTTGTGTACCTATAGGGCAGGGGAGGCAACCTAGCTGTACCATAACCTAGTAAGTACCACGAGTAGCCTCCCGCCTAACCCCATCCGGTCACGTGCCCACCGGATTCCCGCCAGTCTGTTCTCTTAGCTAGCCGTGAACGGTTGTGTACCTACTCTACTGCGTCTTGGCTGTGTACAGTGTGACCGGTCTTCTTGTGACCTTGGACTCGCTTCCGTGTTCACTGTGCTAGCCTGGGATTACTGTGTTCAATGTGCCAGCTTGGAGTTTTACCTTCATTGGAGTTTACCTTCCTGGGTGTTACGTGTGGGGGCTTTCGCTGGACTTTGTGGTGCTCTCGTGGGTCTTGGTGGGGCCTCTACCGGTTGGTAGTGCGGGGCTTCGCCTCTGCAACACGGTTGGTCCCCTATGGCCTGGGTTGGATCGCCGGCCTCTCCGACATGGCAAGGTAAAACCTTGGTTGTTGCCCGTGACCGGTGCTCAGGGAAGAGAGAGAGGAGCGACGGCACTGGCCGTGGTATTGGCATTGTATGCGAAATTCGCCTTCGCTCGCGTATGAGCATGCCATGTGCCTACCCTGTTCCGGCTGTGCCTCCACTCACCCGTGCGTTGTCTGCGCCCCCTGGCTGGAAGAGCAGTGGTCTCAGCTTTGGGGATTCTAACGCCGTGAACGGCCGAGATCAGGCACCTGCAACCGCCCCCTCCGCGGATGGGTCAAGTCGTGGTACTTGGTGGGGCCTCTACCGGTTGGTGGTGCAGGGCTTCGCCTCTGCGACACGGTTGGTCCTCTACTGAAAGTATCCAGTATGAGTCTGGCCCGCAACATGCATGCATGACCTGCCTCTCGGCCCGAGCTAGCTCGGGTCCAGACGCGGCTTCTGGAGTACGGCCCTCCAAACCTTCGGGACAAGTCCAGCACAGACGTACAGCGTTCCGCCCCAAGGTCAGTAACAAGTGCCCGAGGCCGGCGAGACTGCTGGACCAGGGTGCGCCCCCTCGTCACCTGGCCCACAGTGAGCTCGCTTGCCCCGCCTACCCTCCCGATTGGACAGGATACAGGGTGATAGAAGTTCCGAGCGGACACCCGTGCCTCGACCTTGTTTGCGCTCACGGGGCAGGCCTTCACGCCCGCGGACTGCTTCCTGCGACCTGGATGCCCGCCGTCATCCTAGGCCTTCCTCCAGGACTGACGCGGCCCCCATCGTTTGTCCAACCACGGCGCGAACCACGGCGCATCACTCGAAGTCTGGACCGATGCCTCGCTCGCCGCGGCGTGCCTCGTCCCGCCAGCATAGACGTTCGTCTTACCCAGCTCGACACCAGCCCCGGCAATACTTGTTCCAGGCTGCCGTGTTCCCCCCGACGCAACCGGTGACCGCATGATCGCCGGTCCTCGCGTCGCAGTACTGTCGCTTCGCGGAACTCCACCTCGGTTCACTCCTCGCGGTACCGCTCACAGGTGAGAACCACCCCCCCCCCCCACCCCCCAGCGCGACTGCCACAGAAGTGGACGCCGCTAGCGAGTCCTCCGCTCACTATCGTAGAGAAGTGTTACTTCCCCACCGCTCACCCGCGCGGCCTGACGATGATGACGCCCTCAGCTTGGCCCCGGAAGATTCTGTTTCGGCGCTTCTCCATGATAACTCCACAGCTTCCAGGCGCTCGCGCTCTCTGGATGACGCAGGGTCGCAGCCGGCTCCCCAGGGCCATAGGATGGAGACTCTCTGGTCCCTGGACGAGGCGGCACGTCTCATCGCTGCGTGTCTTCCCCTGGAGGACTGCCCGCCTTACCCCCCGCTCAAGAGGAAAGCGTCGGCCTTCGTAGATGCCGATCAGCGAACCAAGCGTTTCAAGTCTCTTCCCCAGCCTCCTGGATTCCGGGACCTGCGCATTGCATTCTCTGCTCATCTACTGCAGGGCTCCGTGGGTGACAGGATTCTTCTCTGACTCCAGGTGGCCTGCGGACTTGGATATAGCCTTCCGTCAACATTGGTACGCCGGTCACTCGCAAGCCTTCGCCTACCCCATCTCGGCAGTGGATACCCCGGCACTATCATCTTGCCCCCGGCGTGGACATGATGGCCATCCTTATTCGCAATGCCCTCGCCTCGGCGGGATTCCTGAACCTGGTCACGCAAGCTATTGTTCGCTGCGTCGAGGATGCTTGGCACCCTTCGATCTCACCGCTGTTGGGGGACATCCTGGTCTGGCGGTCTTTGGCAACTGCGTGGCGTACCACACCTCCATCAATGCCATGGCTGCTGCTGCTAATTGTGACCTGAAGCGTCGGGATGCCTTACTGCACTCCTGCGTACTTCCGACTGACTTGAAGAAGCAGCTACGGCAGGCACCGCTCGGCGGAGAGCTCCTTTTCGGCCCCACTTGGCAGGCAGTGAAGGACGCGAACAAGGACCTCTGGCTCAGCCGCTCCTCTCCCGCCCGCTTTCAGGCAGCCCGCTTTCAGGCAGCCCGCAAGGCCGTGGATCGTGCCCTGCGGTCCGTCAGACCCTCTGCCCGCCCGCTCACCACTTGCGGTCATCTGTCCCCCGAGCCCTGGCCTTTGGCTGCTCCCACCCGCTTCCCGGCCCCGCCCCCACCTGGCCCAGGCCCGCCCGTCGCCCTGGGCGGGGCAGGGCCCACTGACAACCTTCCTTCTCGGATCGCGTCGACCGTTTCCGGGTTTCCTGTGGGCAGGAGGCTTGTGCTCCGCAGCAACGTGTGGTGGTCGCTGCTGTCGGATGACCCGTGGATCCTCACCACCATCTCCAAGGGACTGTGGATCTCCTTTCAGTCTCCTTCCCCCCTGTGCCGCTCTCCCCTGTGGACCTTGGTGCCGACGGACCAGATCAGAGCCGACGCCCTTCGCGGCGAGGTTGCTGCGTTGTTTCAGAAGGCCGCCACAAAGGTGGTAAAGCGTCATGACTCCCCAGCCTTCTACAGTCGCCTCTTCTTGGTCCCCAAGCCCGGCGGAAAGTGACGCCCCGTCATCGACCCCTCTCCGCGCTGAACAAGTTCATCACCGCCCCGCCCTTCCGCATGGAGACCGCACGAGCTCTACGGGCCGCAGTTCAGCCTATGAACTTTGCCGTCAACCTCGACTTGTTGGATGCGTATCTGCATGTCCCCATGCACCCCGCCTCCAGACATTACCTGCACTTTGCTTTCAGCGGCATGGTCTACCACTTCATGCGCTACCCTTCGGCCTTAACCTCAGCCCCTGGGTGTTCACCTGCATCATGGACGCCGTCATCGCCAGGGCCAGACGGACGTCTTCGAGCCCCACGTCGAACTACCTGGATGATCTCCTCTTGCGGAACCAGTCAGAAGCCTCCTTAGAGAAGGGCCGAGATGCACTACTAGACCTGCTTGACTGGCTCAGCTTCCTGGTCAACGTGGGCAAGTCAGAGCTCGCGTCGTCCCGCCACTTCGTTCACCTGGGGATGCAGGGTGGAGAACTCTCCTCGGATCCGCGATTTTCCGAGGAAAGTTAGCGTCACTTCCGAGAAAATGAAATAGAGTTCGAGAAAAATTCGCGAAACACATTTTCTCCAAGTCTCGACCCGAGTTTAAAAAATAGGACGAGTTCAGGTCCGTGTCCAGCTTTTACTTTATCGTCACTGAACGTCAGTGGCGCCCGCGAGTGAAACATCGTATGCACTGCCCAATATAAGTATAATGCTTACTCACAGGGCTTCCGTTTTAGTGCGTCTGTGCGTCTCTGGCGCACTAAAACTCAAAATCACGTACTGAAAATGTAACTAAAAACGGTCCGAGACACATCATCCTTGCGCCACCGTGCGTACCCTAACAGAGGTCGGTGACAGTATTTCTACTTTTAGTATGAGTTGGTTCATTTAGCTGCTCGTTTGGTCGCGGCTGCATTCAGAATCGCCATGACTCCGGGGTCTGTGCGAGTGTCACACTGGACGGGCAAGTTTTTGCGTGTGGTGTCAGCATGTTATTACAAAGTGCGCGCTACATGTTGAACGCATTACTTGCTGTGACATCACCATTTATACGATTATGGGATGCGGCATCGCGCGTTTCACTTTCAATCTTGAACGAAGTTGTAAATGGCGGAGCAAAAGCAAAGAACGCTGGAATGCTTCGGATTCTTTAATCCGGCAGCGTCTGATCTTGATAATCGCTTATAAGAAAGTTCTTCTTCGACACCGCCGTCTCCATCGACAAGCGACAGTACCAGAAATGATACCCTTAGGCCGTGTGTGGCACCGCCGCTGCGACGCAGTTTTCAGAGTTCATGGCTGCGTGTCAGTATTTCTGTGGATAAAGCACGACGGCACACGGATGACATGCGCACTCAAAAAGCAAGTCCAGAAATTTGAACAGAAATAAGTTTGTCAGTTGTTGTTTTTTATCATGGTCGATCCATCTTCTGGCACACACACACACACACACACACACACACACACACACACACACACACACACACACACACACACACACACACACACACACACACACACAAAGAGAGAGGGAGAGAGAGTTTAGACAAGTCAGACTTTGGTTGACATTCTGCATTCAGCAGAAAAGGCTATATTCTCTGTTACATTACATTATCAAATGATCATACAAATAATACAGGCTTTTGCACGACAGCTCACCAGTTAAAGAATCAGTATCATGGAAAGGACACACGGACACTGTCAGAACAAATTTAAAGAGGAGAGAGCGAAATGAGTTAATTTATTTTAAAGAACATACAGATGATGCAGTTTTTCTTAAATAAATTTGCGGACCCTCTATAATGCTCAGATGGGGGGGTCTGTGTACCCACTAAAATTTATACCTGGGGGTCTACAGACCATTTAACCTGTTGTGAAAACAGAAACCCTGTTAATAAATACTCATTACTTGATTACAGTGGGTGATAGTGATGTTGAACGTTTGGCGGTTCACCGGAAGTTCAGTCCACTGTGTCGGCCATTGTTAGTCTATTGTGAGCCTACCATGTCGTGCTTTTCACCGGTGATTAACCGGGGAGACCCTTTGATGATGTATTTTACTCTGTAATCTTGAGTTTGCATGTAGTTAAATTTGAGCCTTTTCTGTGTGCTATCTCTCACAAGAAGCCAGAATATTTACCTCTAAAAATGAAAAATATCGATTTTTTTTCCCAGGGGGCTTTGCCCCCCTGGGCCCCCTACCAGGGCTTTGCCCCTGGACCCCACCGGGGCCTAGGCGGCCCCTGGACCCCGGCCACCTTTCAGACATTTTTACTTCAGCTTGTTCTCCACCCTGGGATGGAATTTTGCTCTGATCTCAATGAGGTGAGGCTTCCGGAGCAATGGCACGCCACGCTCAACCTCACTGCCTGCGCTAGTGCACTCAACGAAAGGCCGGAGTACCAGCAAGCTTCAGGCCCCACATTCCGAATGATGTAATGACAGACACCTCCCAGACCCAGTCACTGTGTTTCTTACTGAACAGCCGCGTGTGTACTTTTTAGAAACTATTTTGGACTGCTTTCACGTTAATGATGTAGTTCTACTACTTTTGTTTCTAAAATGACTATGAAGTTATATACTAGTTAAGTTCAGTAAAATTAAGGTGGTGACTGTTTATGCCGGAGCGACTGTCTGAACACCGGCGCTGTACTATGGCGGCGACGGGCCCCCAGGTGCTGTTTGACCGTTGTTCAGTTTTATGTTGCCAAGATCGGAGATCTTCTCCGTATCGACGCGGGTATTTTGTTTCTGTTGTTAACTTATTTTATGTACTAGTTTTAGCCAAGTAGGAACTTCAGTAATAAAGAACATTATAATAGTGTGTTAAGGGGGCATAGGGCTGTCTTAGCGGTATTCTGTTTTTGTCAGGGAGGTTCGGGTCGGGATGAGGCCACTGGCGCTGGCCATTAGATGCCTTGGCGACGGGCTTCACCCGTCCAGAGTCATTGTCCATTGTGTAGCTCTGTGATTGTAATTTGTGGAATGAGCGAGTGAGTGAATGTAAGCAGCACCTGTGGTGGCAAAAATGTGAATTTCCCCATGAGGGATTAATAAAGTATTATTGTATTGTATTGTATTGTATTGTAGAAGTTGGCGAACCTAGCGTGACAGGTGTCTCAAGAGGAAGCGGTCTCCGCCAGAGTGTGGCTTCAGCTCCTGGGCCTGATGAGCGCGGCAGCGGACCTCCTTGCCCTCGGCCGTCTCTACTACCGCCTGCTTCAGCTGCATCTGCTTCTCCAATGGCGACCCTCGGCTGGCAACCTCAAGTCTCAGGTTCCGATGCTTCCGATGCTCCTTCCCTATCTTCTATGCTGGGCGGATACCGGCTGGCTCGCGACGGGTTCCCCTCTACTCACCCCCACCCAAATTGTCTCTCTGCGTCGATGCAAGTCTCTCCGGCTGGGGCGCGCACCTGCTGCCGATGTTCTCCACAGCCTCCGGCGTCTGGCCCCCGGACCTCCCGGCCCGGCACATCAACTGATTAGAGCTGAAAGCGGTCTGGCAAGCCTTTATCACGTGGGAGTCACGTCTGCGACACCAGGAGCTTCTCGTCCTCTCAGAAAGTCCACGGTAGTCACCTACATCCAGAAGCAGGGCGGGATGCACTCCCCCTCCCTCTGTATCCTCCTCTACCAGGTTCTCCAGTTTTGCGAAGATCGCGGCATCTCTCTCTGAGCGAGACACATCTCGGGCCATCTGAATGTCTTGGCCGACTCCCTCTCGCGACGCGGCCAGCTTCTCCACACCGAGTGGGCGCTCCGTCCGGACATCTTTTGGATGATCTGCGCAGCGTGGGAGACCCCATGATCGGCCTCTTCGCGATGAGGTGGAATCGCCAGCTACCCCTCTTCGTCTCCCCCATTCCAGACCTGCTAGCCTGGGCAGTCGATGCTCTCTCCATTCCATGGGATGGCCTCGTCGCTTACGCTTACCCGCCTGCGGTGCTCGTCCCCAAGGTCGTGCTCAAGCTCAAGGGTTGCAACGCGGCCCTGTTTCTGGGGGCTCCGTATTGCTGGACCAAGTCATGGACCACCGACCTCCTGTACCTCGCCACTGGCCCCTCCCTGCGGCTCCCCTCCCCATGCACAAAGATCAAGCAACCACAGCAAGCGCTGTACAACCCGTGCCCTGAGCGTCTCCTCCTCCACGCCTGGTGATTGTGCGGCACGCCCTTGCCGCTAGAGGCTTCTCAAGTGCAGCAGTGGAAGCTATCGCGACAGCCCGCGGGCCCTCAACCCGACGAGTCTACGAGGGAAAGTGGCGAGTCGTGTGGTCTTTGTGCGACGATCGACACCTCTCCCCCACAGATCTGACTAACCCCAGCTGGCCGAGTTCTTCCTCTGGCTCTTCGCCGAGCAGCACTTGGCGCCGATCACCATCAGAGGGTACCTAGCCATGATCGCCGACACATACCGGCATTTGGGCCGCCCGGACCCTGGTGGTTGCAAAGACCTCGCCGACCTGATGGCTCATTTTGGCCTCCAGCGGCCTGCCCTCCGCTTGCTGATTCCGCGATGGGACCTACCCTGGGTGCTGACGTGGCTCAACTCGGACCACTTGGAACCGCTCCCTTTGGCGTGGTTGGCCGACGAGACCCGAAAGACTTGCTTTCTACTGGCCCTCGCCACGGCCTCCAGAGTCAGCGAACTTCACGCGCTCTCTACATGCCCCTCCTGCTTGCAGTTCAGAACAGATGGCTCCGTGCACCTACTGACCGATCCGGCCTTCCTGGCCAAGACCCGGTCACCGTTGGCCGCCCCACAGGTGATCACCATTCGGCCGTTACGGGAGCCAACCCTGGCACAAGAAACCAGACAGCAGGACCCGGTGAGAGCCTTGCGAGTGTACCTGCGCTGGACCAAGCCGCTACACAGGGGACGCTCCTGCCTCTTTCTCCCTCTGTCCCCAGGTAGGACTGACATCTCGGCCCAGACGATATCTTCCTGGCTCCGATGGGTTATACACTCCTCCTACCAGAACCTCTCCCCTGACACTGCCAAGAGAATGAACATCAGGGCGCATGAGGTTAGAGCCATGGCCACGAGCCTCGCCTTCGATCGCAACTGCGCCGTCAAAGACATTGTGGTGGCTGTGGGCTGGCGAGCAGAGTCGACCGTTGCTCGGTTCTACCTGAGGGACCTCTCCGGCCAGCGCGAGAACCTATCGCTGATGGGAGACATCACTGCGGTGCAACACTCCCTCCCAGCACCCCAGGTGCCACAGGTAATTCTTAGCTGAAATTGTCGGGAGGTTGCTCCGGGGTGGGTGGATCTCGTTAGCATTTTTTCAGGGGTTAGGAGCGTTTTACGCGGCACCCACCTCCTATTCGCTATTCTTCCTAACAGTAATGTCATCGGTAATGTTTTTGATGAAACAAATGAATTTTCTCTAAAATGTACTTACCGATGACATTACTCGAAGGACCCTCCCACCTGCCCCGCTTGCCGATAGCTAAGCGAACAGACTGGTGGTAATCTGGTGGGCACGTGACCGGATGGGGTTGGACAGGAGGCTACTCGGGGTACTTACTAGGTTACGACGCCCCTAGGTTGCCTCCCCTGCCCTATAGGTACACAACCAATTTTTGGCTGAAATTGTGCTAGCTAAGAGGCATTTCCTAACTAATGTCATCGGTAAGTATTTTTTTCGAAAAAAATACATTTTAGAGAAAAATTCATTTTCTCTTTAGTCCAAAAAGGTGACTACCAAGTGTGTAAATTAACTCACTCAGCACTGGCTGATTGTTCTTTAGCAGTGCTCAGTATACTAGCCATTTTAATGGGTTAGAAAAAATTCATTACAAAAAAACTTACTAAGAAATTTAAATAAAATTTTCAGGTTAGTTGATTAGTAAATTAGTGCATGCATGTTCAAAGTTTTGAGTTACTCACCCAAAAAATGTATATTTTGGAGCATAGTAGAAATACCATTTATTTTCCACACCGCAATTCCAAAATGTAATCCGTTATCAGTTCACTTGTGACCCACAGAACAGTTCAAGGAATATGTTCTTTTCCCACAGAAACAAAGCACAAATGCAGTGAAAGTCTCTTGGTAAGTCTGCACATACCTGGAATAGTTGGAAACAAACCGTTGCCTCACAAAATGATGCATAGTTTTGCTGCAGGTTTTCTCTCTCAAAGTTCTCTAGTTTTCAACAGGGTGCATACAGAGACACCAGTAAGCTAAGAAAAGTCTATGTGTAGTTGGAATAGTTCTGTCTTGTGTGGAAGACTGTGAAACAGGTGGCAAGTTTATTACTCCCTTGGCAAGGTTTGTCAGCACACGGAGTTCTTCCACACTTTGCACACCAGTTTGCACTCTGCCGATGCTTCACAACACCAGGATGCCACTTGCTCCTCACCCAGCACATATGACAGTTCCTAAAGTTCTTCTTCCCATTTGGAGCTGGAGGTAGAACTGAAGAAAAGTGGCCAGCACGGCTAGCCAGCTGTGTCTCTGGGTTATACATAACAGCAGCACCTCGGGGGTCAGCAGCGGGGTCGTCGGGAGCAGGTGCTGCAGCAGGCGCGGCTACAGGTGCAGGATCAGCACAAGCAGCATGGAACCTGGTGGCCAGGCTGTTCCCAACACTGACAATGAACTTTTTTAGTGATGACTTGTCCTGTCCTTGTGTTGCCTTGTGTTTCTCATACAGATGTAGGTCTGGATCAGAGACAACATGAAGAGATGAAAAAACAGTTTTTTTCCATCATTTTTGAGTTTTGCGTCTCAGGGGCATGTAAGCCATCAGTTGGTCGCTTTTATCAACACCAGCTATGTTATTGATGTAGTCTAGAACTGCTTGAGGTTTGTCTTTCTGCCCGGCCCTGGATGTCACCCTTGTCATCACGCGTGGATCGATCTTGGTTGTGATCAGATGGACTGGTTTCTTATCAATCCACTTCAGGACACTGACCCCACCTGCAACATGTCAGGAGCAGCTTGCATTGTAGTACATATCACAAACACTGTGTTGCATTATTCAAAGCTATGAAAGCGTCATGCAGTATATGTGCACACACACACACCATTCGACTGCACACGCACACACATTTTAATTAAAATAGAAAATAAAACTGCAGTCATTTAACAGATCTTAGTCGTACTAAGAATTTTGTACTACATGTTACACATAAGAAATATAATAAAACTGTCACAATTTATTTTAATCATTATGCAGTATTTTGTTTTGGATAGAAGTTTCGTTCTACGTGTTGTGTTGAGATGATGGTATTTTTTTTTTTTTAGATGACGTCAAGAACATGTGACGTAATATGTTGGTTTGAACGAACGGTATGCGTATAGTTGGTGTGAATTGGAAGACGCACCAGTCAAGTCATGAGAGTCGGCTAGAGTTTGGTTTTTGTGAGAGGTGGAGGTAGCTAGAGGTGCCTTGGATAATCTGTTGTAGAATAGATAGAAAGAGAGCAGAATGCTCAGTACAGAAGTGTGTAAAAAATATGTAGTTGAAGAACTACAAAGTAACCGGATCGACTCATTAGTATAACGTGTACCAGTGACCTTGTCAACGGCCGGGATTGGGCAACAGGCAGGCCTAAATAGTCGACAAAGTAACCTTTCATGTGTCTTTGGATGCTCTCCAGCTGGGACGCTGGATGTATGTACTTCAGGTGTGAATGTAGTCAACGTGGTGTACGAGATAGTCAAGTTGATCCAGGCGGTGTGCAGCGGAGCTTAGACGGGCCATCGCGAAAGATAGTCCGATTATTCGACCAGTGGCGAGACTGAATCAACGAACAGCGACGCTATATTCATCTTCATTCACGGTCGGAGTAATTAAACTGTGTAATTGTTCGAGGGTCTAAGCATCAACTTAATTAGTGTCAGTTATTTTCAACAGACAATGAGAAGTGACATCATATTGGAACAATGAGTGTGTGAGATGTGATTAGTACTCTGAACATTGTGCGAATGGTTAAGTGTGTGCGTGTATTACAGGTGCATGTATGAATTGAGTGAATAGTGCGTTGGTTTGTGTACGTCTTGTCTATTGTTTGTCGTGCGAATGAGAAAAATCGAATCATTAAAATCGAACTAAAAATCCAAAAATTCCGTGTGGTATATATACTTTCTCCCTGGTGTGAAAAAAAACATACATTTGTTTCCTCAAAATACACTACTGAATGGCATTACCATATGGAAGAATAGCGAAAAGGAGGTGGGTGCCGCAACCAAAACCCCGCCACCTTGGATTTTTCGCAATCTTGGTGCACATGGGGTTGGCGCAGAAACCTGAACTTTCAGACTACTGGTCTACAGATCCCATCCTCCAGGCATCTTTCTGTCCAGCCATCTTGCCTAGAGACAGATGTATCACCATTCTCGCTTTGTTACATGTCAGTAACAATGCTGAATTTATTCCAGCAGGAAGAGAAGGTCACAATCGTCTCCACAAAATCCAACCAGTCTACGAGCACCTGAGAAGGAAATTTCAGTCACTGTACACACCTGAAGAAAGCATATGCGTCGATGAAGCAATGTGCCCCTGGAGAGTTTTGTGTTTATATGAAAGATAAACCTATTCACTGGGGTATCAAACTATATAAACTATGTGAATCAAGTTCAGCATATGTGTATGCTTTTGAAATATTTGCGGCCAATCCAGAAATCAGCAACAAGCCTGTAGATGTGGTAATGAGACTGTCCGAACCTCTCTTGGATAAAGGGCGTAGACTCTATGTCGACAACTATTACTGTTGTCCAGAGCTTGCAGAGAAGTTTATGGAAAGAGACACACACTGCATTGGAACAGTCAGAGATTGCTGCTCCCGTGCATCGTGGCCATGTGCACGCTTTCAGACAAGGTAATTTTTCTCTAAAATGTATTTTTGGGAAAAATACTTACCGATGGCATTACCCGAATGGCCCACCCGTCTACCCCGCTTGCCGCCGGAGTGCTATAGCATTCGACTGGCGTGGCACCACTGCACATGTGACCAGATAGGGAGGGAGGGGAGCCTACTCAGGGTTTCTTGGTAACGACTCCCTAGAGTCGCCTCCCTGGTTGTGTACAACGGATTCTAAGGCTGAAATCGGTAAGCTAAATGTACCTTCCATATAGTACTGCCATTGGTAAGTATTACATTTTAGAGAAAAATACATATTTCCAAAATATGTATACAGATAGAAATGGACTAAATGTGCCTTTTTCTTTGCTATTTAGGATGGGCTGATTCTTCAAAACAGTCTAGGCGGGGGATCGAAGATGGAGACAGCGGAGAGAGAGGATGTTGAGAGTGCACTGGCCACTGTGATGGAGTACATAGCTCAGCTGAGAGAGGCCATGCTGGTTATGGAGCAGAAACAGTGGAGATTGAAGCCAGTGACAGACGACGCAGTGGATGGATCCAACGCTGAAGATGCGACTGATGGAGGGGCTGGAGAAAAGTGGGCTGATGAGATTGAGGTGAGGACAGTTGTTGTTTTTCAAGCTCTTGCTCATCAGGAATGGTATCCAATGACAAAAAAGAAAGCCCTTTGGTTGTTGGTAGCGTTTTTTGTCGAGGTGATTTCTGCAAGTATCCCCTCTTGAAAAGGCGCTACGCAGAGCGAAAGCGTTAGTTTGCTATTACAGGTGAGTCTGAGTATTGTGCTGTCCAGTAAACTGCTGTATCTGATACAGCGCCCACAGGCCTATGGATGTCTGGTGAGGAAAAGGTGTTCAGGCTGACGTCAGTCTTAGCTGGCCGTGCGTCAGCCTGAGCACCTTTTGCTTACCTGGCGTTTTTGTGTGTAGTAAGTCTGCGTAAATTCAGCGTAAAAATTAATGCGGTTATAGATAACACGGTCGGATCTTATCGCTCCCAGTTATCGCAATATACTGAGGCTGACCTGTACGTCTCCTCATGATGTTGGGGCTCATGAGGATCTCTCTGTTGCCAGCAAGAGGTATACATTCTTGTGAGAATAATACACCTCCGGCATACGGAACATCAGGGCTGAATCTGATGAATGTGTAATCTTGTGTTTGTTTCCTCAAAAACATTACCGATGACATTACTGTCTGGAAGTGTTTACTATTTACTCAATTTTAGCCTAAGAACCCGTTGTGTTCCTACACAACCCGGGAGGCACTCGGGGAATCCTAACTAGGGCCGAGAGTAGCCTCCCGTCCCGGCCCATCCGGGCACTCACCACGTGGCCCAATCACAATCAGTCGTTTCTACTTAGCTGTACTGTTCAGACGTGCATAGCCTATAGGACCCAGACCGTTTTAACGGTTCTTCGCTGGACGATCCCCTTTTGGATTACTGTGTTGGACTTGTGCCCTCTTATGTGCTTGGATTTCAGTGACTGTGTTTTTCGTGCTCTCCTCTCCGTGGTGTTTTTCGGTGGCGGAGTGTGGTCTTCGCGTCGCGGGCCCTCAGGGACTTCTTCCGTCGCTGTTTGCTGTTGGTACTATGGCGGTTCCTAACCCCATCACCGCATCGCAGGAGAGGTAAGGTATTGGTCCCCGCCCTCAGCCGGCCCCGGACCGGGTGCCTACTTTGGTTGGAGGTCTTTGTTTTCGATCGGACCGCTTCGCGCAGATCTATCGTTCTTGTTGTCGCGGCCTCGCAGTGCTTGCGCCCGGTCGCCTACTATCTCTGCTTTCTGTTGCAGTAGCCCCGTGCGTAACTGCCAGCAGTGTGGAGCTTTTCAGTGGCCGTGTGATAATCACGAATTCTGCCTCCCTTGTGCGAGCTGCGCCTCGGACCACACTTGTGCAGTCTGTCGCCTGGCTGGAGTAACGCTGGTCGCAGCTATGGGGATTCAACCGGTGCAAGCGCCCGCCTCCGGCTAGTGACTGTGTGTCCCTCATGGAGCCCCCCTCCGTGCCCTGCACTATACCCAGTTGCGCTTGCACTGACCGTGGTGATCAACTGACATGTCGGACACTGGAGTCTCGCTCTTCCCCCAGAACTTCCACCCAGACTATGCCTGCTGACTCTTACGGAGAGTCCGCCTTAGGGCAGAGCGCCTGCCTTATGGAGGCAGGCCTGCAGCACCGTGCTTGGCGCGGTGTTTTGTCCGAAAAGAGTCCTGAGCGGTCTCGCCTGAAAGTGCCCGCGTACTCTTACAGATAGTCGCTCAGTAGGCCAAGCCCCCGTCTTATAGAGGCAGGCAAGAGACCCGCTCCCGGCGTCCACGGACTGATGACCCTTTTGCAAATTCTCATTCGGCCGCCAAAATTCGTCGCTCTAGTGCGTCCCGAGAAGAACTTCAGACGCATCGTCCTGCTCTAGGTTCCGGTCAACACAGCCCCGCCTCGTCCTCGTCACGTTCATCTACTTTATGAGCTTCGGCCCCAAGTTCTACTTCGCGCCTGTCTCGGTATGCCTTCCCCCGCAGGTTCCGTTGCCTGTCGCCTTCTCCACCTCGGCCCCATATTCAGCTCTCTGCAGACAGGGATCGCCGTCGCTGCCGCTCCCGTCATCACCGCCGCTCCCGTCTTCGCAGTCACCCCCGTCATCGCGGTCACTCTTCCCGTGACAGGCACACAACTCACTTCAGGTCCCCGCCTCCCGATCATGCTTTGTCCCCGCCTCTGCTTTGCCCTCTCAAGCGGACACGACGCTCGCCAGTGGCTACGGTTTCTCGTCAGGATAGGGTCAGCGCTTTTTCTCCCTCCGGGACCCTCCGGCTGTGGCACAGCTTGGCGGCAATACTCGGCTGAGACACGCCCTCCCTCGTGGTTTGGATAAGACGGCGTCACTAGTGCGGAACACCTTGGCCTGTGGTGGTTTTCTGGAGCTACTCACGCAAGCGTTTATTCGTCGCATAGAAGACTCCTGGCAAGCTTCGCCCCTCCTTGGTGATCTCCTCGCCCGCGCGGTCGCGGCAATACGCTTATCACTCGGTCAATGCTATGGCGGCTGCTGCTAACTGTGACCTCATGTTTCGAGATGCCATTCTACAAGTCTGTCGTGGTTTGCCCCCCGATCTGAAGACACAGCTCCGTCGCGCTCCTCTCGGTGGCCACCTTCTCTTTGGTGAGATCTGGCAGAAGGTGAAGGATGGAAATTTAGACCACTGGCCCAGCCGAGTTACCTCCTCTCGCTTTCAAGCAGCCCGCAAGGCCGTGGGTCGCGCCCTGCGGACCTCCAGACCCTCTTCGTCCTTCATTCCCACTCATTCCAAGGTGCCCCGCAGGGCTCCTGCTAATCCCGTTAGGACCTCTGCCCCCTCCTGGCCCAGGCCTGCCCGCCACCTTGGTCGTGGGCGCAGGCGGATCCCCTGACTCCTGCCCACTCCAGTCCCCGCCGACCGCTCGGGGGTCTCCGGTTGGCGGGAGGCTGACCTTTTGCAGCGACGTATGGCGGTCGCTGCTGCCGGACGACCCCTGTCTTGCCACCATCACCGAGGGTCTCTTGATTTCCTTTCGTTCGCCTCCGCCATTGAGACGATCTCCCTTGTGAACAGAGATTCCGTCTGACGAGTTCAAAGCCATCGCCTTGCGCGGAGAGGTCAACTCGCTTCTATAGAAGGCCACCACGGAGATAGTGTCTCGTCTTGACTCACCAGCCTTTTACAGCCGCATCTTCGTGGTTCCGAAGCTGGACGGCAAGTGGCATCCAGTCGTTGATCTCTCACCACTGAACAAGTTTATTGTGGCTCCGCCTTTTCGCATGGAAACCGCCCGGACCCTCAGGTCCACAGTGCTGCCCATGGACTTTGCCGTCAGCCTGGACCTCTCCGATGCGTATCTCCATGCATCCGGCCTCCAGGAAAAGGTATCTCCGCTTCACCTTCGACAGCGTGATCTACCAGTTTCGGGCTCTTCCGTTCGGTCTCAACCTCAGCCCATGGGTTTTCACTCGCGTCATGGACGCCGTCGTCACCAAGGTTCGGCAGTCATCGTCCAGTCCGATCTCAAACTACTTAGACGACCTTCTCCTGCGGAATCCGTCGGAGTCTGCCCTGAGGATGAACAGAGACGCCCTACTCCTGTTGCTGTTCCGTTTGCGGTTCCTGATTCATGCGGGCAAGTCAGACCTCTTGCCATCTCACCGGTTTATTCATCTTGGGATGGAATTTGCGACCGACCTCAACAGGGTGAGTTTGCCGGCGCATCGGATCCAGAAGTTGGTCTCCCTAGCCGCTCAGGTAGCCCGGGCGGAGTCCATCCCCGCCAGAGTCTGGCTGCAACTTCTCGGCTTGATGAATGCAGCTGCGGATCTCCTGCCTCTCGGTCATCTTCACTCCCGCCCGCTTCAGTTACATCTGCTGCTTCATTGGCGTCCGTCCTCCAGCGACATCGATGCCCTGGTGCCGGTGCCTCACATCCTTCGCCCACACCTACAGCGCTGGATGGACACCTTGGCTCGCTTCGGGAGTTCCTCTCGCCTCACCACCCCCTCAGCTCTCGCTCTGCATGGATGAAAGTCTCTCCAGGTGGGGTGCACACCTGCTCCCGAACTTCCTCTCGTCGTCTGGTCTTTGGATGCCGGACCTAGCGGACAGACACATCAACTGGCTCGAGCTACAAGCAGTTTGGCAAGCACTCATCGAATGGGAAGTCCGCCTTCGCCACCGGACGCTTCTTGTCCTTTCGGACAACACCACAGTCGTCTCCTACATTCAGAAGCAAGGAGGTACCCATTCTCCTGATCTGTGCATTCTCCTCTACCGACTGCTGCGATGGTGCGAGGACCGCGGCATCTCCCTCCGAGCTCGACACATCCCCGGACACATGAACGTGTTGGCCGACTCCCTCTCTCGGCACGGCCAACTACTCCACACAGAATGGACGCTACACCCGGACATCTTTCAGATGATCTGCGCTCACTGGGAGACTCCCATGATCGACCTATTTGCCACGAGGTGGAATCACCAGCTTCCCCTCTTCGTCTCCCCGATTCCAGACCCTCTAGTCTGGGCTGTCGATGCGCTCTCCATTCCGTGGGACGGGCTCATTGCGTATGCTTACCCCCCCGACGGTTCTCGTTCCCAAAGTCCTACTCAAGCTCAGAGGTTGCGACGCGGTCGTGTTCCTGGTCGCCCCATTCTCCTGGAACAGGTCTTGGACCACCGACCTCCTCAGTCTCGATACGGGTCCCCCTCTTCGTCTCCCCATCTCGAGGACTATGCTCAAGCAGCCCCGCCAGCCGCTTTTCCACCCGTGCCCGGAGCGGCTCCTCCTTCACGCCTGGAGATTGTGCCGCAAGCCCTCATCGCCAGAGGCTTCTCGGGTGCAGCAGTGGAAGCAATCGCTTCAGCCCGTCGACCTTCGACTCGGCGCGTTTACGAGGGCAAGTGGCGAGTGCTCCAGTCATGGTGCGATGACCGGCATCTCTCTCTCATCGAATTGACTACTCCACAACTCGCAAACTTCTTCCTCTGGCTATTTGGAGACCTGGGCCTCGCCCCCATCACGATCCAAGGATACCTGTCCATGATTGCTGACACTTACCATCATCTCGGCCACCCAGACCCTGGCGCATGTAAAGATCTCGCAGACCTGATGGCACATTTTAGCCTGCAGCGCCCGGTTCCCCGCTTCCTGATTCCTTGCTGGGACCTACCCTGGGTCCTGACGTGGCTTAATTTGGACAGGTTCGAGCCACTTTCCCTGGCTCGCTTTGCTGATGTAACGAGAAAGACATGCTTCCTTTTGGCCCTGGCCACGGCGGCCAGAGTAAGTGAACTACACTCGCTGTCGGCAAGTTCTGCCTGCCTCCAGTTCCGGGCAGATGGCTCTGTGCAATTGCTCACCGACCCTGCCTTCCTCGCCAAGACCAGGTCTCCCTTGACTGCGCCACAGGTCATAACTATTCGGCCGCTGAAAAATGTGAATTTTCCTCGGGAGACTAGGCAACAAGATCCTGTGCGCGCCTTATGCGTTTACCTACGCCGATCCAAGCCCGTCTGTCGCGGACCGTCACGCCTCTTTCTGCCTTTGGCCCCCGGCAGAAATGACATAACTGCTCAGACGATATCTTCCTGGCTACGCTGGGTCATATGGTCCGCCTATCAGGACCTTTCCCAAGATGGTGCGAAGAGGCTCAAGATCCGCGCACATGAGGGTGAGCCATGGCCACAAGCGTCGCCTTCGATCGCAACTGTGCTGTTCGAGACATTGTGGCTGCAGTGGGCTGGCGGGCGGAATCAACATTCGCCTGCTTCTACCTCAGGGATCTGTCGGGCCAGCAAGACAACCTCGCCCTGGTGGGGGACATCGCCGCGGCGCAACACTCCCTTCCGGCGCCGGACGCGCCGTAGGCATGCACTTAGCTAAAATTGTCGGGAGTTTGGCGACTAGGTGTCTGGCTCTGTCGTATGCCCTTTATGACGGTACCTTGGGCGCGGCACCCACCACCTTTTCGTCATTCTAATAATAATAATAATAATGAGTATTTATATAGCGCTTAATCTTACTCAAAAGCTCTAAGCGCTTTACAATCTGTACACAAAAATAAAAATACAATGACATATGCACATAACAAACAAAGCACAATGCCCGAACACACCACTTTTACAATAAACTAAACAACAATACATACATAATAATTTATATTCTAATTAACATTCTGTCTAAACAAGGAGGATTGCAGAACTACAACTAAGGCATCAAACACTGGCAGTTATTCAAAGTAAAGCTTGAAGAGGTGAGTTTTCAACGACCTCTTGAAGTCAGAGACAGACTCACTGTTTCTGACCTCAAGAGGAAGTGTATTCCATAACACTGGGGCTTGATAAACAAAAGTGCGCTGACCAAATGTTTTAGTTTGGACAGAAGGTACACACAACTTCCGTTTATCAGAAGAGGAGCGGAGCTCACGAGAGGGTGTATACACATGCAGCAAAGAGGACAAGTATTCTGGGCTGGTGCCTGAAAGGCAGTTAAAACAGATTGACATAACTTTGTATTGAATACGTGAGGACACAGGTAGCCAGTGAAGGGACTTCAAGATGGGTGTGACATGCTCAGTCTTACGGACTCTCACAACAAGCCGGGCTGCATTGTTCTGAATTTTTTGGAGGCGATCAATGAGATACTGAGGGCAGCCACAAAGCAAAGAGTTACAATAATCTAGCTTGGACAGCACAAATGCACAAACTAGTGTTTTAGTGGCTTCCACGGTCAGCAGACAGTAATGTCATCAGTAATGTTTTTGAGGAAACAAATTAATTTTTCTCTAAAATATATTTTTTCAAATAAATACTTAACGATGACATTACTCAGAGGACCCTCCCACCTGCCCCGCTTGCCGCTGGTAAGCTAAGTATCACGACTGATTGTGATTGGGCCACATGGTGAGTGCCCGGATGGGCCGGGACAGGAGGCTACTCTCGGCCCTAGTTAGGGTTCCTCGAGTGTCTCCCGGGTTGTATAGGAACACAACGGGCTCTTAGGCTAAAATTGAGTAAGTAGTAGACACTTCCAGACAGTAATGTCATCGGTAAGTATTTTTCGAAAAAATATATTTTAGAGAAAAATTAATATTTCCAGACAGACTTCTGATTGAGGGGACCCCTGCCGTCAGAAGAATATGAACACAAAATGGCAAGAAGGGTAGATTTTCTTGAGCCCCCGCAACTTTTCTCGTTCAGTGTTTCTTGGCAGTGAAGGGGTTATGGAAATATATACATTGACATGGGTGACACTGACAGTCTTCAGTCCTGGAGGCTGATTCGGCTTTTCCACAATCCCAGAAAGCTGAAACGGAACAGCACTCCATCTGCAAGAGACATAAATTCTCATGAGCCCCTGCGTCTGCAGGGGCTCATGGGAATTTATATCTCTTGCTGGCCATGGATTATGGGGCTTAGTTAACTTCAGTCATTTCAATCATTCGCGCTGTCACCCTAGCATTGAGTATTCACTCGAAGCTGCTGACAAGTCATTGGGCATGATAGTTTCATTATATCTGAAGGTCTTACTCTGTACGACTCATTCGCCTGTCAACTCATGCCTTTTTTTTCAGGCATCAGTGGAAAGAGCGTGCATGGAGAACACTGTCAGCGCGTTACAAACTCACCTTCTGACGATGGGTCAGGAGGGGGCAGCTCAGTGGTCACAAGTTGTTCGCATTGGTCTGCAGAGGGCGTGGTTACACTTGCAGAACATGGACATCGCAGCTGCTCAGTCCATTATCAATTCTCTCGTGAGTATGCTTTGTTTTCTCAAAACTCTTACCGATGACATTACTAATAGGAAGATACACCTAGCTTACCAATTTCAGCCTAAGAACCTGTTGTGTCCATACACAACCAGGGAGGCAACTCTAGGGTGCCATAACCATGGGCCCTGAGTAGTCTCCCGTACCTCCCTATCCGGTCACGTATCCAGTGGTGACACGCCAGTCTATTCGCTTAGCTTACCGTGAATGGTTGTGTTCAAGCCTACTGGACCTTTGGCTGTGTACGATGTGACCGGTCATTTCGTTACTCGTGGTTTCCTTCGCTCTTGGACTCCGTTGCAGCGAGGGTTGCCTCTGCATGGTTGGCTGTGCCCTCTTCAACTTCTGCCTCTCGGCCAGTGGCTTCACTGAGGGACCTACTGCGAGGTATTTCTTCACTCAGGGAGTGAGCGACCGGTGCCAAGACACCCGGGTTGTCAGGGACTGTGCCGTGCACGCTTCGTGGCAGGTTCCCTCCGGCCTCGCAGCTATGATAAGGTAAGGCCTCGGTTCATGCCCTTGACTGGCGCAGGGTGGCCCGGGCGGCGGCATCAACCGTGGGTGCTTTGCTTGTACGATCCTTGGCTAAGAGTGTGGCACATTGGAAGTGTGCTCGGCCATTACCAGGGGCCGTAGATCGATACCACGCTTGGGGTAACCGCGATGGTTCAGCGGTACATTTGTTTCCTCAAAACACATTACCGATGGTATTACTAATAGGAATGGTTTCTTAGCTAAACTAATTTTAGCCAAAATTGTTGTGTACAAATATGGCTGTGATGGCAGGTGAGGGACGCCATAGCCTAGGCGGTAACCCGAGTAGCCTCCCTTCCAACCCAACCGCGCATGGGCCCAGCGGAAGCTCACCAGTTCCTTTGCTAGACAATGGAAGGTTGTGTACGACGGTGTCTCTCAGGAACTTAGACTGTGTAAACTTCGTTGTGGGAACCTTAGAGTTTCTTGGAGGTGTTTCCTACGCTGTGCCTTGTGTTAGGCTTGGACGCTTTCCTTTGCATTTCTCGTCTGTGTTTGTGCTGGTCCTGGCGAGACAACGACGTCTTGTGAACTGTGCTCACTCGCTTGTGGCCGGTCGGGCCATAGCGTGTTGCGCCTTCCCTGTGTACTGACTTTTGGCTTCGCTCTACTGCTAGCCTCCGCGCCACGTGTTAGGCTTGGATGCTTCCCGTGTATTTCGGTGGCGTTCCTGCTTCGGGGACCGGTCGTGCCTGTGTAGACTGCATCGTCTCCGCTCACGGACCGTGGACTGGGTCGAGCCGGCCTTCACCGCCATTTCTGTCGGACTTCGCTGCGGGCGCTGGTTGGTCTGGGACGTTGTGGGTTCCCCTGTTCGTCATTATGGCAAGGTAAAACTTCAGTTATTGCCTTCGTCTGTCGCTCAAGAGATAGGTAGAGCGCCAGGCCTCGGCATACGCCGTGCACTGCACTTTGTTTGTTCGCGGATTCGTATTGCGGGCCCGCGGGGGCGCGCTCGCTCGTTTTTTTTCATTGTGCACGAGAGCAAGCTCCAGCGCCGGTAGCCGTCACAGACCCGACGAGTGCTGCTTACCAGGTTGTGGAGCCTCGCCCACCATGCTCTCCTAAGGCAAGAAGTCAGCACTCCAGACAGGATGTTCGGGGACCGCGTCCAGACGAGCGCGCATGCCGGACGCACTCCCGCTCTTCCACAGAAAGCAGTAGACGACGCGCTGCGTCCCATCGAGACCACAAGTCCTGTCCACGATTGGAGCTGATCCTCGCTACTCGCCACCATTCGCGTTCGAGAGACAGGTCACCTCGCCGACGGACTGCTTCCAGCATCTCAGTTGCTAGCCGGCCCTCAAGGGCGAGCTCCAGTTACGACCTGCCACCATCTGTTCATCCTACCACGACGCGCCCTCCGTATTCGAGACCGACCGTGCGCATGGATTCTCCGTCTTCACCGCGCTCTCGGCGTTCGACATCCACGCTTAGGCGCCACCCTCGGCGACGCTCCTGCTCCAGGCGTTCCCGCTCACCCCGCCGGAGCCACTCTCCCCGGGACGGCAGGTCACGTCCACATGCCTCGAGCTCGCCGCGGAATTCGTCACGGGTACCATCGCTGATTCGCCCCGCACAGCACTGCTCCCCTGGGGGACAGTCTCCCCCCAGGGTGATGACCTCTTCCAGGGACGCCATGGACGCTCCACATGTAGAGGATGACGCCCTCAGTTTAGCCCCTGAGGACTCGGTATCTGCTCTCCTTCGAGATGACAGCCCCTCCCGGTCCGGCCCTGCTTACTCTGACGAAGACTTAGTCCGTCCAGGCTACTTTCGCATGGAGACCAAACGGGCCCTTCGTTCCGCGGTGCAGCCTATGGACTTTGCCGTCAGCCTGGATCTCTCAGATGCGTATCTTCACGTTCCCATGCACCCAGCCTCCAGACGTTTTTTACGCTTCGCCTTCGAGGGTGTGGTCTACCAGTTCCGCGTGCTTCCCTTCGGCCTCAACCTCAATCCTTGGGTCTTCACTCGCATCATGGACGCAGGGGTAGCCAGAGCCCGACGGAAGTCCACGAGCCCCACGTCGAACTACCTGGACGACCTGCTGTTGAGGAACCAGGCCGAGTCCTCCTTAAAGGAAGACCGAGATGCCCTGCTCTGGCTCCTCGACACACTGGGCTTCCTGGTCAACTTGGGCAAGTCCGACCTCGTACCGTCGCGCCACTTCGTGCACCTAGGGATGGAGTTCTGCACCGACCTCAACATCGTACGGCTTCCGGAGCAACGCATCCAGAAGTTGGCGAATCTAGCGCAGCAGGTGTCCCAGACGACGGCGATCCCCGCCAGGCAGTGGCTTCAGCTTCTGGGTCTGATGAGTGCAGCAGCAGATCTGCTCCCCTTAGGACGTCTCTACTCCCGCCCACTGCAGTTACTCCTCCTCCTTCACTGGCGACCTTCGACGCCCGACCTCGAGGCCCCGGTTCCGGTCCCACCTATGCTCCGTCCTCATCTCCTTCGCTGGGCGGATCCAACCTGGCTCGCGACGAGAGTTCCACTGTTCTCGCCACCTCCCACACTTTCCTTCTGCATTGATGCGAGCCTCACTGGTTGGGGCGCACACCTACTACTTCCGTCGTTCACAACTGCCGCTGGCCTGTGGCCCCCGGATTTGCTGTCCCAACATGTCAACTGGCTGGAGCTGAAGGCGGTCTGGCAAGCCCTCCTTGTGTGGGAATCCCGCCTACAACATCAGGAGCTACTGGTGCTTTCGGACAACTCCACGGTCGTTGCCTACATCCAGAAACAAGGCGGGACCCCGCTCTCCCTCTCTCTGCATCCTCCTCTACCAGGTGCTCCGGTGGTGCGAAGATCGGGACATCACCCTCCGCGCGTGGCACATTCCGGGTCATCTGAATGTTCTAGCCGACTCCCTCTCCTGACGCGGTCAGCTTCTCCATACCGAGTGGTCGCTGCGTCCAGACATTTTTCGGATGATCGGCTCTGCCTGGGAGACACCCATGATCGACCTGTTCACGACGAGATGGAATCGTCAGCTCCCTCTCTTCGTCTCGCCAATTCCAGACCCTCTTGCCTGGGCAGTCGACTCTGGGCTCTCTCCATCCCGTGGGATGGTCTGGTCGCCTATGCCTACCCACCTACGGTGCTCGTCCCCAAGGTCCTAGTCAAGCTCAGAGGGTGCAACGCGATCCTGTTCTGCTGGACCAAGTCGTGGATGACCAACCTCCTGAACCTCGCCACAGTCCCCCCGCTGCCGCTCCCCACCCTGCGCACAATGCTCAAACAACCACGGCAGGCGCTATACCACCCGTGCCCCAAAGTCTCCTCCTCCACGCCTGGAGGTTGTCCGGCAAGCCCTCGCCGCTAGAGGCTTCTCAGGTGCGGCAGTGGACGCGATCGCTACAGCCCGCAGAAACTCAACCAGACGAGTCTACGGAGGCAAGTGGAGAGTCCTCTGCTCCTGGTGTGACGACAGTCGCCTCTTCCCCATCGATTTGACGGTTCCTCAGCTGGCAGATTTCTTCCTCTGGCTGTTCAACGACCAGCGGTTAGCGCCCATCACCATCCGCGGCTACCTGGCCATGTTCGCTAAAACATACCGACATTTGCGACGACCTGACCTGGGTTCCTGCAATGACCTCGCCGACCTAATGGCACACTTCGGTCTGCAACGTCCCACCCTCCGCTCCCTGGTGCCGCGATGGGACCTGCCTTGGGTACTTACTTGGCTCAACTCCGACCGCCTCGCGCTGGGACCATATGGCGTTGAGGCGCGTCCCCTGGGTGGTGGATAGGGGGTCCCTCGTGCAGACCTGTTTACCATACACATTTGGCGTATTAAAGTACACAATTTTGCTTTGGGGTACACATTCATGTACACGTTTATACACAAAATACACATTTTGGAGAAACTGACAACTCCCTGGCTTGTGAATAAATACACATGTGAGGTCCAAAGTACACAATTAGGCAGTTGAAAGTACACTGACTGCACCCAGGGGGTAAACAGGTCTGCTCATGAGAGGGGTGCACCGAATGAAATAAGGTGCCGTGAACCAACATGGTCTAAGGGAAGGTGACCCCGACAGAAAACCCCTGGTCCTCCTAGTAAGGGGGTTGGGCGTGGGGGTAGCTTCCCCACCCTGCAAAAAAGGAAATAGCTACAAAAACGCCGACAAAAAGACTAACAGTAATTCCTTTCCTGGAGGAGGAAGGTTCTTCTACCAGAAGACTTATGACGTCCTGCGGTGAAAGCCGGAAGTCTTCGGAAGCCACAGGACCGAGCCGCCTCTCTCTATCCAGGGATACAACCATGGGCACATGGAACGTCAAGACCATGTACCAGAGCGGCAAGGCCGCCCAGATAGCAGTGGAAATGCAAAAGTACAACCTTTCCCTGCTAGGTATCAGTGAAGCCAGATGGACGCAGTCTGGCCAGAAAAGGCTGTTAAGTGGGGAGATGATTCTGTATTCAGGTCATGAAGAGGAGAATGCCCCCCATACAGAAGGTGTAGCATTCATGCTGTCACCAGTGGCACAGAGAGCGCTGATGGGCTGGGAACCTCTTGGGCCAAGAATTATCACAGCAGCCTTTAGAACCAAGAAAAAGCTCAAGCTGAACGTCATCCAGTGTTATGCGCCCACTAATGACTGACGAGGAAGAGAAACAGGAGTTCTACGACCGACTCCAGAGTGCCTTGGACAAATGTGCAGAGCGAGACATCACCATCGACATGGGCGATTTTAATGCCAAAATAGGGGAGGACAACACCGGATACAAAGAGGTGTTGGGGAGACAGGGACTAGGCTTGGAGATGAGTGAGAACGGGGAGAGGTTTGTAGACTTTTGTGCTCTAAACCGACTTGTCATTGGAGGCAGCATCTTCCCACACAGAAGAATACACAAAGTAACTTGGGTCTCACCCGACCATACAACAGAGAACCAAATAGACCATATCTGCATTAGCAAGAAATTTAGAAGATCCCTTCAAGATGTTCGAGTGAGGAGGGGAGCAGATGTCGCCTCAGACCACCATCTGCTTACCTTAAGAATGAAGCTCAAGCTAAAGAAAAGCTGCACAGAGACAACAAGAAGACGGCGCTATAATGTAGGCCTCCTGAGAGAAACTGGAGTTAGAGAAGAGTTCAAAAAGAAGATAGAAGTGAGGAAGCAGAAGAAAGCAGTTGTCAACAACAGTCGCACGAGAGCAGCCAAAGTAAGGACACAGGGGGAATACTGGGAAGCCAACCGCGAGGTGAAGAGGAGTATCAGGGCAGACAAGAGGGCCTACACAGACAGCCTGGCAGCAGAGGCAGAAAAGGCAGCAGGCAGCGGCAACATGAAACAGCTCTACGACATTACCAGAAGATTGTCAGGCAAGTATGGCCATACAGAAAGACCAGTAAAAGACAAAGAAGGCAAGCCTATTGCAGACAGAGCAGACCAACTCGACAGATGGGCCGAGTATTTTGAAGAGTTACTGAACAGACCTAGCCCACCTGACCCCCCAGACATCCAGCCGGCAGAGACCGACCTACCCATCAGCTGTGACAGACCCAGCCGGGAAGAGATCAGAAGAGCAGTGGCATTTTTGAAGAACGGCAAAGCAGCAGGCCCAGATGGCATCCCAGCGGAGTCTCTGAAAGCAGACCTAGAGACAACAGTGGAGATGCTGTACCCACTGTTTGGAAAGATCTGGGAAGAGGAGGTGATGCCGGCTGACTGGAAGGAGGGGTACCTAATCAAGCTTCCCAAGAAAGGCGACCTCAGCAAGTGTTCCAACTACAGAGGAATCACCTTGCTGTCAGTACCAGGAAAGGTCTTCAACAGGATCATCCTGGAGAGAATGAAGAGCTCCGTTGACCCCCAGCTGAGAGACCAGCAAGCAGGATTTAGAAAGAACCGATCATGTACAGACCAGATCGCCACTCTCCGCATCATCGTGGAACAGTCTCTGGAGTGGAGCTCCTCGCTGTACATCAACTTTGTGGATTATGAGAAAGCATTTGACAGTGTGGACCGAGAGACTCTGTGGAAACTCCTATGACACTACGGTGTACTCACAAAGCTCGTCCGCCTGATCAAGAGCAGCTACGATGGCATGACATGTCGCGTGATCCACGAAGGGCAGTTCACCAGGGAGCTCCAGGTCAGAACTGGTGTCAGGCAGGGGTGTCTGCTGTCTCCGTTCCTCTTCGTACTGGCCATAGACTGGGTCATGAAGATGACCACAGAGCACAGACGAAGTGGAATACAGTGGACAGGGGGCCTTATAGCGGCACCCGCCTCCTCTTCGGGATTCTTCCTATTAGTAATACTATCGGTAATGTGTTTTGAGGAAACAAATGTATTTTTCTTTAAAATGAATTTTTTCGAAAAATACTTACCGATGGTATTACTCGAAGGTCCCTCCCACCTGCCCTGCTTGCCGCTGGTCTGCTAAGAAACTGACTGGTGAGCTTCCGCTGGGTGCATGCGCGTTTGGGTTGGAAGGGAGGCTACTCGGGTTACCGCCTAGGCTATGGCGCCCCTCACCTGCCATCACGGCCATATTCGTACACAACAACTTTTTAAGTATTTTTCGAAAAAATTCATTTTATAGAAAAATACATTTTTCTATCGGCCACTGATCTCCGAGCTGTTCTGATTATACAATAATGTCCTGTGCAGGCACATTACAGGCAGGTAGCCCAAGTATGTACCCCGTATGTGTGGAGGTTTTTGTTTCAAGTGTGCCTGGCGGAGCCTCAGGTACCCCATGCCTGGCCGCCTGTCACGTTGCTAAAATGTATTTTTCAAAAAATACCTATGACATTACTTGGAGGGCCCCTCCACCTACCCCACTTGCCGCCAGTAAGCTAAGCATTTCCGACTGGCGTGTCACCACTGGACACGTGACCGGATAGGGAGGGACGGGAGACTACTCAGTGCCCATGGTTACAACGCCCTAGAGTTGCCTCCCTGGTTGTGTATGGACACAACAGGTTCTTAGGCTAAAAGTGGTAAGCTAGGTGTATCTTCCTATTAGTAATGTCATCGATAAGTAAAAAATACATTTTATAGAAAAATTTATTTTGCTTGGTTCATTCATTTAATCAATCATTTACATCATATGTTATTTCATTTGTGCATGTACATCATTCGTTTGTTCGTTCATTCATTGATGACGTAATTTACAAAATCACTTTGTGCTGACAAATTGCAGCAGGTCAGTACCATGATAGTTTAAGGGTAGGGACAGATTGCACATGTCCATGGTGTTTCTGTGATAGTTTATGGGTAGTGCCAGATTAGCTTGGTGCCTGTCCAGACACCAAGCTAATCTGGCACTACCCTTGAACTGACATGGTTGATCCGTCTACTTTTGTGGTATTTTGGTGGTGGATACTCGATGCATTTATGTCTGCTAATGGTCTCTTCAGGGTTTGGACGTGCCAAAAACAGTGTGGGATCTCTCCAAGTTCACGACAGACAGACAGGTTCAGCGTTACATTGTCCATGAGCTGCGCACAGCGGCTGCTCTGGCCCCTGATGATCTCTCACTGGTGGAATTTTTGGAGAAGCTTTACACTGCCTACCCTGCCACGTCCATCAAAGGCCGGCTGGCTTCTGCGGATGGAAAAGATAGGGGGTACATTATGTTGATTTTTTCATGTGAAGGTAGGAGGTGCATTATTTTTACTGTTTCATGTCCAGCGCTAACTGCTACTTGCAGGTTTAGTATGATAGCTTTCCCGTAGTGCCTGATTAGATGTACACCTGATGAGGTATTGGCCCTTATTCAAAATACACCAGTGCGTGAAATAAGTTTGACTAAAATAGTTAAAGGGTAGTGCCAGAATAGCATGGTGCCTTTATGCGCCAAGCTATTCTGGCACCACCCTTGAACTAAAGCCATTGATCTATATCCTTTTCTGTAAGTACTATAATGTAGCTTGCATATTGCAATGTACAAATTTGAAGCTTTTAGTTTTAGCCTCAGTATGATATAGGTTAGATGAACAGCAAGTCGAAACCTCAGTAGCAAAATGTCCTCGGGCCCACAATGGCTGCAATGGGCCCGTGTACAGTTGTGCCCGGGCCCACTGGGGCCATCATGGGCCCAAGGACCTTTGTTTACTTGGAATAGGTCAAGCAGGTCAGTGGTCAAGCTAAATAGGACAAGCGAAAGACATGGATCCTCACAAGCATGCGCGTGTTGTGGGAGCTGATGAGGCGTCTGTGCTGTCTATGCCTCTTGCAGACTCTACTGTTGTATTGATCGGTACATTCACCATCACACCACCACTCACAATTTCAGGAAGGGAAAATCCAACGCTCATCCCCTTGCCGCCAGCCTGAGACCCAGCGAAATGAACCTGGCCAAACAGGTGCGAGAGGTGGAGGGTGGTGATGTCTCCCCCATGCCAGCTGAGGGCCCTTACTGCGTGATGGCGTTCTCCTGGTTACAGCAGCTTGAAGAGGAGATGTGGGAACGACTGCTTTTGGATGCCGCCGTATTGAATGGAGGTAGGCTGAACTACATTCATAGTCACAATACTGTGCACTTTGACGTGAGTTAATGCCACGGTGTCCCTTTTTAGGCTGGTTTTCTCTAGTTAGTTTCAAGTGGAGTAATTTAGACTTAGATGTCCATGTGTATACAAGTTGCAGGTATATTTATAGCCTTAAGCTTAACACATCAAGTCCTGAAATCAGAATTTCTACATTTTGAGTTTGTTTTCTGAAGACTAAGTTTAATCCAGAAGACAAATCGACCATGATAGCTCAAGGGTGTAGTGAGAATGGCTTGGGGCATCAGCACCAAGGTACTCTGGCACCACCTTTGAACTAACGTGGTCAATCCATATTTTGTTGCAATATGTTGTGGCTAAATGGGAATTGTGTCTTGCACCATCAGTCTATCCATTTTGTGTCGTACATCATTGTCAGGGCAGAATAGATTATTTATCTCATTCAAGGTGCCCCGCCTCAGTAGCTGTGAAAGCATCATAGAGCGTTGCCAGTGGAAATGCTCTGACGCTTTCACAGCTATTGATACAGGGCACCTCTTTCACAGCTATTGATACAGGGCACCTCTTTCGCAGCTATTGATGCTGGGCACCTTGAATGATTTAAACAATTGTTTATGCAATCTTTTTTTTTAAAGAATCGGACATTGAAAGTCGCTTCCACGCTCATCTGTTGTTTCGCTACTGGCTTTGGCGGAATGATGCCCATCGAGCTGTTCAGGTGTTGGATCGAGTCGTGTCGTCCAGACAAGACCGGTCCTCGCTTGCCGAATACCTACATGATCTTCCAGCTAGTGCTACCTTCATCCAGCATCATGTCAAGGAACATTTACTCAGGTAAGGATGAGCCTTCCCCCTTTGTGCATGCAGCCACCGGTACTGTAAACAGTACTAGCGTCTGCATGCGCAAGGGTGGTCACAGGCATTACCCCCTCCCCTGCCACTGCATGCACATTTTGTCCGAGTCATTCTCCAGTACTCGTAGTGATGAGGGGTCACAGCATTCAAAACCCAAAATATTAAGTAATACTATTTGTTTTGGAAAAATCTAACCAGTCTTGTGATTTACTAATGTTATTGTATCTGGACAATCAGTAGCTTAAAATAAAATCAATTATTGGTATTTTTAATTTTATTTAAATTACGATTATTATGCTCAAAATGGCGCCGACGAATTGGAAAACCTTGCCCCTGCTATATTATCGATCCATATTTCAACACCAACACTATCAATCCTCATTTATTTGATTGTATGTGATTATCGATAGTTTAGTAAAGCAGCAGAATGTTGAAAAACATCAATTCCATTTGTTTCTGCTGTGAAACTTGGGTTTGAAATTGGGGGTAATTTGCGCACCAGAGGCGTCACATACACACAGACTTTAAAAATAGGTGAAGCAGACGACAAAGTAATAAAACAAAGAAAATTTTAGTCCTACCTGAAAATCTCATGAAATACACATATATTTGTATGATTTACAAGAATACAGATACTGCGGGAGGTTCTGGATGGCTTGTTTTGATTATGACGTCACAGACATCACGCAAATGACCAGCGTTTGTTTTTTATTCATATTTTAAGAACGCGATAAAATTGTGAGGTCCGAAAGGTACTGAAAGGTTTATTTTCAAACACTGCACAAACCCTGATGACGTTTTGCGGGAAATAGTCATGCGACTTGGTTTTGTAGACCAAAATCAATGACGTGTCACACACACAGTTTCCCATGTGCGCAAATTGCCACAAAAAATTTTCGGCAGTGCGGTTCTGCCCGACTTGAAAGATCGACGCTGGTTTGCCTTTAATTTTGTGTCATCTTGTGCTATAGCCGAGTTCACAAGTGTTTCTAATGCTGTATTGAATTGAATTAAAGGTCTTGTTTTAAAAAAAAACCGCATGCATATTTTGAGCTTTTGGGTGGATAAGACTAGAGCATTCGCGTTGTGTTTACGTTTTTTACTCGGTGTCATATGTCATGCAGGTAGTTCAGAAACAGCTATCAGCGTCGTGTTTGTAGCCTATGTGTTATTTAAAAAGAAAAGCCAACACAGATTGCTTGTGTGTGTGTTTGCTTGACACTTTTATTTCATCTCACCTACTATTGTATCTTTCTTTTTTTGCTTTTCTCTCATTTTTGGTAATTTTCATGCACTGGTGATGCGCATCATGCAGGTTACCATTTTCAGGTTATTGCTTAAATTTCATCACAGAATGAAATTAATTTTGTCCTATTGTTGTTATTTCATTTGTCTTCATGTAAAAGAACATGTTACTAGTGTCTTTTACTGATTTTAAGAAAAATCAATTTTACAGTAAAACAAATTAAAGGAGTGGTAACCTGCGCATGGCGTCACACAATTTCTTGCCTCACATCTATTTCAAGTCTCGCAAATTTCTTCTTAAAATTATTCATATGGGTAGTAATAAGAGTTATTTAATTATGGTATTAGTTGTTTTGCAACAAAAGTTATTTCAACTGGTCATTATAATGGTTTTGTGTCACGACATCATGCAGGTTACCAGCATGGGGGTCCCCTATTGGGAATGAAGTTTGTGTCCAAAGCGTCAATGTTGCTGATTTATCTTTTTCAGATAGGTATTGCAGTTACCTTTAAAATGGAACTAGTCTTAGGTTTCTATGAATAATTTAAAAAAATTGGTCTGTTTCCACATTTTCACTACGAGTACTGGAGAAACACTCCCCTGAAATCTTTGTTCTTTCAACGACCCAAAGCCATGACCCTCCAAGGAATAGGGATACAAACTGTTCTCAGCAAGAGACATAAATCCTCGAGCCCCCGCAACCAGAGGGGGGGGGGATGGGGGGGGGGGGGGGGCGGGCTCATGAGGATCTATGTCTGTTGCAGTTGGGTTGGGTTTGATTTTTTTCTCAGCAGTGAAGGGTTGCATAATAAATTGTGTACAAATGGTAGTATAACACAGGTCAGAAATGGAAGTGATGTACTTGATTTTTATGGAATACATAAACGTGAAATGGTCAATAAATATCCAAGGGTTTTCCCTCACAGTCGGTGCAAACCTTTCAGTTCAGAAGAAAGTAAATCGATACAAGTTTTATTGATGTGCTTACGTGATGTTGCCAGGCACGAAGATCTGCGGTCTGAAGTTCTTGACGGTCTTGACATGCCCATGGAGCAGCGGGTCCACATGCTGCAGGGGTTGCTGCACTCACCACATCCTCTTCACCGCTGTGGCCAGCAGGTGGTGATGGACTTTCACCGGCAGTTTGCCACCTACTGTGCCCGCTACGGCTTTGTGGTGCCGCTGTGGAAGTACTGCACAGTGCATGGGTGAGCTGCGCTGACAGAAGTCTTTTGATGTGTTACATGAACTTTGTAAAATCGGAAATGACACAGAGATCCCAGGTCGTATGAGATACTCAGGTTGTGTCAACAAAATTGGACATTAACCCCTTGATGCCAGTGATCACGGATTTTGTGTCTGAAACCGCCGCACACCAACCTACATTCGTGTGATGAACACAAATGAAACGGAACCAAAATTAGGCAAAAAAGAACGCACAACTAACAAGAGACATAAATCCTCATGAGCCCCTGCATTTGCAGGGGCTCACGAGGATTCATGTCTCTTGCAGATGGATAGTGTTCGCCTTGCCCCGGCAGGTAATGGGTTAATATTGTTTCCTTTAAATTTGTAATCCATTTTTATATTTCTTCAAAAACATTACCGATGACATGACTGTCTGGAAGTGTCTACTTCTTATTAATTCTAGCCTAAGAACCCGTTGTGTAACCACACAACCCGGGAGGCACTCGGGGAACCCCCAGAGGGGCCGAGAGTTGTCTCCCGCTCTTACCCATCCGGTTCCGAGTCACGTGGTGTCCCAATCAGTCATGCTTCTTAGGCGAACACGTTCGGACGTGTTTGCCCTAGCCTCTGCACCCTGTGCTTTCGCCCGGTTCCCGGCCTTCCAGTCTTGCTTCTGCGCTGGTCTTCTCCTTCGCTCTTGGCTAGCTTCTACCTCTTCACTGGGCGTCGGCTTTCTTCCAGAGGGCCTCTCACCTGCAATGCGAGTGGTTGCTGGCGTTTTCTGCAACCGGTCGTCGGGCCGCCATGGACGTTTCCTCCCCCACCCCCGCTCCAGCAGAGAGGTAAGGTAGTTAAGTTGTTCCTTGACCGGTTCCCGGGCGGGGCACCGGTTCGAGCGGTGAAATTCATCCTTACTTCTTCGTTGGCTACTTGAGTGGGGGGTCCTTTGTTTTTCCTGACATGTGGGCTGACTGGGCAATAAAATTGAATGTTATGGCGGGCCTACTCTTAGCTTGGCGGCGCACTCCGCGCCTTTGCCCGCTCCCGCCGCTTATGGCCTATAGCTACCCTCTTCGTCCTACACTTACGGCGGTTAACATCTCTGTTGCTGTAGTGGTCGCTTTGTAGCATTGTTGGACCCCTCGTTTTCGCTAGGGTGCTATGACTTCGCCCACGTGCCACCATTCTTCTTTGTTGCAGTGGCCGGCTTATGACTTGCACGCAATGTGGCGGATTCCAGTGGCCCTCTGATAATCACAAAGTCTGTCTCCTATGTGCGGGCTGCTCCTCGGACCGTTCGTGTGACGTCTGCTCCTCTTGGCCTGAGCTGCGTTGGTCGGAGCTTCTGTGTTTCTACAGGCGCGAGCGCCTGACGCCCTTGGCTGTGGCGGATTCAGTAGAGACTCCACCCGCTGTGCCTTGTGCAACGTACTCTCGGGACAGACTTGACTCTGCAGAGAGGACACCACTCCGGAAGCCGAAGGTTAGTGCGCAGAGTGGTTATTTGATCGGGGTGGCCTCTTTCAGGAGGGAGCGCGCCCGGACCAAGCCCTTTGATAGACTAAGAACTCGCCTCATAGAGCCCAGTTCAGAGAGACGTGCTTCGCGCCGTCCTAGGTCCGCTCCCGATCGCCACTCGTCTCCTAGGAAGCCCGCAGACCCCCACCGGGGGCACCCTTGCCTCACAGAGCCTGGCTTGGAGACTATTTCGCACGCACGTCCCTTGCCTCCGCCCAACACTCACATTTCCCGCCGCACTAGCACTTCTCGTCGCTCTCGCTCCCCTGTGAGGGACCGTAGGAAGGATTTTTCGCCGCATCGTCCTTGGGTTCCTGCCTCTACGCGCTCGGGAAGGTCTCCGCTCTCGCCTCATTCCCGTTCGCGACCGGGTTCCCTTTCGTCCCATCCCTCTTCCCCTCCGTCGCCCCTTCGTTTCCCTTTTCCTTTTCGCCGTCCCCGGACGCCTGGCCGCAGTCGCTCTCCGTGCCCTGGTCGGACTTCGCCTCGCGGTAGATCCTTGCCTCGTCGCTCGCAGCGCTCATCCTCTCGTCGCTCCCCTTCTCCCTCCGTGGATCGCCGTCGCGTGGATTGCGTCTGTTGGAGCCCTCGTCGTGCGCTTCGCTCCCCGGTTCCCAGACTGCGGGAGGACGTCGACACTTTGAGTCTGCTCGCCGACGATTCTGCTTCGGCGTTCCTTGGACGTCTCAGCCGCTCCCCTTCTCCTGCTTCGGCGTCGGATTCTTCTACGTCCCTTAAGCTGACCTCTTCCTCGCGGACGGACACTCTTTTGGCCTTGGATGGAGTGGCGCGCCTCATCACTTCGACGCTCCCCGCGGAAGACTGCCCTGCGTCCCTGCCACTCAAGAGGAAGGTTTCCGCCTTCGTGGACTCTGGGAAGCACGTCAAAAGGTTTAAGTCTCTACCGCAGCCTCCTGGCTTTCGGGATCTCCGGAACGTTTTCTCCGCGCATCTTCTCTCTGACTTGCGGGGTTTGGACTTCCTCTCGGACCACAGGCGGCCTCCTGGTCTCGACATCGCCTTTCGCCAGGTTTGGTACGCCGGCCATTCTCAAGCGTTCCTGTGCCCGCTACCTCCAGTGGACCCTCCCGCCGTCTTGCAAGCTGGGGGCGCTTCCCTACTCAAGCGCTCCTTCCCTCGGGGATTGGACAGGACGGCCTCTCTTGTGAGGAACACTCTAGCCTGCACAGGATTCCTCGAGCTACTTACTCAGGCGTTCATCCGGCGCATTGAGGACTCGTGGCACGCTTCCGTGTCACCCCTCTTAGGGGATCTTCTCGCCATGGCGGAAGCCGGCAACCGTGCGGCGTATCACTCTTCCGTCAACGCGATGGCGGCCGCCATGAACTGTGACCTCTTACGTTGGGATGCAGTTTTGAACGCCTGCGCTGGGATGCCCCCGGACCTAAAAGTTCAGCTGCGTCGTGCCCCTTTCGGAGGACCGCTCCTCTTTGGAGACACTTGGCAGTCTGTCAAGGATTCTAGTGCAGATCGCTGGCCCCGTAGGAGAGTACAGCAGCGCTTTCCGGCAGCCCGCTCGGCTAGGGGTCGCGCCCTGCGGACCTCCAGACCCTTCACCTCGGCCCCCGCCTTCCACTCGCGGGCCCCTCGTCGTCGCCCAGCCTTCGGTCGCCCTGGCCCTGTTAGCGCTCCGGCCCCCACTTGGCCCCGTCCCGCCCGACGCCCGGGGTGCGGGCGGGCCCCCTGACGATCCTTCGGCCCCGCCTCCGCCGGCCGTCACCGGGTCTCCGGTCGGCGGAAGGCTTGCACTTTACAGCAAGGAGTGGCACCTGCTGTTTTGAGACGACCCTTGGATTGTAGACACTGTTTCGGAGGGCCTTCGGATCTCCTTCCGCTCCCCGCCTCCACTGCGTTCCTCCCCCGTTTGGACCGAGATACCGGCGGACGATCTCAAGGCCTGCGCCCTGCGGGAAGAAGTCGCCTCCCTCTTGGTAAAAGATGCCACGGAGGTTGTTCGTCGCTTGGACTCCCCCGCCTTCTACAGCCGTCTCTTTCTCGTTCCGAAGCCAGGCGGCAAGTGGCGCCCAGTTATTGACCTCTCGGCGTTGAACGCTTTCATCGTGGCCCCGTCTTTTCGGATGGAGACAACGCGTTCTCTCCATGCTGCAGTGCAGCCGATGGATTTTGCAGTAAGCCTGGATCTGTCCGACGCCTACCTCCATGTTCCGATTCACCCAGCCTCCAGGAGATATCTCCGCTTCGCCTACGACGGTCGCTTCTACCAGTTTCGTGTGCTCCCTTTCGGTCTCAACCTCAGCCCCTGGGTCTTCACCCGCCTCATGGATGCAGTTGTGGCCAAGGCGCATCAGTCGTCCTCCAGTCCGACTTCCAACTACCTCGACGACTTACTGCTGAGGAATCAAGTGGAGTCCGTCTTGGTGACCAACAGGAACGCCTTGATGCGGCTGTTAGCGGACCTGGGATTTTTGATCAACTCGGGCAAGTCGGATCTCACTCCCTCCCGTCGCTTCATTCACCTCGGCATGGAGTTCGCTACCGACCTCAACAGAGTCCGACTGATGGAACCGCGGATCCTGAAGCTGTCCTCCCTGGCGTTACAGTTAGCCCAGCAAGATGTGGCGCCCGTCAGAGTCTGGCTTCAGCTCCTGGGACTGATCAACGCAGCGGCGGATTTGATTCCCCTCGGTCGTCTCTACGCCCGACCGCTGCAGCTGCATCTGCTTTTGATCTGGCGCCCCTCTTCAGGCGATCTCGCTGCCTTGGTCCCGGTGTCACCGCTGATTCGCCCCAATCTCCTACTCTGGACCGACACTACATGGCTGGCCTCAGGAGTTCCCCTGTCCTCTCTGCCACCGCATCTCTCCCTGTGTGTCGACGTGAGCCGTTCCGGCTGGGGAGCCCACCTACTTCCACAGTTCCTCACGACGTCCGGCCTCTGGCCCACGGAGTTTGCAGACAAGCACAGCAACTGGTTGGAACTGAAAGCGGTATGGCAAGCCCTCATGGAGTGGGAGACACTTCTCTGCGGCCAGCAGTTACTAGTCCTCTCGGACAATGTGACGGTCGTGACTTACATCCACAAGCAGGGCGGCACGCATTCACCAGACCTCTGCATGCTCCTCTACCGTTTGATGCGCTGGTGCGAGGACCGCGACCTGTCCCTCAGTGCGCGACACATTCCCGGCCGGCTGAATGTTTTGGCGGACTCTGTCTCTCGTGACGCGGCCAGTTGCTACACACGGAGTGGACCTTACGCCAGGATATCTTCCGGATGATCTGTGCCCACTGGGAGACACCGATGATAGACTTATTTGCCACGAGGTGGAATCACCAGCTTCCCCTCTTCGTCTCCCCGATCCCGGATCCTCTGGCCTGGGCGGTCGACGCCCTTTCCATTCCCTGGGAGGGACTCGTCGCCTACGCGTACCCCCCTACAGTCCTGGTTCCCAAAGTCCTCCTCAAGCTGAGAGGCTGCGACGCGGTCGTTCTCCTAGTCACCCCGTTCGCTTGGACCAGATCCTGGACCACCGACCTTCTCAGACTCGCCACTCACCCCCCACTGCGACTCCCCACGCCCCACACAATGCTCAAGCAACCGCGCCAAGCGCTTTTCCACCCATGCCCAGAGCGCCTACTCCTACATGCCTGGAGGTTGTGCGGCAGGCCCTCGCCTCTAGAGCTTTCTCGGGTGCAGCAGTGGAAGCTATCGCTACAGCGCGCAAACCCTCGACCCGTCGAGTCTACGAGGGAAAGTGGCGGGTTTTCTGCGCCTGGTGCGATGACCACCTTCTCTCCCCCACCGACATGTCACCCCCCCAGCTCGCTGACTTCTTCCTCTGGCTCTTTGGAGACCAGGGACTAGCGCCGATCACCATCAGGGGCTACCTGTTCATGATTTCGGACACCTACCGTCATCTTGGCCGCGCGGACCCCGGCTCCAATAAGGACCTCGCCGATCTTAGGCACACTTCGGCTTGCAGCGTCCTGTTTCACGGTCGCTCCTTCTGCGCTGGGACCTTTCTTGGGTACTTACTTGGTTGAACACCCCTCGTTTTGAGCCTCTGCCCCTCGCCACACTGGCTGATGTGACTCGTAAAACTTGCTTCCTACTGGCGCTCGCCACCGCGGCACGAGTTAGTGAGCTACACGCGCTCTCAGCGCATCCAGAAGGCTTGCAGTTCAGAGCGGATCGTTCAGTGCAGCTGGTCACAGACCCTGTCTTTATTGCCAAAACTAGATCTCCTTTGACGGCGCCACAGGTGATCACCTTACGGCCGCTTCGCGGGACAGATTTTTTCCCAGGCGACTAGGCGCCAAGATCCTGTTCGAGCCCTACGTGTGTACCTGCGTCGTACCAAAGCCCACCGCAAAGGACGCTCTCGCCTCTTCCTGCCTTTAAAACGTGGCAGACTTGACATCACAGCCCAGACGATCTCTTCCTGGCTGCGCTGGGTCATTCGCTCAGCCTACTCGGACCTATCTCCCCAGGGAGCGAAGAGGCTAAAGATAAGGGCACACGAGATACGAGCTATGGCCACGAGCGTCGCTTTCGACCGGAATTGCTCCGTCAAGGACATCGTGGCAGCTGTGGGCTGGCGGGCAGAATCAACCTTCGCCCGCTTCTACCTTCGGGATCTGGTGGGCCAAAGAGAGAACCTTGCTCTGATGGGGGGCATTACTGCAGCGCAACACTCCCTTCCGGCGCCACAGGCGCCGTAGGTACGCACCTGGCTTAGGGAGTGAAGAATAGCGGCCGGGAGGAGGAGCCCTAGGCCCTAAGGGTGTGGGGTTTTTTGGGTGCGGCACCCTCCTCCTGTTCAATATTCTTCCAGACAGTCATGTCATCGGTAATGTTTTTGAAGAAATAAATTCATTTTTCTCTAAAAGGGATTTTTTCGAAAAATACTTACCGATGACATGACTCGGAGGACCCTCCCACCTGCCCCGCTTGCCGCTGGTGACCTAAGTCGCATGACTGATTGGGACACCACGTGACTCGGAACCGTATGGTTAAGAGCGGGAGACAACTCTCGGCCCCTCTGGGGGTTCCCCGAGTGCCTCCCGGGTTGTGTGGTTACACAACGGGTTCATAGGCTAGAATTAATAAGAAGTAGACACTTCCAGACAGTCATGTCATCGGTAAGTATTTTTCGAAAAAATCCCTTTTAGAGAAAAATGAATTTTGTGTTGTATTGCCTTTGCCCCCCCCCCCCCCCCCCCACTGAACACCATTGATATAAACTTTCCATTTGATTTGATGTTGTTTTCTTATGCAGGTTAGATGTTGAGAGCCTGCTTGACTGCGAAGCTGCCAATGATGCCACCTGGTTGAAGCCTTTTGTCTACTTGCACTCGGCTGTTCACCGGCCAAAAGGTGCGGTGGATTCTTCTGTCGTCAACTCTCTCAGATTCGCTGTCTTTGCTCACAGGCGTCATGAACACTGCACATGTAATTAAAATCAACCTGTTCAGTGCCCACTGATGCAGACTGCGTTGCTGCAATCTTTGTTAACCCTTATCATTCGGAATACACCAGTGTGTGAAATAAGTTTGACTAAAATAGTTCAAGGGTAGTGCCAGAATAGGAGGCACCAAACTATTCTGGCACTACCCATGAACTAAAGCCATTGGTCTATATCCCTATCTGTAAGTACTATAATGTTGCTTGCATATGGCAGTGTACAAATTTGAAGCTTTTAGCATCAGGATGATCTGGGTTAATTCAAGACCAAAACACACTAGTGGATTCAGAGCAGTGTCAGCAAGAGCCGTGGATCCTCATGAGCCCTCCCATTTGTGGGGGGCTCATGAGGATCTGTACCTCTTGCAGTTGGGTGGTGGTCACATTGTCTAGGCACTGAACGGGGTAAGGAGTATGTCTTTCCTGTTAACCTTTTACGCCCCAAGGTCCCATTTCTCAAATTTCGGAGGTGTTGCCTAACAACTATGTACCAGTTGTAGGAGATGGATTGATCATGATAATTCAGGGGTAGTGCCAGATGAGCTTGGCGCCTGAAGGCGCCAAGCTCCTCCGGCACTACTCTTGAATTATCATGATCAATCCATCTCCTGCTGCAGGGCCCCCACCCGGGTCTGCCCTGGGGGACTTGGGTGGGGTTAGGTATTTTTTAGTTCCCAGGGTCACCCTGGTCAGCCCCACAGGGTGGGTTTTTCTCTCTATTCTGGGGCATGTGTTTCTGTCTACCCTTTGTCCATTCACCTGTATTTGCCTTTTTAAAACTCTCCCTACTGTCTGCACTGCCTGTAGCTCTTGATATTGGATGTGTGTTGCTAAATGGTCTTAGCTTTATTTAGGCCCCATGTTGTAGGTTTATTTAACGTATTTGACCGGCTGGCGACATACATTCAATTTTCTGTTTAGTTTTTTTTTTTTTTTCACAAGCAGTGCGGGCACGTCCTGAGAAAGCCTTGTTGCTGTCGGGACGTTAAGCAATGTATAATCCTGCTGCAGGGTCCCAGGGCTATAAAGGTTAAACCCACTACAGGCATATAATGTAAAACACATGCAGGATGAGAGTGACATTTTGTTGGCCTGGCTGTCGGTGCGTTAGCATTGCGCTGCCAACACCATGTTTGCCTGGCAGGTGAATATCAGATGTTGTGCCTTTAGCGTCTTTTAAAGTTGAGTGAGACCACCTACACTGTTGGATATTAGATCAGTAGTCACATGCAATCTCTTCTCCACCTCTGATTTAACATAGGAGTGCAAACACTAACAGTGACACTACACAGTACACATACCAAGGGGAATTGCTCATCGCTGGAGATCCCCTCCCCTCCTGTCAGGCACCCAATCGCCAGCCCACAGAAAAATACACGGATAAAGAACAAGACTATCATATATATCCCTAAAAATTATACTTCAGGTCGAGCCTTTAACCCATGTCTTTGTTTCCTCCAGAACATTACCGATGACATTACTATTAGGAAACGTACACTTAGCTTACCATTTCAGCCAAAATTCTGTTGTGTACTTACACGACAAGGGAGGTGACCCAAGGGCGCCGTAGCCAGGTACCTTGAGTAGCCTCCCGTACCCCCCTATCCGGTTGCGTGAGCAGTGGTGTCACGCCAGTCTGTTCGCTTAGCTTACCGCGAACGGTTGTGTTCTAGCCTACTGGAAGTATTCGGCTGTGTACGGTTGTGAACCGGTCGTACCTTGGATTGGATTTTACCGTGGTTTACCGTGCCTGCCTTGGATTACCTTCGTTCTCTAAGGATTTACGTGTGGGCGCTGGAGCTTCCGTTGGATTATTGTGGTGCTTCCGTTGGATTTTGGTGGTACTTCTGTTGGCTTTGGGAGGTGCTGGGCCGTTCGCCGCTGCGCGTGAAGGGCCTACAACCTTCAGGTAGTGTGATGGCTGGCAGCTGAGTGCAGTTTCCCTCCCGGAGCCCTATGTGCTTGCGTCTGGGGTGTTATCCCACTATGACTATGGTTTACGCGTAACAGTACCCTATGGCCTTCGAACATTTTCCCCGCCAGTCTCTCTCACCATGGCAAGGTGAGGCCTCGGTTCTTGCCCTCAACTGGCGCTCGGTGCGCCGGGCAGTGGCACGGGCCGTTGGAATTGGCTATTGATACAGAGGTCACCTTCACATTTTGATAACGAGCATTCCATTAGGAAGTCCTGGGTTTGTCGTAACACTGTGAAACGCATCATTCGCAACTGAGCGTGAGCACGCGTCACACCTGACCAAGTTGAGGTGCTCTGTTTGGAAAAGGGCTACTGGGACACTCGATAGGAGTTGGTTATGTTATGATTTGCATGTGCACTCGTTTTGCGTGGCCTCGCGGAGCCCTGCTCGCTCGCCTTCACTTTGGCTATGTGTTATTATGGTTACCAAGTACGCAACCTGCACGCTCTGAGGGGACTTGCAATTCCCGAGGCCTCCTGGGTGGAAGAGCACTGCTTGAGCACTTGTATCGGCATGAACACACTACGCCGACCTGAGACCGGCCACCCGCTACCGTACCCCTTGCTGCCATCGCAGATAAGACGAGGCGCATCCATTCTGATGATGGGGGAACTGACTACCCGGGCCCCAACACGTGCTGCAGGTCCCTGGACTATGACCTTTTGTGCGCCGAGCCTGGCCCACAGCGAGCTTGCTCACCCCGCCTTCCAGCCTGTGTTTCTTGGGCTCCGACGTGGCTATGGGTTAGCGGCCCACCTACCCTGCGGACGGGTCTACTGCTTCCTGGTGCGTCCGCTCCCCTGACCTTGGCCCACAGCGAGCTTGCTCATACCACCTCCCAGCCCGAGTTTCTCGGGCTCCAACGCGGCTACTGGATAGCGGTCCGCCGGCTCCTAGGACAGGACTACTGGACACTGGGGCCTCCGCTCCCCTGAGCGTGACCCACAAAGCGAGCTCGCCCCGCCTCCCGGCCCGAGTTCTCTCGGGCTCCGACGCGGCTACTAGATGGCGGCCCGCCGATCCCTAGGATGAGACTACTGGACCCTGGGGCTCCCCTATGTGTGAGCTTGCTTGCCCCGCCTCCTGGCCCAAGTTCTCTCGGGCTCTGACGCGGTCACTGGATGTTGGCCCGACAAACCTGCTGACGTGATGGCTGCTCTCAAGCCTGTCCAAGTGCGAGCTTGCTCGTCCCACTTCCCAGCCCGAGTTCTCTCGAGCTCCAACATGGTCACTGGGTGTCGGCCCGCCTACCCTTCAGAACCAGGCCAGCACCGACGCCCTTTGTCCTGCTCCTCGGTCAGTAACAAGTGCCCCCGGCCGGATGAGACTACTGGACCTTTGTGCAACCGGAACCTGGCCCACAGTGAGCTTGCTCACCCGCCTTCCGGCCCGAGTTCTCTCGGGCTCCAACGCGGCATTGCAGAATTGGCACCCCCGCTCCTCGGAACCAATCTGGCGGCTACGTTGATCATCCCACTCCACGTGAGCGGCACGTGCCACTTGCCGGACGAGACTGCTGGACCTTTGTGCATCCGACCCTCAGAGCCTGGCCCACAATAAACTTGTTCGTCCCACCTCCTGACCTGAGTTTTCTCAGGCTCCGACGTGGTTGCTCGGAGGCCGCCCCGCCGCTCCTCGGGTACGGCCCCACAGCGATGCCATTTGTCCCACTCCATGCGGAGTGACAAGCACCACCAGCCGGACGAGGCTACTGGACCTTGTGTGCCTCCTCCTCAGAGCCGGGCCCACAGCGAGTTTCGCCCCACCTTGCGGCCCGAGCTGCTTCGGACCTTGATGTGGATTCTCGCTTCAGCCCTCCGCTTCTCGGTTTCAGCCCAGCGGCTACATCACCCAGGCGTGACATAGATCGGCTGACTCCACGGTGTGTGACGGCGCCCCCGACCGGATCTGGTGCGCCCGCTCCTCAGCGCCCGGCCCACGGCGAGCTGTTCTCCCCGCCTGGCACCCCAACTGGCTTCGGGCTCAGTCGCGGTTACTCGGACAGATCGCGCTAGGATTCCGGGATATCCCCCGTCGCCCTCCCACGCGCGCACCCGCAGGACCAGTCCTCTCGCTTGTAGGCACCTATGGCTCGGCCCACGGGACCCAGATCTCCGACATGTCGCCCAACGCTCTTTCGGCCTGGCACCTCCTCTTTCTTGCACCTGACTACTTCGCGTTCCTTGAGGGCCCGACCGACCCCGCACTCGCCCCGGCGTGCGTCTCCCGCCCTTTGTCTCCTGACACCGACGAGCCCCTAGCTATTGGTTCTCCTTGTAATGACGGTCGACCTTGGCGCTGGTGGCCCCTGACCCCTTGACGCGACAACGCGCCGAATCACTTCCTGGCGTTCCCACAGGACTGCCCACCGTTCCCCCCCCCCCCACCTGCTCAGAAGGCGTCGACCCGGATAGGGGCCTCCGGGCGGTCCCAGTCCCTTCCATGGCCCTGGTTCCCTGGACCTTGACGAGGTGTTCCGCGCTCTGGTAGCAGAGCTCCTGAGTGACACTGGCTTGTTCTCCGACTCCTCCGGCCCGGCGAATTTGGACAGTGCCATCCGCCTTCTCTGGTCCAAGGCTCCCGGTCCGACCTTCACCTGCAGTGGTTACCCCGGCAGTGACAGCGCGTGGCTCTTCCGTTGCGCTATGCCGCTCCCCCTGGGGCTTGAATGGGACCACGACCCCCTTCCGCGGCGCCCTGGCCTGAGCGAGATCGGAGCTGTTCACGCAGACTGTCGTCCGGCGCGTTGAGGACACCGAGCTGTGTGTTATGCCTCCACCGTCGCCTTGACCTTCGCCGCCTACGGCGACCCGATGCCTCGTGATGTGGCTCGCCATTCCTTCCATGACCTCCTCGCCATGGGGAAGACACTTCTATGACAGACACCCGCTGCAAAGTGATGCTGTCCTCTGTTCCGGCCGCGCCCTCGCAGAAGGGAAGACGCTTCTACGACAGACCCTGAGCGGTCACTCGCCGCTTCGGTCCTAGCTGGCAGGCGGTGACGGACTCGAGAAGGACCCCTGGCCCAGGCCCTCTGCCGCATCGCATGATGCTCACTGCTCCCAGACGACCCTTGGGCCCGTTCCATCAGTCCCCAGGGCTGCCTGACTGCCTTCGATCTCCTCTGATGCTGTGACGCTCTCCCATGTGCATCGCTGTCCCGACGCTTTGGCGCGGAACCTACGTTTTTCGCGACTGGAGGGAGTCACATGCCTGACTTCTACACCTGTCTCTTCATGGTCTCCAAGCCCGGCGGCAAGTAGCGTCCGGTCTTTGTCCTCTCGGCGCTGATCAGGATGTCGCCGCATCTACGTTCCGTTTGCCATCTCCCGGGACCTGCCCGACGCTTTTCTGCACTCACTTCTTGCAAGCCGCCGTCGCCAAGGCCAGGCTGCCCGCCTCGAGCCCACTTCAACTACTGGGACGTTCGGCTCCGGAGCGGGACGGAGTTGCTCTGCACGATGTACTTCAGCAAGTCAGACCTCGCGCCTTCCTACCGGTGGTGCGCTTGGACGTGGTTTCGGGCCCACTGCAACATGGTGGGACTTCTGGAGCCTCGGTTCCAGATGCTGGCGTCCTTCGGCTGGCGGGTGTTTCTAGCAGACACAGTTCCCTCCAGAGCTGGGCTTCTTGTCCTGGGCCTGATGACTGCGGCGGCATATGTCTTGCCCTTCGCGACCCTTGTGCCGGTCTTCCCGATGCTTCGCTTGTCTCCCCTGCTGGATGGTTCCAATCAGGCATATCCCTCGACTCGGACGCAAGCCTCACCGGATGGGACGCGCGCCTTCTACCGATGTTCTTTACCGCTTTCTGCCGCTGACCTCCAGACCTCGTGGACAGGCACTTCAACGAGTTGGAGCTGGCGGCGATGGGGTGAGCCCTCTTCGTGAGAGTCATGCCTCCGCCTCCTGGAGCTTCTCGTCCTCTACGACCCCGCCACTGTGGGCTCCTACCCCTCCTGCATGCTCCTGTCCCAGATCCTCCAGTGGTGCGAAGATCGCGACATCCCTCTCTGAGCGCGACACGAGCTTGGCCACCTGATGGTCGTGCCGACCCTCGCTCGCGGCGCATCCGGCTTCTTGACACCAAGTGGGCGCTCTGCCCAGATATCTTCAGAGGATCTGTGTGCAGTGCGAGATGCCCATGTTCGACCTCTTCACTACACAGTGGATTCGCCAGCTCCCTCTCGGGGCGGTTGACGTGCTCTCCATCTCTAGGGAGACCCTCTTCGCGGAGGCTTATCCGCCCACGCTGCTAGTCCCAAGGTTCTGCTCAAGCTTAGGGGTCCCAGCGCGGTGCTGTTACTGGTGGCCCGTTCTGCTTCACCCATTCTTGGACCACCGACCTTCTGAGCCTCGCACGCTCCCCCCAGCCTCCCCTCCGCCCTGCGGTTCCCCACTCAGAGCACAATGCTCACGCAACCCCGACAGACACGGCTGGGCCGCCCATGCCCCAAGCGACTTCTCCACACACGCCTGGTGATGGTGCGGCACGCCCTTGCTGCTAGAGGTTCTCAAGTGCAGTGGTGGAGATTATCGCTACAGCTTGAAGGTCTTCGACCAGACGCATCTATGAGGGACAGTGGCGAGTCCTGAGGCCCTGGGGTGACGACAGATCTGCCTACTCCTCTGGCTTTCGCCGAGCAGAGCTTGGCGCCTATCACCTTCAGGAGTTACCTGGCTATGATAGCGGACACGTGTCCCCACCGGGGCCGCCCGCCCCCGGGCTCTGGCAAGGACCGTGCCGACCTGATGGCACGCTTCTACCCCAGCAGCCGGGCGTCCGCTCGTTGATTCCGCACTTACACCTACCCTGGGTGCTGACGTGGCTCAATGCGGACCGCTTCTACCGCTTCCCTTGGCTCGCCTCGCAGATCTGACCCGGCAGACCGGTTCTTCCTGGCCCTCGCCTGCGTACAGTGCAGAACGGATGGCTCTGGGCAGCTCCTGACCGACCCGTCTTACTTGCCAAAGACTCGGTCTCCTTTACCCACACCCCAGGTGATCGCCCTATGGCGCTGAAGGGGTTGCCCCTACCCCGGGAGACCAGACAGCAGGACTTGGGAGGGCCTTAAAGGTGTCCCGGCGCCGATCCGAACCCGTCCGGAGTGGACCTGCCTGCCTTCGTCTGCCTTGTTCCCTGAAAGGCAGACAATATCTTCCTGGCTCTGCGGGGGTTTTCTGGTTCGCCTACCTGGACCTCTCCCCGGAAGACGCTCAGAAGCTGAAATCGGGGCGCACGAGGTGAGAGCCCTGGACACGAGCGTCGCCTTCGCCCACAACTGCATCGTCAAGTCTTGGGACGGCCGTGGGTCGGCGGGCGTGATCTACCTTCGGCCGATGCTGTCGCGGTGACCTTCGGGCCCGCGGGCGACCCTAGCCCTGACTGGGGCATTCGCTGCCACACGACACTCCCTCCCTGCGCCTAGGCGCCTTGTGTTAGCTTAGCTGTAATGGTCGGGAGTGTGCCATGGGGTGGGCAGATCTGGTGGGCCCGTTACAGGGAGTGTGATCCTAGGCAGCACCCACCACCTGTTCGCTATTCTTCCTAATAGTAATCTCATGGGTAATGTTTTTGAGGAAACAAATGAATTTTTCTCAAAAATGTAAGCTTAGTGTACGTTTCCTAATAGTAATGTCATCGGTAAGTATTTTTCGAAAAAATACATTTTAGAGAAAAATTCATTTTTCTGGAACTTAGGAAGTAAGCAGGAGAAACACACTAACAGTGACATTTTGTCAACAAATCTAATCGGCTTTATTTGTTGTGTCAGATGTTGGCCGAATGTTTACTGCAAGCCTGGGTGTGGCGTGTGTCCACTGGAAGCCGAGTGAATGGACGCTGGCTCACCTGCTGAGGGAAGGTCATGTGACTGCTGCTGTGGCCACGCTGGCGTACTTGCCAGCCAAGGAGAGTTTGACCCAGGTCTGTTGCTGCTGGGGGAGATGGGTCAGGTGTAACAGCTTGTGTCGGCAGACCTGTGCATAGTGTTGAGAAATGGTGCAAAAAATTAATTCCTTCACTGCAGAGAAAACTTGAATACCATCTGACTGCAAGAGGCATAGATCCTCAAGAGCCTCTGCAGTTGCAGGGGTTCATGAGGATCTATGCCTCTTGCAGAACCAGTTTATGTCTTTGCTGGCTGGAGATCTTTGGTGTTGAATTTGCCGCCATTAACAAAACAGAATCTGCGTCTACTGGCAGTGAATAAGTTAATGCCATGTGCTGTGTGCTGGTCTGTTATTTTAGGCCTTATGGCCTGATGCCACTTGGTTCAAATTCACAGACCAGCAGACAATTGGCAGCTGGAGTTAAGGTCTGTATCTTATACGTGTGGGCCCCATTTAGTTCAAATTCAGTACAGCAGAAGATGGATCGACCATGATAATTCAAAGGTAGTGCCAGATGAGCTTGGCGCCATCAGGCGCCATGCTGATCTGGCACTACCCTCGAATTATTATGGTGGATACGTCTCCTGCAACTGGTACATAGTTGTTAGGTTACACCTCCAGCATTTTGGAAATGTGGCTTTAGGGTTAAATCAGTTAACATGCTCCAGTACACTGTTGACCAGGTCTTTGGGACCCAACTGGATGCTGTGCTTTGTAATACAGTCAGACCTGCACTTAATGGTCACCTGACGGACAGACAGATGTGGCTACTATAGACAGGCGACTGTTTTATGCAGGCTCTTTGTGTAGTGAAAACGAAGGGGAAGTATCCTTTTTGGGTGACTACTGTGGATGGGTGACCACTGTAAAAAGGTGCTTAAGCAGGTTTGACTATACCGTACAACATACTTTGAAGGTTTAGCCCTTGTGAACGAAATAATTATGTAACACACAGTCTGACTTTATGACTTTTCAGGGTGAGCCAAGCGTTGCCATGAGTGGTGTTGACCCAGAGCTATTGAGGTCGAGTCTCCAGCGATTCCCCAAGCTGCTGTCGGCCTTGCTGCCCCCAGACACTGACACCACGCGCTTTGATGTCAATGTCTACCAGCTGCTTAGGGTGAGGATTCCTTCCACTCCTGCCCCAACCTCTACACACACAGGAACATAACCACACATACGGTCAAACACCTACACACACACACACCGACTGCATCATGTTCATACATCCCTGACATGATATGACTAGTTCAAGGGTGGTGTCAGAATAGCTTGTTACCTGTAGGCGCCAAGCTATTCTGACACCACCCTTGAACTTGCATTGACACAGAGGCATGCATCACATAACCAGGGCTTGTAATTTTCCGTGGTTTTCGCGAATTTCCGCTATTGCCAAAAAAAAATCCGCCGAGAAGAGTATGGTTTTCTGCGGAACAAAAAAGGCATTTTGGTGTAGCGCTTGGGATCAGGCTTCTGTAGTTGAGAGCCTACCGCTATACTGTACCGCTAAGCTTTCGGGGACCCACAATCAGTCTTGATTACGCATGCGCAGCAAATTTCCGTCCATTCTGCGTTTGTTCCGGTTGCTTCAAAATTGCCGTCAGGAGCACATGCTTAGCGATTTTCACAAACCATGCCTCCAAAGAAGCAGAAGTGGTTGGTGAAGTTTCATCCAGACTACAAGCATTGATGAATCGAGAAAGGGTGAACACTTTGCCTTTCGTAAAATGCGCTGTGCAGACATAAACATCGCTGCTGACTGGCAAGGTGATCGATTATTCGGCCGCAGCTAGGTGTTGCATGAGCACCCCCCCCCCTCCCCTGTCGTTTGATTTTTCGGCAGCTACTTCTCACCCTCCCCCCCTCCCCCCCCCCCCCCTTCCTGGCCAATTTCCTCTTTTTTAACTCCAGACCATTACAAGCCCTGCATAACGCTTTCACAGGAACACATGCAGTCAGTCATGCGTACATGCACTCAAGTGGGGTGAATACAAGCATGCTGCGCAATCACACATTGACATGTGCACACAATGGATGCAAGCAGTCACTGTTGTTGATACAGATTGTTCAGTTGCTTGTCTTTTTCTTTTTGTTTTAGGACAATGCTCCTTTGGACTGTCGGAGGTTGTTTGGATGGCAGACGACAAACTTGACAGCTTTGGAAGGTTGGCATTGACTAATTATAACAGATAAGAATTTTATATAGCTTTTACCCACCTAATTACAGCTATAGGCACTTGCAAACGAAAGGTACAATGCATGTGCTGAACAGTCAGTATGTATACATGTGTAAGTACATCAAACATGCAATACATAAATGAAATAACACGGTCACTTCACTTTTTGTCTGGTTTCAGATGGCATGAAAACGCTGCCCTACTTTTCCCATGCGGACCTGGTAAGCCGCTTCGCTCATGCTGCCAAGCTCAATTTCACCTACTACCTGCAACATGGGCGGCCGGCGTTTTCCTTCCTGTCCTTCCTAGCGGAAGAGCTGGACCCAAAAAACACAGTGCTCTCACCGAAAAGGTGTTTAGTCTGGTTATTTTACCATAATGTCGTGTTTCTGAGCAGTATTTATTTTCTAAAAATCATTACCGATGACATTACTATCAGGAAGCTTCGCTTAGCATACCAATTTTAGCCCCAAAAATCTCGTGTCCCTCAGAACAGGGGAGGCAACTCTGGGGTGTCGTTACCAGGATACCCCGAGTAGCCTCCCGTGCTTCCCTATCCAGTGGTGCCCTCACCCTTCCTGCCAGTCTCTTTGCTTAGCTACACCTATCTGGTCATGTGCACCTCGCATACTCCGACGGTGTATGGTGGGATTACCTTTTGTGAACTCGACTTACGTTGGATTTACGTTGGATGTGTGCTACTATCCGTGTGGTGTTGGGTGTCTGGATTACCTTTGGTTTCTGAGGATTTTCTTGGTGGTTTGGCCTCTGTGGATTACTGGGTCTCGGGACATGACAAGGTAAAGCTTCGGTTACTGTCTCAGCCGGCGATTTACTGGCGGCGGCATTGACCGGAGACTATGTATGCGACCGACCGGGAGCTCGGACCCTCGCAAGGAGGCTCCTCGCACTCGTGCTGGCCTTTGTCTGTCTTATGTTACAGTACTCAAATGAGGACCCGCACCAGGTGTGGCGCTCCAGTGGCCTAGCGATGCGCACGATGTCGGCCTACCCTGCTCGGGCTGCGCCTTCAGTCGGACTTGCATGTATGCACGATGTGGGGGAAGGAAGATGGTCGCAGCTTTGGGCGTTTACTGGACTGAGAGACTGGCACGCAACCCCGCAGCGACCGCAACCATGAGAGTATCGCAGAGGAGGGCCACCTCAAACATCGTGAGCTTATCGGCGCAAAAGGGACCTGCCGCCCCCACTGGTGCCTCGGACAGAGCTGCTCTGCCTAAAGCGGTATAAAGAGCCTTAACGCAGCCGACGAGACTTGCCATCCCATCTAGCACCAAGAGCTCTAACCCGCCTTTCAGCCAGGGATATGCCATGACGGGGTTCATCCCCCACGGATAAACAGGCATTGAGAGCTCGGTCCCCCCGTAAGTAAATGTTGGGCCGCTCACACGCCCACCAGGAAAACAGAGAGCCCAGGCAGCAGAAGCGGGGGACCACCCCTCTGAGACGACAGCGCCCTCTTGCCATAGGCCGGACCAGCGCCTGGATAGGGCTGCACCAACGGTGCACCTCTCAGAGCGGGACAGGAAATTAAGCCACCGACGGATAGGCCATTAACACGGCCGGACCCGGGCGCATGCAAGACCTCTCGTATCGGATGGTGCACTTCGATCGACTTGGAGACCCAACCAGGAAGACCTGCTTCCTGCTCACCCTCGCCTCAGCCTCTCGATTAAGCAAGATACATTCCTTCTCCGGGCGTCCCTCCTGTCTCCAACTCAGGGCCTTTCTCTCGGTGCAACTCCTCACCGGCCCTGTGTGCTGGCCAAGAACCGCCTCCCAGCATCCGCGCCACAAGTATTGACCGTCCGTCCACACAGGGCTACAGACCAATCCCAGGAGTCCCGTCTGCGGGACCCGGTCAGGGCGCTTCAAGTATACCTGCGCAAGCCTAAGCCGCTGGGACTAGGGCACTCACGCCTATTCCTGCCCTTGGCTCCGGGCAGGCGAGACAGTTTGGCGCGGACGATACCTTCCTGTCTACACTGCGTCATATGGTCAGCATGCAAAGAGCTCTCCCCAGAGCAGGCCAGGCCGATGCACACCTTAGCACACGAAGTCATACCAGTGACTGCGAGCATCGCCTTGGTCGCAACTGCGCAGTGAAGGACTTTTGGACGGCCGTGGGATGGCGGGCCGAGTCTACCTTCGCCTGCCTCTACCTACGAGACCTATCCGGCCAGTGCGACCACCTGGCCCTAGTGGGGGACATCTCGGCAGCGCAGCACTCCTCCTGGTGCCACAGGTGCCATGGGTAACGCCTAGCTAAAATTGTCGGGAGTGGCGCGTAGGGACGGGCCTTGATAGTTAACGAGTGGAGCGCTCGGGCATGGGAAAGGTGTACCGAATTTGCGGCACCCTCGTCCTATTCGTCATTCTTCCTAGTAGTAATGTCATCGGTAATGATTTTGAGAAAATAAATGGATTTTTCTCTAAAATGTATTTTTTCATAAAATACTTACCGATGACAGTACTCAGAGGTCCCTCCATCCTATCCCGCTTGCCGCAGTAGAGCTAAGGCTCAGAGACTGGAGGGAAGGGTAAGTGCGCCACCGGATAGGGAGGCACGGGAGGCTACTCGGGGTATCCTGGTAACGACACCTCAGAGTTGCCTCCCCTGTTGTGAGGGACACGAGGAGATTTTTTGGGCTAAAATTGGTATGCTAAGCAAAGCTTCCTGGTAGTAATGTCATCAGTAAGTATTTGTTTCCTCAAAAACATTACTGATGACATTACTATTAGGAAACGTGCACTTATCTTACCATTTTAGCCCAAAATTCTGTTGTGTACCTACACGACAAGGGAGGCGACCCAAGGGCGCCGTAGCCAGGTACCCTGAGTAGCCTCCCGTACCTCCCCATCTGGTGGCATGAGCAGTGGTATCATGCCAGTCTGTTCGCTTAGCTTACCGCGAATGGACGTGTTTAGCCTACTGGATCTTCGGCTGTGTACGGTTGTGTACTGGTCGTACCAGTGGATTGACATTGGCCGTGCCTCATCGTGCTTGCCTTGAATTAACTTCATTCTCTATGGAGTGTGCAGGACTGGTAGAGTCCTTTGTGATAATCTTGGGGTAACAAAGTGTTCAGTGCTACGGTTTTGCCATGTGGGCGCCGGCACTTCCTTTGGACAAGACTAACTCGGCAGCACTCGGTCACTTCTGACTTGCACGGCTGACTGCTACGAAGATTTGGGGACTGGATGACAGGAACAAGCTTAAACTGTACGATGACAAATGGAAGCCATGCTGAGTGCCTTCTTGGTTTGGCGGGGACTTTTGGAAGGTGTTGGGCCGTTCTCCGCTGTGCACGAGGGGCTTTCAACCTTCCGCCACGCGTGACGGACTACAGCTTCTTCGTAGCAGTGGCCCGCGGCCTTCGAACAGGTTCCCCCTGGTCTCTCTCGCCATGGTAAGGTAACGCCTCGGTTCTTGCCCTCAACCGGCGCTCGGTGCGCCGGGCGGTGGCAATGCCATGAATTGGGCTATTTATACGGAGGTCGCCTTCACATATGCCGACGAGCATCCCAGTATTACAGCCAGGACTGTTTTATTTCTGTCAAACGCATCATTGGCAACTGAGCATGGGCACGCGGCTCACCTGACCAAGAGTAGTGGTCTGTGGGGAAGGAACTACTGGGACGCTCTATAGCGGTTGCTTATGTCGTTTTGCGTGGCCTTGCGGAGCCGCGCTCACTTGCCTTGCTCTTGGCTGCCTCCGCACTGTGTTTGTTATAGCTGTATAAATGAGATACTGCTGCCGTTTACACCTGGCAGTGAGAAGGTGTGAACTGTACAAACTTGTACTTGGCATGCAATGTCCTTATAATACACTCATTATGTCATAACCGTGTGGTCTCCGGAAAAGTGTGGTGTTTCTTTTCCGCACAGCCGCATGAAGGTTATCTTACTTGATGTAAGTTAGACATGACTGTGCCATGCGGCATGCAGTAGGTAAAGTTATGAATGATTGAAGGGATAATGCGGGCGCGCATGCGCTTGTTTGCGTGGCCTTCCGGGCCCATCCGCTCGCCTCTCACCTTTGTTGCAGTAACAGTCTACATGCGCTGTGGAGACTTCCTGTGGTCGGGCGAGATGCGTGCGTTGTGTCTCCCTTGCTCCGGCTGCGCATCCGGTCACGCCTGCGGCACCTGCACGCCCTGGGTGGAAGAACATGGTCACAGCTTTGGGGCTTCTGTCGGCGCGAACGACCGTCGCCATCCCAGGACCAGCCACCCGCTACCGCTACGGACCGGCTTAGACGTGCCCGCTCTGATGTGGGGGGACGGACGACTCGCCTGACGAGATCCCCCTTGCGCGCCCACTCTCCCGAGCCTGGCCCACAGCGAGCTTGCTCGCTCCACTCGGTGCAACCTAGGAAGCTAATAGAAATGATAAAAGTCAGCCGGACGAGGCTACTGGATACCGTGGACTACTGGATGTTGGGGGACTGACGTTCTCGCCGGACGTGACCCCCCTTGTGCACTCCTCCGAGATTGACCCACAGTGATTATGCTCGCCCCGCCACTCGGCCCGAGTTTTCTCGGGCTCAGACATGGTTACTCGAAATCGGCCATACAAGCCTGTGGAGGAGATTGCGGCCCCCAAGCTTAACCAAGTGCAAGCTTGCTTGCCCCGCCACTCGGCTCGAGTTCTCTCGGGCTCAGACGCGGTTACTAGAAGTCGGCCCGACAAGCCCACGCATTCCTCACTCCGGCGGCGAAGCTCCTGAGCTATGCTGGCTTCCTCTCCATCTCCTTCGGCCCGGCGGACTTGGACAGTGCTGTCCGCCTTCGCTGGTATGCGGCTCCCGGTTGGACCTTCACCAGCTGTGGTTCCCCGGCAGGGATTCGTGCCACTCCTCAGCTTCGCTACGCCACTCCTTTGGAGCTTGGACAGGACCACGACCTGCTTCCGATGCGTTTTATGCCTCTGCCGATGCCTTGGCCTCCACCGCCTACTGTAAGCTGATGCCTCGCGATGCTGCCCACCGTTCCTGCCACAACCTCCATGCTGAAGGGATGATGCTTCTACGACAGTCCCGTGACAGTGATGCTGTCCCTGGTTCCTGCCGCGACCTTCACGCCGATGTGAAGACGCTTCTACGGCAGACCCTGCGCTTTCGCTCTCCTCTTTGGTCCTACCCTGCAGGTGGTTACGGACTCGACAAGGACCCTTGCCCAGCCCTGTCCGCCGCGTCGCGTGCCGTTCGCTGTTCCCAGACGACACTTGGGCCCACTCCCACCAGCCCCGAGGGCCTCATGACCTCCTTTGTTCTCCTTCCAGTCCCCTCTGATGCTGCGGCGCTCTCCCCTGTCGACCGCTGTCCTGACAGTTAGGCGTGGAGCCTACGTTTTTCGCGTCTGGAGGGAGTCGCTGCCTGCCTTCTACACCCGTCTCTTCATGGCCTCCTAGCCCGGCGGCAGGAAGCATCTGATCATTGTCCTCTTGGCGCTGTTCTGGACGTCGCCACATCTACGTTCCGCCTGGTGGCACCCGGAGCCCTGCGGATGGTGGTACAGGCCATGGACTTCGCTGTTGGCCGGGACCTGCTCGCTGCTGGCACGATTTCCCCGATCGACTTTACCTCCCGGTCATCTTTGGCAAGTCGGCCCTCGCGCCTTCCATCCAGTGGTGCGCTTGGATGTGGTTTCGGGCCGACCGCAACATGGTGGGACATCCGGAGCCTCGGTTCCAGATGCTGGTGACCTTCGTCCGGCGGATGTTCTAGCAGACAGTTCCCTGGGCTTCATCCCCTGGGCCTGTTGACCGTGGCGGCGGATGTCTTGCCTCTCAACCGGCTTCCCCCCCCCGATCGCTTCGGCTGCTCCGGCTTCCCTTCTGGCACTCGTTCCCTGGCGACTTTGCGACCCGGGTTCTGGTCTTCCTGATGCTTCGCTCTCGTCTTGCCCGCCTGATGACCGTCAGGCGCTTCTCCCAACGCCGACGTGAGCCTCGTTGGATGGGACGCAAGCCTGCTGCTAAAATTCCTCACTGCTTCCGTCCACTGACCTTTAGACCACGTGGACGGGCACCTCAACGGATTGGCGCTGGCAGAGATTGGGTGAGCCTTTGTCAGTGAGAGACACGCCTCCGACACCGGGAGCTTCTCATCCTTGCCGACACCACCACTGGGGGCCCACTGGCGGGACGGGTTCCTCTCCCGCTCCCTCTGCATGCTCCTGTCACAGATCTTCCGGTGGTGCGAAGATCGCGACATCCCTCTCCAGGCGCGACACTCCCCTGGCCACCTGATGGTCCTGCTGACTCCCGCTCGCGGTGCGGCCGGCTTCTCGACACCGAGTGGATGCTTTGCACGGATAACTTCAGAGGATCTGCACGCAGTGCAAGACGCCCATGTTCGACTTCTTCCCGACACAGTGGTTCGCCAGCTCCCCCTCGCAGCGGTTGACACTCTCTCCATTTCAGGGGTGACCCTCTTCGCAGATGCTTTCCTCCAACGCTGCTAGTCCCAAGGTCCTGCTCAAGCTCAAGGGTGCCAACGCGGTGCTGTGTCTGGTGGCCCCGTTCTGCTGGACCAAGTCTTGAACCACCGACCTCATGAGCCTTGCCACGCTCCCCCCCCCCCCCCCCCCCCCCCCCCACCGAGGCTCAAGCAACCCCGACCATGTCCCGAGCGACTTCACGCCTGCCTGAGGATTGGGCGGTGCGCCCTCGCTGCTAGAGGTTCTCCAGGGCACTGGTGGTGATCATCGCTACAGCTTGCAGGCCTTTGACCAGACGCGTCCAGGAGGGACAGTGCCAAGCCCTGCGTTCCTGGGGCGACGACAGATCGGCATACTCCTCGGGCTTTTCGTCGAGCAGAGTTTGGCGCTGATCACCTGCTGGGGCTACCTGGCCTTCATAGTGGACACGGGTCTCTACCGGGGCCTCCCGCTCCCGGGCTCTGGTAAGGACCGCACCGACCTTATAACACGCTTCGGTCCCCAGTGGCCGGGCCTCCGCTCACTGATTCCGCACTGGGACCTACCCGGGGTGCTGAGGTGACTCAATGTGGACCACTGCAGAGTGCTCCCCCTGGCTTGCCTCGCGGACCTGACCTGCAGACGGTTCCTCCTGGCCCTCACCGGGGTGCAGTGAAGATTGGATGGCTCTGGGCAGCTCTTGACCGACCCTTCTGGCCGGCCAAAGACTCAGTCCCCATTACCTGCGCCCCAGGGGATCGCCCTATGTCACTGAACGGGCTACCTCTACCCCGGGTGACCAGACAGCAGGACCCAGGAGGGCCTTATGGGTGTCCCGACGCCGATCCAAACCTGTCCGGAGTGGACGTACCCGCCTCCTTCTGCTTTGTTCCCCGTAAGGCAGACATCATGGCCAGTCGCTATCTTCCTGGCTCCGTGGGGGTTGTTCGATCCGCCTACCTGGACCTCTCCCCGGTTGACGCTGAGAAGCCGGAGTTAGGGCGCACGAGGTGCTAGCCCTGGCCACGAGTGTCGCCTTCACCCGCAACTGCGCCATCAGGTCTTGGGACAGCCATCGGTTCGCGAGCATGCTCTACCTTCACCCGATGCTGCTGCTGTGACCTTCGGGCCCACAGGCGACCTTCGCCTGGCCTGGGGCCTTCGCCGTGGCGCGACACTCCCTCCCGGCGCCTTGTGTTAGCTTAGCTGAAATGGTCGGGAGTGTGCCCGGGGTGGGCGGCTCTGGTGGGCCCCTTACAGGCAGTGTGAGTCTAGGCGGCACCCACCTCCTATTCGCTATTCTTCCTAATAGTAATGTCATCAGTAATGTTTTTTGAGGAAACAAATGATTTTTTCTCTGAAATGTATTTTGTTTCCTCAAAAACATTACCGATGACATGACTTTATGGAAATGTCTACTTCTAGCTCAATTTTAGCCTACTTACCCGTTGTGTGCCCACACAACCCGGGAGGCACTCGGGGAACCGAGAGTTGTCTCCCGTTTCCCGCCTTACCGGCTCCGGTCACGAGACCGGCCAGTTTTGCTACTTCGCTCGTACAGAGAAGACGTGTCTGGCCTTGCGCTCGCGCCGCTTCGACCGGTCCTTCTGCCTACGCTCGTTGCCTCTTCATGTGCCCTGCCTCTGCTGGCGTCGTTCTGCTGCTCTCCTCTACGCTGTGGAGGTGTATGACTACCCTTCCCCCTGTTCCCGATTCGTCTCGGAGGTAAGGTAGCGGTAGTTTCCCACAGCCGGCCCTCGGGCCGAGAGCCGGCTACCGTTGGGCTTTCCTTTCGGCTTTGCTGCTACGTGGGCGCCAGTTGTTGAGCTTACGCTTCGGCGCCTTGCACGACCTTTTTTACGAGTCTCCTCGAGGGACGTCGCCTTCTCTCCTTTGGTATTTCACTGTTACGAGAAGACGTTGCCTTGTAGACTAGGGTTTCTGTTCTCGTAGGGCCTTCGGGCACCCACACGCCGTTCGTCTACCTTAAAGGCCCTTTAGCTCTGGGAGACTGTAGCCACTATTTACGCGCCGGTGGTCACGGCGCTTGGAGTACCTTGGTGTGGGGCTAGGCTCCCTTGTCCGCCTTTGCGACCTTGTGCTCTTTGTCTGTTGCAGGAACCAAATGCTTACCTGCGCTCAATGCGGCGACTTCAAGTGGCCGACGGACGACCATGCGGTCTGCCTCCCCTGCTCGGGCTGCGCCTCGACCATCTCTGCGATGTCTGTGCGACCTGGCCGGAGTTCCGTTGGTCTGACCTCTGGAGTTTTTTACCGGCGAGAGCGACCTCCGTCTGCTATCTCTCGTCCCACTCCTGTTGACGTCGCCCCTGTGGTAACGACCGCTCTTCCTCGCCTCGGCCTCTCGGAACGGATTGATCGTCGGGACTCTGCGTTGTTCGCTGACCAGAGGACTGCCACTGCTGCCACGCCCGCTGACCCTTCCGGAGGGTCTGTTTGCCGGCAAAGCGCCCGCCTCACTGAGCCCGGCCTGCAGCAGTTCGCCACGAGCCGTCCCACGTTGACTGGCCTTGCTCCTCTCTCTCTCCACGATAAGCCCGCTGATCCTTCCGGAGGATCTGTACACCGGCATAGAGCCCTTCTCACTGAGTCCGGCCAGGAGAGACGTCAGCCTCAACCTACGCGACACAGTCGCGCCCCCGACCTTTCCCGTTCCACCGTCAGTGCTAGACACTCGCGCTCGCCCGCGAGCGCCGCCGGAAGGATCGTTCCCCCCGCCGGGAGCGTCGCCGCTCCCCCCGCCACTCCTCGTCGCGCGCTCGGTCGCGCTCGCCTTCGCAGTTCGATGCGTTCGCCGCGTCACCGCCATCGTCGACCTTCTTCCCGTGATCGGCACTCCTCTTCGGTTGTCCGCCGTACTTCACCCAGAAGAAGCCACGCACCGGACAGGACCCCTCCTCGCTCCTTCCCGCGGTCGCCTCGGCGATCCCCGCCTCCGTCGTCGCTGCCGGCTCGTGCCTGGGCTTCCCGTGAGGTTCGTGATGCGCCCCCGCCCAAGCTTCGACCTTCCTTGGTGCCTCACCCGCCTTCTCGCCACCCCCTGGACGAAGAAGCCCTCAGCGTGCTGCCCGAAGACTCCGTCTCAGCCCTGTTGGAGGAGGATGCTCGCTCCCTTTCGCCCTCCGACGTCGGTGATGATGTCCCCTCGTCCCTTCCGTCGTCGTCCCGGGCGGAGACCCTCCTAGCCTTGGATGACACCGCCAGGATCATCGCGGCCACTCTGCCAGCGGACTCCTGCCCAGCCTCTCCCCCCCCTGAAGAGGAAGGTCTCGGCCTTTGTGGATGCCGAGCGTCAGGTGAAGAGGTTCAAGTCGCTTCCCCAGCCGCCTGGATTTAAGGAGCTGCGAGATGTCTTCTCAGCGCTCCTGCAACTTCCCGCGTCTCAAGAGCCGGTGTTCTTCTCCGATCGTCGCTGGCCGGCTGGCCTGGACATCGCCTTCCGGCGGGATTGGTATGCCGGTCATTCCCAGGCTTTCTCCATCCCTCTTCCTGCGATCGACCCCCCGGCCGTGTCGCAAGCTGGCGGCTCCGCCCTCCTTCGCCGTTCCTTCCCTCGTGGCCTGGATTGACTGCGTCTCTGGTGCGGAACACCTTAGCCTGCGCTGGGTTCCTGGAGCTGCTCACTCAAGCCCTGGTTCGTCGTGTGGAAGACGCTTGGCAGCCTTCTATCACGCCTCTCCTTGGGGCTTTACTCGTCTCAGCGGAAGTCGCCAACCGAGCCGCCTACCACTCATCCGTTAATGCTATGGCTGCCTCCGCCAACTGTGCCCTGATGTGTCGAGACGCACTTCTGCTTGCCTGCCGAGGGATACCACCTGACCTGCGTGCGCAGCTTCGTCGTGCTCCGCTGGGTGGCCCCCTGCTTTTCGGCGACACCTGGTCATCCGTTCGAGCCTCCAACCCCGACCGCTGGCCTGTGAGTGCTCCTCCTCCCCGCCGCTTTCCGTCCTCCCGACAGGCTAGGGGTCGCGCCTCGCGGTCGGTTAGACCCGCTGCTGCGTCAGCCCTGCTTCGGCCCTGAGCAGGCCCCCGCCTTGGCCGTCCTAGACCCTCCAGGGCCTGTGTCCCTGCCTGGCCCCGTCCCGCCTGGCGACCGGGTCGCGGGCGGGCTACCTGACTGCCCCCCAGCCTTGGCCCCACCGACCACTTCGGGGTCTCCGGTCGGTGGGAGGCTGGCCTTTTTCAGCGGAAATTGGCTCACACTCTTTCCCGACGACCCCTGGATTTGCGACACCGTCTCGGCCGACCTTCGCTTCGCCTTTCGCAGCCCGCCTCCTTGGCGTCGCTCCCCCCTTTGGACCGAGATCCCCAGCGACCCGTTGTAGGCCTCCGCTCTTCGGGGAGAGGTCTCCTCCCTCCTGAGGAAAGCCGCCACGGAGGTGGTACGCGTCCCCTACTCCCCAGCCTTCTACAGCCGCTTGTTCGTCGTTCAGAAGCCTGGAGGGAGATGGCGACCGGTGATCGATCTCTCGGCCCTGAACAAGTACATTACGGCCCCCTCCTTCCGGATGGAGACTGCACGAGCCCTGAAAGCCGCGGTCCAGCCTCTGGACTTCGCAGTCAGCCTGGACCTTTCAGTTGCGTACCTGCATGTCCCGATGCACCAGGCCTCCAGGAAGTTCCTCCGCTTTGCGATCGACGGCGTGGTATACCAGTTCGCGCGCTCCCGTTCGGTCTCAACCTCAGCCCCTGGGTGTTCACCCGGCTGATGGACGCCGTAGTCGCCAAGGCCCGACAGTCCTCCTCCAGTCCGACGTCGAATTACCTAGACGACCTCCTCCTACACAACCAGTCAGAGACCTCGCTCGCGTCGGACAGGGATGCGCTGCTACTGCTTCTGGCACACTTGGGCTTCCTAGTGAACGACGGCAAGTCGGATCTCTCGCTGTCCCGCCGCTTCGTGCACCTGGGCATGGAATTGCGACCGACCTCAACACGGTGCGCCTCCCAGCCCCCGGGATCCAGAAGATTGCGGACCTAGCCGGTCAGTTAGCACGACAGGACGTGGCCCCCGCCAGAGTCTGGCTCCAGCTTGGGCCTGCTGAACGCTGCAGCGGACCTTATCCCCCTAGGTCGTCTCTACTCCCGGCCGATCCAGCTGCATCTCCTACTCCTTTGGCGCCCGTCGTCAGGCGACTTAACGACGTTGGTTCCGGTGCCCCAGATGCTGCTGCCTCATCTTCGTCGGTGGACCGACCACTCGTGGCTAGCGTCGGGAGTTCCCCTGGCCGCCCCTCCACCCCAGACCTCGCTTTGTGTCGACGCCAGCCTCACTGGGTGGGGCGCCCATCTCCTTCCTCGGTTCCTCTCGACTTCGGGGCCCTGGCCCGCGGACTTAGCGCACACTCACATCAATTGGCTGGAGATGCAGGCTGTGTGGCAAGCCCTGCAGTTCTGGGAGGATCTCCTCAGACACCAGGAGCTACTCGTCCTCTCGGACAACACGACTATGGTGGCTTACATCCAGAAACAAGGTGGCACTCGCTCCTGACCTTTGTAGGCCCCCCTACCGGATGTTGCGTTGGTGCGAGGACCGGGGTATTACCATTCGAGCTCGACACATCCCCGGACACCTGAATGTCTTAGCTGACTCGCTGTCTCGCTGCGGCCAGCTCCTGCACACGGAATGGACCCTTCGGCAGGACATCTTTCGGATGATCTGTTCCCGGTGGGAGACTCCCCAGGTCGACTTGTTCGCCACGAGGTGGAACCATCTGCTGCCGCTCTTCGTCTCCCCGATTCCCGATCCACTTGCCTGGGCGGTCGATGCACTCTCCATTCCCTGGGACGGCCTGGTGGCTTACGCCTTCCCCCCGACGGTTCTCGTACCCAAAGTCCTTCTCAAGCTGCGGGGCTGCTCGGCGGTCCTGCTGTTAGTTGCGCCGTTCGCCTGGAACCGCTCCTGGACCACCGACCTTCTCAGCCTCGCCACGGACCCGCCCCTGCTGCTTCCCGCCCCACGCACCATGCTCAAGCAACCGCGTCAGCCGCTGTTCCACCCCTGCCCGGAGCGGCTCCTCCTTCACGCCTGGAGGTTGTGCGGCAAGCCCTCGGAGCTAGAGGCTACTCGGGTGCAGCAGTGGAGGCGATCGCTTCGGCCCGCAGACCTTCCACCATCCGAGTCTACGAGGGAAAGTGGCGAGTCCTGTGTTCCTGGTGCTCTGGGCACGGCCTGTCACCCACGGAACTGACTAATCCTCAGCGGGCGGACTTCTTCCTCTGGCTCTTTCGAGACTTAGGCCTGGCCCCCATCACCGTGAGGGGTTACCTGTCCATGATCGCTGACACTTATCGACACCTTGGACACCCAGACCCGGGCGCCTGCAAAGACTTAGCCGACCTTATGGGTCACTTCGGCATCCAGCGCCCAACACACCGCTCACTCCTTCCCCGCTGGGACCTGCCCTGGGTGCTAACGTGGTTAAATTCTGACAGATTTGAACCCTTACCTTGGCCCGTTTCGCAGATGTGACACGAAGACGTGCTTCCTGCTGGCCCTTGCTACCGCCTCTCGGGTGAGTGAGCTACACGCACTCTCGGCGCGGCCTACCTGCCTACAGTTCCGAGCGGATGGGTCTGTTCAACTCCTCACTGACCCTGCCTTCCTGGCCAAGAACAGGTCTCCTCTGACGGCACCTCAGGTTATCACCTTACGGCCGCTAAGAACCAACCCTCTGTCTCAGGAGACCAGGCAACAGGATCCCGTGCGCGCCCTTAGAGTTTATCTGCGACGATCTAAAGCCTTCCGCAGAGGGCGTTCGCGCCTCTTCCTACCTCTGAGACCCAGCAGGAATGACATAACAGCCCAGACGATCTCGTCCTGGCTCCGCTGGGTTATACGCTCCGCGTATCAAGATATCTCCCCGCAGGGAGCGAAGAGGCTGCACATTCGTTCGCGCACATGAGGTACGAGCCATGGCCACGAGCCTCGCATTTGACCGAAACTGCGCTGTCAAGGACATCGTGGCAGCCGTGGGCTGGCAGACTGAATCTGTATTCGCCCGCTTCTACCTCAGGGACCTGGCAGGCCAAAGTGAGAATCTCGCACTAGTGAGGGACATCGCCGCGGCGCAACACTCCCTCCCGGCGCCACCGGCGCCTATCTATGCACTTCGCTAAAATTGTCGGGAGGTTGCGACTGGGAGGACGGCGCTGTTTACCATTAAGAGTTGCGCGGCACCCTCCTCCTCATCGCAATTCTTCCATAAAGTCATGTCATCGGTAATGTTTTTGAGGAAACAAATTCATTTTTCTCTAAAAGGTATTTTTTCGAAAAATACTTACCGATGACATGACTCGGAGGACCCTCCCTCCTGCCCCGCTTGCCGCTTTCGAGCGAAGTATCAGAAAAAACTGGCCGGTCTCGTGACCGGAGCCGGTAAGGCGGGAAACGGGAGACAACTCTCGGCCCCTCTAGGGGGGTTCCCCGAGTGCCTCCCGGGTTGTGTGGGCACACAACGGGTAAGTAGGCTAAAATTGAGCTAGAAGTAGACATTTCCATAAAGTCATGTCATCGGTAAGTATTTTTCGAAAAAATACCTTTTAGAGAAAAATGAATTTTTCGAAAAATACTTACCGATGACAATATTCGGAGGACCCTCCCGCCTGCCCCGCTTGCCGCTCCTAAGCAAAGCTTCAGTCTGGCATGACACCACTGCTCATGCCACCGGATGGGGAGGTACGGGAGGCTACTCAGGGTACCTGGCTACGGCGCCCTTGGGTTGCCTCCCTTGTTGTGTAGGTCCACAACAGAATTTTGGACTGAAATGGTAAGCTAAGTGCACGTTTCCTAATAGTAATGTCATCGGTAAATATTTTCTAAAAAATATATTTTAGAGAAAAATTCATTTTTGGAAAAAAACTTTTTTTTTTAGAGAAAAATCCATTTTTAAAAATATTTTAAATGAAAATGAGCATAAAAATAACAATGTTATTATGTACATGTAGGTAATATTCCTTGACAGTTTTATTGAACCAAATGGGAATTTAACTGTTAGAATTGTGCCAAATGAGAATAAACTGATTTTGGGAATAAAGTCAAGTTGGAATTAAATTCTGTTGGAATCGAGAGAGCTGGTACCACCCTTAACACTATCGGAGTAAAACTATTTCCTTAAACTCATGCTTTGTCTTTAGGAGACAACTCCACTACCTATGAATTTACAAAATATTGCTCAACGTGTTTGTTTATTCAATTAAATTCAATTCAAAAACTTCATTGTGTCAGTCGAGCCGACAAATTTTTATTTTTTCATTGGTATCACATGTGCGCGTATGGTTTCAGCCACATTATGACAATGGTGTAAACAAAAGACAACCCCACCCCCCCACCCCGCCCCCAACTGTTTTGTTTTTAGTCTTTCTCTTTTGCCACTGTGAAATGGCCGTAGTAGCCTGCTTTGCGTTGACCCCTTCACTGCTGAGAAATAAAGTGAACACAATTCAACTGCAAGAGACCAATCTGTATCCACGGTATTTACTTTTGGTCACTGAATGAACCACGATTTCAGAAACATAAATGTGTGCGTACCGTGGCAGGGAAGGGGTTAAGTCTGAACAACTGTGTGTTTGTTGCAGGGTGCAGGCAGCCTGTGGCGTGGCTTTGTGGCTTGCTGCCAAGAATTTCCACAACCCTCAGGTCTCCAGCGCCTGCGTGGTTTTCGTCGAGATGCTGGGGCTCGATAGCATGGTGCCGCGCGTCTACATTCAGGCCGGGGAAACGCTTTTGGCACACAGTGTCCGCAGTCTTTCAGGTTCTGTCGAGAAGCGCAAAGAGCAGATGCAGGCCAGCGAACAGGATGTTGGTGAGGAGGAGATTTTGCAAACCCCCTGTAAACAGTACCAGTGGTTGCATGCACAGATTGTGTTTCATAAATATTTTCATGCTGATACACTGTTGCTTTAATAAATTTGACTATGATAGTTCAAGGGTGGTGCCAGAATGCGCTACCCTTGAACTAAAATCTGTAATGTAGCCTTCATAGGACAATATACATATTTTAAAAAAAAATCAGCCTCAGGATGTAATGAGTTGATTCAGTGCCAAATATCTCCCAATGTCCCAGGAACAGGAACATGAACACTGACTGGTGTCAGTAAGAGGCACAGATTCTTATGAGCTCCTGCTCATGAGGATCTAGGTCTCCTGTAGTTGGATGATGGTGTTTGTTTCTTCAAAATCCATACCAATGGCATTACTGTATGGAATATACCCTTTAGCTTACCGAATTCAGCCTCAAAGCCATTCGTGTGTAACCACATGACACGGACCATAACTTTAGGGAGTTGTAACCAAGCACCTGGGTAGTCTCCCCTCCCTCCATCCAGGTGCACGCGCCATGTGTTCCCGCCAGTCTTACCCATAGCTCGCCGTGAGCACGGTTCTCTGGCTCCAGCCTCCAACTGTTGGCTTTGTGATTTACGAGGAATACCCCCCTTCGTGGCACATTCTACTACTAGTTTACAAGGATGGCGAGGTAAGACCTTGGGTTATGCCTACGCGGCCGGCGGAGAGAATATGGCAGTGCCGGCACAACTCGAGGAATTTTCAATTCGAATACGACCAGGCTTTGAGTCCTCGATTAAGTAGTGGGTTACTTCACGGGGCCATTCGTTAGTGACCCCGTGCAGTCGCACGCATGGTTGGGCTTTGTGTTACAATACGCAGTTACGCAATTGTTGGAGTTGCAAGGGCTTTCAGTGGCCGTCGGACACTCACAGCCGGTGTCTGCCCTGCTCCGGCTGTTCCTCTTCCTGCCCCTGCAATGTGTGCGCCCCTTGGAAGGAACGCAAGTGGTCCCAGCTGTGGGAGTTCTATAGACGCAGACGGCCTGCCGAGCAGACGAGTGGAGCTTCCAGGCCGTCAACAAGTCATCGGTTGGAGCGAGACCCGCCGGCGACCGTTACTACACCAAGCTCCGCTCCTATGAGTCGCTACAATGAAGATAGGCCCTCTTTCTCAAGATAAGTCGCAGCACCTGCGGCTTATGACTCAGATGCCCTCAGTCTGCACCCATAGGACTCGGCGTCGGCCCTGCTGGCTCCGGAGACTTTCTCCGACCCCTGCAGCCCTCCCCCTGCTTCCGATCGGTAGGCGAGGCGCCGTTGATCTCAGAGACCTCCCGAGCCTTGTACAAAACGGCCCGCATCATCGCCGCCATTCTCCCATTGGGTGCGTGTCCACCCTCGTCACCGCTCAAGAGGAAGGCTGTGGCTTCAGTGGACGTTCCGTTCCAGGAGAAGCAATTCAAGTCTCTTCCCCAGCCTCCAGGTTTTTAGGAACTGTCCGACCCCTTCTTCAAGCACCTGCGCCAGGGCAAGCTGCGTGACAAGGGCTTCTTCTCGGACGCGCGATGGCCTTCTGACATCGACATCCGGTTCCGGCAGAGGTGGTATATGGGTCACTCTCAAGCCTTTGTCTGTCCCCTCCCGGTGGTGAACCCAGAGGTAGAGCTACAGGCAGGCGGCGCAGGACCTGTGCGGTGCCTTCTTCCCCCCTGGGCTGGAACCTACAGCAACCTTGATCCGGAATTCCATCGCATGCGCGGGCTTCCTAGATCTGGCTACACAGGCGGTGGTTCGAAGAGTAGAGGAGTTCTGGGACCGACCCAGTGAGCAGCGGTTGCGGGACATTCATGCCTTGGCAGTGACGGCGAATCGCGTGGTGCACTATTCGGCCACCAACTCTATCGTGGCGGACTGCGACTTGATGAGGCGTGATGCAGTCCTGAGATTTTGCCCTGGTGTCCCGACGACCTTCAGTGCTCAGCTCTGCCGGGCCCTGTTGGGCGGTTCGCCTCCTCCTCGGACCCACATGGCAAGAGGTGAAGGCGGCAGCTAAGGACCTGTGGCCCAGCGTCGCCAGAGTGGAGCCCCCCCCCGAGATTTCCAGCCGGCCGCAAGGACAAGGGTCGTGCCCTGTGGACCTTTAGACCCACCTCCCGCCTTATCTCCAGACGTCCTCTCGTCGTCAGGCCCCAGCCGGTTGCGGACTCTCCTTCCCGGCTCAAGCCCCCGCCCGGCCCAGCTTCGCCCGGAGGCCCGGGCAGGACAGGACCTAGTGACTCTCCCCCGGTCGCGTCCCCGCCGATCCCTGCAGGGTCTCCAGTTGCGGGAGGCTAGTGCAGCACAGCGACGAGTGGCGGTTGCTGTTGCCGGGAGACCCATGGATCCTCGATATGATTACTTACAGCCTGCAGATCTTGTTCTGGAACCCCCCCCCCCCCCCCCTTTCCCGCTGAGGCGGTCTCCTCTTTGGACATGCATCCCTGCAGATCTTTGCAAGGCGTCGGCTCTGCAGGGGGAGATAGCCACCCTCCTCCGGAAGGTCGCCACGGAGGTAGTAGCCCGCCACGACTCCCCGGCCTTCTACAGTCAACTCTTTGTTGTGCCGAAGCAGGGCGGCAGGTGGCGCCTGGTGATAGACCTCTCGGCGCTGATCGAATTCATCATCTCTCCCCACTTCCGCATGGAGACAGCAAGAGCCTTACAGGTCTCGGTGCAGCTGATGGACTATGCCATAAGTCTTGAGCTAGTGGACGCGTAACTTCACGTCTCCATTCACCCGATTTCCCATCATTACCTGCACTTCACCTGCCATGGAGTGGTCTACCGTGGGTCTTTACGAGGATTATGGATGCGGTGGTCGCCAGAGCCAGACAGGCCTCCTCCAGCCTGACCTCCAACTACCTCAATGACTTGCTCCTCCGGAATCAGGAAGTGGCTCTCCTGGAGGCAGACATGGATGTGCTCCTCGGACTCCTGCACCGACTCGGGTTCATCGTCAATGATGGGAAGTCAGATCTCTCTCTTTCACACAGGTTTGTTCACCTCGGGATGGAGTTCCTGACCGACCCAAACAGGGTACGGCTATCACAGGTGCGGATCCTAAAGTTAGCGACCCTCACTCATCAGGTGGCGCTAGCGGATGCGGTTTTGGCCAAGACTTGGCTCCAGCTCTTAGGCCTGATCAGCGTGGCTGCGGACCTGTTGCCCCTTGGCAGGCTCTACTTGCGACCTCTCCAGATACATCTGCTGCTCCACTGGCGGCCGTCCTCTGGAGACCTCGCAGCCGGTGTCCTGGTCCCGCTGCTGATTCGACCGCATCTGCACAGGTGGACGGACCAGGCGTGGTTGACGACTGGAGTGCCCCTCTTCACACCCCCGCCTCAACTGTCGCTCTTCGCGGACGCAAACCTCATTGGCTGGGGAGCTCACTTAATGCTGGGATTCAGCGCCTTCATGGGTCGGTGGCCAGCACAACTCCAAGGCATTGTCTAAAGCGTGCGCATGTGTGCGTGAGTTGTGAGTGCGCGCTTAGAGTTATAATTATTATAAGATAAGCGCATTATAAATACCGTAATTATTTAATTATTATTATTATTAGACACATCAACGGGCTCGAGCTCAAGGCCGTCTGGTTGGTGCTCATCAGCTGGGAATCACGGCTCTGCGACCTGGAGGTCTTGATCCTGTCTGACAATGCGACGGTGGTAGCCTACATCCAGAAGCAGGGCGGCACTTGGTCCCTGTCCCTCTGCACACTGCTTTACCAGATCCTCCTGTGGGGCAGAGATTGGAGGATCAGTCTCTGAGCGCGACACATCCTGGGCCATCTGAATGTTCTCGTGGCCTCTTTCTCGAGGCAGGGGCAGCTGCTGCACACCGAATGGTCCCTCCGGCCGGACGTCTTCCGGATGATCAGTGCGCACTGGGAGACGCCCATGCTGGACCTCTTTGCCACCAGGTGGAACCGTCAGCTCCCGCCGTTTGTCTCACCCTTCCCAGACTCGCTGGGCAGTGGACTCCCTGTCCATCCCAAGGGATGGCCTCGTAGCCTACGCCTATCCGCCATCGGTACAGGTGCCCAAGGTTTTTCTGAAGCTCCGGGGATGCAACGCAGTCCTACTCCTCGTCGCCCGGTTCAGTTTAAACAGGAGTTGGACAACAGATTTCTTGAGCCTGGCCACGGACCCCCCTGTTCCGGCTCCCCACACCGCGCACGATGCTGAAGCGGCCCCGGCAGAACCTCCTCCACCCTTGCCCGGAGAGATTGCTTCTTCACGCCTGGAGGTTTTGCGTTAGGCCCTCTCAGCACGAGGTTTCGCGGGTGCAGCAGTGGAGGCGATCGCTGCAGCCTGCGGACAGTCCACCCGGCAGGTGTACAAAGACAAGTGGAGAGTCTTACAGTCCTGGTGCGAGGCGCCTGGTCAACCGCTCTCAGGTGGCGAGCAGAGTCCACCTTCGCCCGCTGTTATCTCCGAGACCTCTCCACACCTGGCACTCGTCGGAGACATCTCGGCGGCACAACACTCCCACCGGGTGCCTCCCAAGCCATAGGTAAACCTTAGCTGAATTCGTTGGGAGGTTGCCCCTCAAAGCTAAACGTATTGCAGTGGCACGGCTTGGGCGGCACCCTCCTCCTTTTCGCTATTCTTCCATACAGTAATGCCATTGGTATGGATTTTGAAGAAACAAATGTATTTTTCTCTCACAGGACCCTCCCGCCTGCCCCGCTTGCCGCCATCATGCTAAGAGTAAGACTGGCTGGAACACACTATGCGTGCACCCGGATGGAGGGGGGGGGGGGGGGAGACTACCCAGGTGCTTGGTTACAACTCCCTAGAGTTACGGTCCGTGTCGAACGGCTTTGAGGCTGAATTCGGTAAGCTAAAGGGTATATTCCATACAGTAATGCCATCGGTAAGTATTTTTCGAAAAAATATCTTTTAGAGAAAAATACATTTTTCTCAGCAGTCTATATCTCCTTAATTTTGCTGTTGACAGTGTCACTCCTTCATTCCTGCCTGCGGAACAAGCACCGTCACGCTCGTCGCCTCCTCACCTGTCTCGAAGATGCTGTCAGTGAGGAAATCTCACATGAGGGGCTGAGCAGGTATTTTAAATTTAGGACTTTTTGGTTGCTGGTCTGTTATTTTGGACCTTGCAACTTTGAGCCGTAAAGTCCATAATCGCAGACCAACATGGTTTTTCAGCTCAATTCTGTGGCTGTCACTAGTCCTTTCTGTCATGATTTTTACAGGAATCATCATGACAAAACCGTTACCAACAGGCAGAGGGTTAAAATTTGTTTTGATGTATTTCATTGATGTGATATTGTACATTACTGCTTCTTGAACAGTGCGCTCAGCGCTGAAGAGGCTCTGAAAGTATTCCGACCAGCGGTTCAAGATGGAGGTATTATCTGTGAGGAGTGCCTGGCCATTCGCGCTTCGCAGGGGACTTTGTACCAGGTGCCTGGGGCCATACACTGCTTTCAGTGCTTCGTAGAAGCCCCTGTAGTCACCATTGTCAGCGCAAAGCTGGGTTCTCTGTGCAAGTCTGGTCCACCACTCATTCTGGAGATCTCTGAGCTTGCGCTGGAGACTGCTGCAGACGAGGCGGAAGGCAGACTTCTTCACAGGGCAGGAAGGCTGGGCTAGGTGGGCCTGATGGGCGGCTCTTTTTTTTGCTAGGTGTTCCTGGATCTCTACATCGTTTTCGTCAAACCAGTCTTTGTTCTTCTTTCTGGCGAAACCCAAGACTTCTGCAGAGGATTTTGCAATAGCAGTTTTCAGTTGTTCCCAAAGTGTTTCAGGGGAGGAGTCTACTGGGTCCGCTGTGTCTTTGAGCCTGCGCTGTAAATCTGTTTGAAAGGCAGCTTTCACATCGTCACGCTGAAGGCTGGCAACATCAAGCTTTTTCTTGGGGGGCCCCCATTTCTTGGATTTTGGCTTGAAGTGGAGCCTGAGTTTGCAGCGGACAAGGCGGTGGTCAGTGTGGCACTCTGCGCTGGGCATCACTCTGGTGAGGAGGACGTCACTGCGGTCCCTCTGACGCACTAGGACATAGTCGATAAGGTGCCAGTGTTTGGAGCGAGGATGCATCCAGGTGGTCTTTCGACTGTCCTTTTGCTGAAAAGTAGTGTTGGTTATGACCAGTTGCTGCTCCGCACAGAACTCCAACAGTAGGCGGCCATTGTCATTGCAGTTCCCCACGCCATGCTTGCCGATGACTCCTTTCCAGGCTTCAGAGTCCTGGCCCACTCTGGCGTTGAAGTCGCCAAGGATGATGACTTTGTCGTCTGCAGGGGTACTCTGTAGGAGGCTGCGCAGGTCAGTGTAAAACTTGTCCTTTTCAGCAGGCTCTGCCAGGAGGGTTGGGGAGTACACACTGAGAAGGGTGACGTGTTGCTGGTGTCTCAGTGGGAGGCGCATGGACATGATGCGGTCTGAGTGGCCCGTTGGTAGGTTTTCCAAGAAGCAGTATTCCTACAAATCCCACACCTCCCAGTAAAGGTTGAATTGGACGAACCGCCCTCGGCTGAAGAGACCCTCACAGCCATCCACCAGCTCAAGAGTGGCAAAGCAGCAGGCATTGATGGAATACCGCCAGAGATCTGGAAACATGGAGGCACAGCACTGCACAACAAGCTCCATGACCTCTTTCTCTGCTGCTGGGAGGAAGGAACACTACCAAAAGATCTCCGTGATGCAGTCGTTATCACCCTATACAAAAACAAAGGCGAGAAGTCTGACTGTTCCAACTATCGGGGAATTACCCTGCTGTCCATTGCTGGGAAAATCCTTGCAAGGCTGCTCCTGAATCGGCTGGTACCTGCCATTGCTGAAGACCAACTCCCAGAGGGCCAGTGTGGCTTCAGAGCAAACAGGAGCACCACCGATATGGTCTTTGTGCTGAGACAGCTACAGGAGAAGTGCCGCGAGCAGAACAAAGGGCTGTACGTAACATTTGTTGACCTAACAAAAGCGTTCGACACTGTGAGCAGGCAAGGCATGTGGCAGATCCTGGAGCGACTTGGCTGTCCCCCAAAGTTCCTCAACATGATTGTCCAGCTACACGAGGACCAGCAAGGCCAGGTCAGACTCAACAATGAACTCTCAGAACCATTCCCTATTCTCAACGGAGTAAAGCAGGGCTGCGTGCTGGCACCGACCCTCTTCACCATCTTTTTTAGCATGATGTTGAAGCAGGCCACAGTGGACCTCGATGATGACGATGCAGTGTACATCAGGTATCGTCTCGATGGCAGCCTGTTCAACCTCAGACGACTGCAGGCCCACACGAAAACCCTAGACCAACTGATTCGTGAGCTGCTTTTTGCTGATGATGCTGCCCTCGTTGCACACACAGAGAGAGCCCTGCAGCGCATCACGTCTTGCTTCGCATATGCTGCCCAGCTCTTTGGACTCGAGGTTAGTCTGAAAAAGACAGAGGTCCTCCATCAGCCGGCACCCAAGACAGTGTATCGCCCTCCTCACATCACCATTGGCGAGTCTGAACTAAAGTCAGTGCACCAGTTTACTTACCTTGGCTGCATTATCACGTCGGACGCCAAGCTGGACAAGGAGCTTGACAGCAGGCTGGCAAAAGCGAACAGCGCTTTCGGGCGACTTTTCAAGCGGGTGTGGCACAATCAACAGCTGAAAACAGGCACCAAGATCAGCGTGTACAGAGCTGTGGTCCTCACCACCCTGCTGTATGGTTCCGAGTCCTGGGCCCTCTACCGCAGCCAACTACGACTCCTCGAACGCTTCCACCAGCGCTGCCTGCGTACCATCATGGGCATTCACTGGAGTGACTATGTCACCAACGTCGAGGTCCTTGAACAGGCTGAAACTGTGAGCATCGAGGCTTTGCTGCTGCGGACACAGCTCCGCTGGGCGGGGCATGTCTCCAGGATGGAGGATCATCGCCTACCAAAGATCACCCTGTTCGGCGAGCTCGCCACTGGACACCGAGACAGAGGGGCACCAAAGAAGAGATACAAAGACTGTCTCAAGAAGTCACTTAGTGCCTGCCAAATCGACCACCACCAGTGGTCTTCGCTTGCTGCGGACCGTGACACCTGGCGCTCCACCATTTACAAGGCAGCTGTCTCCTTTGAGGACTCTCACAGAGCTAGCCTTAAGGACAAGCGGCTCAGGAGAAAAAACAGAGATGCCGCAGCTCAGAACCCTGGCCATACCTTCCCCTGCAGCCACTGCGGTCGAACCTGCCTGTCTCGGATTGGCCTCCGCAGCCACGAACAAGCCTGCAGACGTCGTGGGCAACTCCTATAAAATCTTCGTTCGCGAAGTCAAGCCAAGCAGCAGTATTGTACATTACCAGTTGTACAAAACTGCATAAAGTCCAGTGGTAAATATTTTAACCCTTTTCGCCCCGGGACCCTGCAGCAGGAGATGTTGATCATGATAATTCAAGGGTAGGTGCCAGATGAGCTTGGCGCCTCCATCACTTACAACGTTAGGCATTAGACGTTAGGCAACACCTCCAAAATTTGAGAAATGGGACCTTGGTGCTAAGAGGATTGATGATGGCTGAATATTGATATTACCAGGTACATTTCATATTACACCGTCTCCTTCCCCAGCACCAGTGTGGAGGCAGCACTCAAGTGGAACATTGTCATCCTGATGTGCAACCACCTGCGACTGCCACTGACCGTGCGATTCCTGGAGGCTTGTGCCCGTGATGACCGCTGGCTGCCATTTGTCTGGTTCGCTCAGCTCCACCAGTACCCTAAAACACAGGTAAAAACACTGTCACTTATCAGAGATGCATCAGCCTTGATAACTCAAGATTCTTGCCTGATAGGTTTCTGACCTGGTCAGAACCCAGAAAACGTTAACTGCCAAGTGGGTAAAATGGAAAAGAAATGCTTAACCCTTGGGTTGGGTGGTTGGTAGCATGTTTGGTTGAGGTGATAGTGATTCCTGTAGGAATTTCTTCGACCAAACACGCGACCAACAGCCCAAGAGTTAAAAAAAATACATTGTGTTGTACTTGTTCTTTTTAGTGTTTCTTTATTTGTTGGGTGTTTCAGTTTTTTCAAAGCAAGTTTGGGCCATCTAAGGCTGAAGTTGGCATCAGAATCTTTTTTATTGGGAAGCAAGAGTGTTGCAAGGAAGCAATGTCAAACATGAATGTGATTTTTACAAAAATGTTACAGTGTGATCCAGGGATTGTATTATTACAGCAGCAGAAAAAAGAAACGAGCAGCAGCTTCACCTGGACCGAACCACCTCCTTCTGGTTCTGTGTTAACCCTTTTAGCCCCGGAACCCTACAGCAGGAGATGGATTGATCATGATAATTCAAGGGTAGTGTCAGATGAGCTTGGCGCCTGAGGGTGCCGCGAGTTATAGATACTCACAAACCAGATAGGTGAGGCTAGCGCTGGCAGAATTGTATACAAACCAAGGGGAATCACTCAGCGCTGGACAGACAAACAGTTAGATCCCCTGCCCCCGCCTATCAGCCACCCATTCGCCAGCCCACAGAGAAATACGCAGGTATGGAACAAGATGATCATCTACATCCCAAAAAGGATGCATCAGGTCTCGCTTATAACCCATGTCTTTCTCCTCACCTATCTGGTTTGTGAGCATTTGTTTTCTCAAAACACATTACCGATGGTATTACACTTAGGGAATGGTTCTTAGCTAGCCTAATTTTAGCCAAATTTGGTTGTGTCCGTATACGGTATCGTTGGCAGGAGTGGGGCGTCATAGAATAGGCCCTCGCCAGAATAGCCTCCCCTTCTTCCCATCCGGTGCGAAAATACCCGTCATACCTCAGTTTAGTTCTTAGCTGGCGCCGAGTTCGGTTGTGTCCACTTCGTGCTCCGTGCTGACTTGAACCGGTCTTCGACCTTGGTTGGATTGCGCCTTCACTCGGCGGCTACTTGGCTTCGCCTGGGTCTGTTCGACACTGTGCCTGGCGGTTTCTGGTGACGGGAAGCTTAGCAGTGGGGACTGGGCCTTGCGGTTTCTGAGCACTGCTTCGACTTGCTGCCCGGTCGGACTTCGCGGCGAGCGATCCCTTGCGTCGGGGTCTTCACTTCGCTGGACAGACGTGGGTTGACACCGGTCTCGACATGGCCAGGTAACATCTCGGTACATGCCCTCGACCGGCGCTCTGGGGGGGAAAAAGAGCGCCGAGCGTCGGCACGTTTGGTGCACTCGCTTCGTTTTTCGAGTAGGCTCGATACATTTTGCGCGCAGTCACTTCTTGCGTGTCCTTAGAGGCCACGCTCGCTCGTCCTTCATTCTGCTATCTTGTTTCAGATACCAGGTTCGTACCTGCACGATGTGTCGGGATTTTCAGTGGCCCTCAGATGAACACGAGTTTTGCCTTCCCTGCTCCGGCTGCGATTCCAACCATACTTGTGATGTCTGCGCCTCATGGCCGGAAGAAGCGTGGTCAGACCTGTGGCGTTTCTACTGCAGGGAGCGTCCGACGCCTATGCAAGACCGACCGACGCGGACGGCCAGCCCTAAGGAGAGAACCCAGTCAGTCACAGGGACTTCGTTGTCCCGCAGAGACATAACCCGGCTGAGACGGCCGGAGGCCCACAGGTGGAACCTAAGTCAGTAACAGGGACTTCGTTGTCCCGCAGTGACTACCCCAGGCCTAGCAGAAGTAGACTGGCTGAGACGACCGGAGGCCCACAGGTGGAACCAAAGTCAGTAACAGGGACTTCGTTGTCCCGCAGAGACTATTCCAGGCCTCGCAAAAGTGACCGGTCTCAGACGACCGGTGGCCCAAAGGTGGGACCTAAGCCAGTGACAGGGACTTCGTTGTCCCGCAGAGATCATTCCAGTCCTGGCAGTAGTCACGGGGCAGTGACGGCCAAATGTACGAAGGTGGGCCCCAAGTCGGTGACAGAGACTGTGTTGGCCCGCGGAGAGTGTACAAAGCCTACCAGAGAGCGCCGGTCAGAGGCCTCTAGAGGTTACATAGGGACTTCGTTGTCCCGCAGAGACCATAGGTCTCCTCCGAGAGATCGATCCTTAGAGGCGACCACGGACACCTTTGGGGGGCCCAAGGCAGGGCCTTTACCTGTGGCGGAGAAGGCACCGGAACCTGGAAATGCGTCAGCGGGTGAGTTAGCTGACACGTCGTTAGTGCTAGTAACGGCTACCATTGATAAGACCGCAGAGATGGCGGCTCTTGGCAACACCACGACGCTACCAGACTTCGCTCGCTCAGACGATCGCAGGCTCGACAAGTATAAGCGCCTGCGGGAGGGACGGCTGTCCGGGACTCTGGTCCATTATGAGCAGAGATACTCGCCCTCGAGTGCGACCTTGGTAGCCACCTCGCCACACGATAGAGCGGACAAACGACAGACAGAGAGATTTCCGCCTTTGCGAGAAGCAGGCCCCCGCAGGGTGGACAGGCCGGGTTTGGACACGCGCACTACCTCCAGATCCCAGGTTAGGGGTGATGCTTCTGTTTCGCCTTTCCGAGCGCGGGGCCACAGCACACGCGGCAGATATAGTTTGGAAAGACGACCCTCGACGTCACGTCGGGATCCGGATCGCCGCTTTCGTTCGAGAGAGCTTAGCTCTTCGGACTCGAGTTGCTACCCCTTACCACGCAGAGACACTCAAAGGAGATCGAGTCCGAGACGGCACGCCAGTACAGTGGACTCTTACCGTCATGTTAGCCCTCGTTCCTTTCGTCATCACGCCTCACGGGAGCCCCGTGATAGGCGCCGCTCAGCGACTCGGACAAAACAGGACTCACGTCGGTCCCGGCGGACTTCGCACACTTCCCGCTCTTCGCGTCACAGCCGCTCGCCGCGGGGGCACCGTGCTCCAAGGAGTTCGCCTTCTGCACCCGGTGGAAGACCTCCTCTTCCCAACATGGCTTCGTCGCCGCGGCGCCACACGACACCTCTGGCACCCGCGGATCCCGGGAGGGCTTCAGACAAGCTTGGAAGCTCCGCTCGTGTTCTGGACTCCGTCAGCCTGACTCCTGGAGACTCGGTGTCCGCCTGGTTGGACGCCGCACCGAGCCTGCACTCGGATTCTCCGGGGGAAACGGATGTTCCCCCAGCGTCGTTCGGACACAGAACGGAGACCATGCGTGCGTTAGACGAAGCGGCGAGACTTATTGCCGCTACCTTACCGGCGGAAGACTGCCCTCCTTCTCCACCGGCGAAGAAGAGAGCCTCGGCCTTTGTGGACGCGGAGCGTCACGCCAAGCGCTTCAAGTCTCTACCGCAACCGCCTGGATTTCGCGACATCCGGGATGCCCTGTCGACTCATCTACTGCAGGGTTCGCTTGGAGATACGGGATTCTTCTCGGACCACAAGTGGCCGGCGGACCTCATGATAGCTTTCCAGCAGAAGTGGTACGCAGGACACTCTCAGGCCTTTGCTTGCCCTCTGCCGGAGGTGGATCCCTCAGCGACTTCCTGTGTGGGCCTTACTCGACAAAAAGAAAGAGCGGTACTCCCTCCTGGACTGACTAAGACGGCGGTACTCATCCGCAATGCGCTAGCTTCGGCAGGATTCTTGGACTTGGCGACTCAGGCGATAGTTCGACGGGTGGAAGAAGCTTGGAGCCCTACCATCGCACCGCTCTTGACCGACATCTTGGCCTTGACCGTGTCTTGCAACCGCGCAGCCTACCACACCTCGGTCAACGCGATGACGGCGGCGGCAAACTGCGACCTCATGCGGCGAGATGCTGTTTTACAAGCCTGCTCACTGCCGTTGGAGATCAAGAACCAGCTGCGGCGGGCCCCGCTGGGCAACGAGCTCCTCTTCGGCCCTCATTGGCAGGCGGTTAAGGAATCCAGCAAGGAATTGTGGCCCACCAGGTTCGCCCCGCCCCGCTTTCCTACAACCCGCAGGCCCGCGGGTCGAGGCTTGCGGACCACCAGACCCAGCGGTCGCCCCTTTACCAGTCGTGGACGTCTTCCCCCCCGCCAACCGGCCTTTGGTCGCCCCCGACGACCTAAACCTGGCCCCGCAGACGCCCCCGTCCCCGCCCCCGCTTGGCCTAGACCTGCCCGCCGTCCTTTCGGGCGTGGTAGGGCCCGATGACTACACTCCGATCACGTCTCCCCCGACCGCTTCCGGGTCCCCTGTCGGCGGGAGACTAGCACTTCACAGCGACGCTTGGACCTCGCTGTTTTCCGACGACCCGTGGATCCTCTCGACAGTTTGCCAAGGACTACAGCTGTCATTCCGCTCACCCCCTCCACTGCGCCGTTCTCCACTTTGGACGTCGATGCCCGCCGACTCGCTCAGAGCAGAGGCGCTACGCAACGAGGTGGCGGCACTTCTCCAGAAGAACGCCACAGAGGTAGTCAGACGCCACGACTCTCCGGCCTTCTACAGTCGCCTGTTCGTGGTTCCCAAGCCGGGGGGCAAGTGGCGGCCGGTCATCGACCTCTCCGCACTAAACAAGTTCCTCGTCGCCCCGCCGTTCCGGATGGAAACCGCTCGAGCTCTGCGTTCCGCGGTGCAGCCGTTCGATTTCGCCATCAGCCTCGACCTCGCAGACGCCTATCTACATGTTCCAATGCACCCGGCGTCCAGACGCTTCCTTCGTTTCGCCTTTGCCGGAATCGTCTACCAGTTCCGCGCTCTACCCTTTGGTCTCAACCTCAGCCCGTGGGTGTTCACCAGGATCATGGATGCGGTCGTCGCCAGGGCCAGAAGGACGAGTTCAAGCCCTACGTCCAACTACCTCGACGATCTTCTCCTACGAAACCAGGTGGACTCCGACTTGGAGAGAGACCGAGACGCACTCCTGGACCTCCTCGACTTCCTCGGGTTCATCGTCAACAGGGGCAAGTCCGACCTCTCCCCGTCCCGCTGTTTCGTCCACCTGGGAATGGAGTTCCACACCGATCTCAACTTAGTGCGACTCCCGGAGACACGTATACAGAAGATCAGCGATCTGGCGCGACAGGTGGCTCAGCAGGACAGGGTCTCTGCACGGGTGTGGCTACAGTTGCTGGGCCTGATGAGTGCGGCTGCAGACCTGATTCCCCTGGGACGTCTCTATTCCCGACCGCTCCAGTTGCACCTACTACTTCATTGGCGACCCTCGATGGACGACATCGATGCTCTGATTCCGGTTCCCCCGATGTTACTCCCACACCTGAGGCGCTGGGCGGACCACAACTGGCTGGCTTCGGGAGTCTCCCTTTACACACCGCCTCCCAGCTTGTCCCTTTGCGTCGACGCAAGTCTCACCGGTTGGGGAGCCCATCTGCTACCGGCTTTCACGACAGCTTCGGGGGTATGGCCCACGGATCTTCTGACCCGACACATCAACTGGTTGGAGTTGCAGGCGGTGTGGCAGGCGTTGTTGACGTGGGACTCTCAGCTCCAGGGTCAGGAACTGCTCGTGCTGTCCGACAACTCCACAGTCGTCGCTTACCTACAGAAGCAGGGCGGTACGCGCTCCCCTTCTCTGTGCATCCTCCTGTACCAGCTGCTTCGTTGGTGCGAAGATCGGGGCATCACTCTGCGCGCCAGACACATCCCAGGTCATCTCAACGTGCTGGCCGACTCCTTATCACGCCGCGGACAGCTCCTACACACAGAATGGACACTGCGGCCGGACATCTTCCAGTTGATCGCGGCCAGATGGGAAGCTCCTATGATCGACCTGTTCGCCACCCGTTGGAACCACCAGTTGCCGCTGTTCGTCTCGCCGGTTCCAGATCCTCTAGCTTGGGCGGTCGACGCACTGTCCATTCCCTGGGACGGGCTCATCGCCTACGCCTATCCGCCGACGGTGCTGGTTCCCAAAGTCCTCCACAAGCTTCGCGGCTGCAACACGATTCTGTTCCTGGTGGCGCCCTTCTGCTGGAGCAAGTCGTGGACAACGGACCTGCTCAACCTAGCCACCAGTCCACCTCTTCAGCTTCCTACGCCTCGCACGATGCTCAAGCAACCTCGACAGCCGCTGTTTCACCCTTGCCCGGAGCGCCTCCTTCTACACGCTTGGAGGTTGTGCGGCAGGCCCTCACCAGAAGAGGCTTCTCAGGTGACGCAGTGGAAGCTATCGCTGCTGCACGCAGACCCTCTACCAGACGAGTCTACGAGGGGAAGTGGAAGGTGCTGTGCGACTGGTGTGGTGACAACAACCTTAACCCCACCGAGTTGACGATGCCCCAGCTGGCGGAGTTCTTCCTCTGGCTGTTCAACTTCCAGAGTTTGGCGCCTATTACCATCCGGGGTTACCTGGCAATGATTGCTGACACCTACCGCCACCTGGGCCGGACAGACCCTGGTGCCTGCAAAGACCTGGCTGATCTCATGACGCACTTCGGTTTACAACGCCCGGCGCTACAGTCACTGTTGCCTAGATGGGACCTGCCTTGGGTGCTGACCTGGCTCAACTCTGCCCGTTTTGAACCCCTACAGTTGGCAAGCTTACCGGATGTAACTAGAAAGACGTGCTTCCTGTTGGCCCTTGCTACCGCTTCCAGGGTCAGTGAGCTTCACGCGCTGTCCACACGATCAGATTGTCTGCAGTTCCGGACTGACGGCTCGGTGCAACTGCTACCTGAACCATCCTTTCTCGCCAAGACGCGGTCGCCTCTGACGACCCCACAGATGATGACCATCCGACCTTTACGTGTGACAGAATCCACCTGGGAGTCCAGACAACAGGACCCGGTGAGAGCCTTGCGTGTGTACCTGCGACGGACCAGACCGCTGCGCAGAAGACGGACCCGCCTTTTTCTCCCTCTGTCCCCAGGTAGACAGGACATATCCGCCCAGACCATCTCCTCATGGATTCGTTGGGTGATCCGCTCGGCCTATCAAGACCTCGCGCCAGAAGTAGCCCAACGTATGCACATCAGGGCGCACGAGGTCCGAGCCATGGCCACAAGTCTCGCCTTCGACCGCAATTGTGCAGTGAAAGACATTGTGGCGGCCGTGGGATGGCGAGCGGAGTCCACATTTGCCCGATTCTACCTGAGGGACCTCTCCACCCAGCGGCAGAACCTCACGCTGGTGGGAGACATCGCAGCAGCGCAACACTCCCTCCCGGCGCCCTAGGCGCCGTAAGTACCTTAGCTAAAATTATCGGGAGTTTGCTGTACGAGGGCGGGTCTGTGGGCTGTGTCGTTGGCAGTGGGGGCGATAGGGCGGCACCCACCTCCTCTTTGTGATTCTCCCTAAGTGTAATACCATCGGTAATGTGTTTTGAGAAAACAAATAAATTTTTCAATTAAAATATATTTTTTTGAAAAATACTTACCGATGGTATTACTCGAAGGTCCCTCCCACCGGCCCCGCTTGCCGCGGTTGGCTAAGAAGCTAAACTGAGGTATGACGGGTATTTTCGCACCGGATGGGAAGAAGGGGAGGCTATTCTGGCGAGGGCCTATTCTATGACGCCCCACTCCTGCCAACGATACCGTATACGGACACAACCAAATTTGGCTAAAATTAGGCTAGCTAAGAACCATTCCCTAAGTGTAATACCATCGGTAAGTATTTTTCAAAAAAATATATTTTAATTGAAAAATTTATTTTTCTGGCATGAAAAAAGGTTAAACCCTAGCAGCAGACAAACTTGTCTTTGTCGGTACCCTGTCACTGCTCATGCCTTTTACTGCAGCTTCAAAACCTGCTGCACCAGTTTCCCAGTCGGCACCTGCGTGACCACTTGCACTACATAATCTCTAATGCCAGCTGCAACACTGGCACCTCCTCAATGTCTGCAGCCGACACCAAGGAGGGAGCTGCGGCAACTACAGCCCAAGATGCCAGTCGCGACCTCCGATCATCTCTCTACTCCCGTATTGGTGTGAAAGCTTCCACTGATAGAGGTGAGTTCATTTCTGCTAAGTACTTTTTTTTTCATCATCTTTGTAAATAAATAAAGTATTATTGTATTGTATTATTGATTGATAGTTAAGGGGGGGGGGGGGGTCCAGAATAGCTTGGCGCCTCAAGATAGCTTGGCGCCTGAGGCGCCAAGCTATCCTGGAACCACTATTGAATTAAAACAGTTGATCTATATCCTAATCTGCAGTGTAGCCCTTATAGGACAATAAGCAAATATTACAAAACAGGTGGAGAAGTAGAAGAAGGGAGGGAGGAATGATGAAGGATGGATAGAGTGATGGATTGTATGAAAAGATTTATAAATTTGTTAGAATAAAGGGTAGTTCAAGGGTAGTATTTGTTTCCTCAAAATCTTTACCGATGGCATTACTAAAAGGAAGGTACACTTAGCCTAGCGATTTCAGCCTAAGTATCCGTTGTGTGTAGCAACGGAACCCGGGGGGCGACTCCAGGGAGCCGTAATCCAAAAGACTCCCTGAGTGGCCTCCCCTCCCTCCCCATGAGGCCACGTGGGCCGATACACCAGTCTCACGCTTAGCTCCCTAGCGAACGGACGTACCGGTTTCGGCCTTGGATTTACCACATGCATGCCTTCTTGTTTGGACTCCTTACCGGTGACTGTGCTTGTGGGGACTTACCTTTATTCCTGGCGCCTTCCTTCATCTCGGTTTTGGATTTATGTGTGCCTTCCTTTTGTGGGACCCCTTGCGTGTGACTTGTGCTTGTGGGGACTCCCTTTCTTCTGGGCCCCAGGCTTCGCCTGGGCCTTGCGTCCAGTGGGATTTTACATTCTCCTGGGCCTTCTTCGTCCTCTCCCCGGTTGGAGGGCCGGTCGGCGCATTGCTTCGCTGCTCTGCCTTCTGGTGGCATGAGGTAAGGTCTCGGGTAGTGCCGTGTGCCAGCGAGGCGCTGTCCGACTTTGGTTTTGCCAGGGGCGACTTTCAGCTCCGTTACGTGGCCGATTTCACATGTACGTATATGGTTATTGTCTTTCGGTCTTAAACCGGCCCAGCAATTGCCGTATAGGAAGGTTTTTGTGCCTGTTTTCCATTCATTTTTTTTTTTTTCAATTCTTCTTTAATCCTTCCGACATCATCTTCCCGTTTATTCTTCACATTTTGTCTAGTCAAATTTTATTTCAAAATTCTGATGATGCATGCCCAATGCAACAGTGAACATTACGTGAACTAGTAATGGACATAAACCCGTTGTTTGCGGTGTCTTGATCAGGTACACATGTATACTATATATAGCAATTAAAGATTATAGATTATTGGGATGGACAGAAAACAAAGTGGGTTTGCTGCCATGCACTCTCTGCTATTGTCTTTGGATACTGTCTTTAAAAGATGCACGAGAGAGAGAGAGATAGAGAGAGGAGAGAGATAGAGAGGGGAGAGAGAAAGAGAGAGAGAGAGAGAGAGAGAGAGAGAGAGATGTGCGTGCGCTCTCACAGTTATAAATGTGGCATCAAATGGTTTCTTAGCATCAGTTCCTTTTCAAAAATCATGCAAATATTAGCAGCATCGCCATATCTAAATTTGCTGATACACATTTTCGCTAGGATAATGAGATGATTTATTAGGTTCTTGTTTTGGTGGTCGACGTTTCGTTCGTGGATTCCCAGAAGGGCAATGTTTTCAGTTATTTTGAGATGCTGTTGGGTTCGCACGTTGATTTCTTTTTCGACCATTTGCCATAAGGGTTTGGTTTTGGGACAGGCAAAGAAAAAATGCTCTATAAAGTCTGTTTGGTCTAAACGGCATGCGTTACATTTGTCCGAGTTTGCAATCCCCATCTTTTTTAGGAGTATGTTTGTGGGGAAGATGTTGTGAAGGATCTTCCAACGAAAAACCCTTAGTCTGGTTTCTCGGGTGGCGTTGATTACAGCCTCCCAGTGATGCTTGTTGATAGATACATGTAACTTTCTGTTCCAAAAGTTTACCGCGCATGGTTGTGTTTCTTCTGTGAGCAATCTTCGAAAGTGTTTTGCGGTGAGAGTGTCTATTGTGATGCCATTTAGTGTCATGCGTGAGAGGTTTTGTTCTGGGTGGTCAAAGAGTTTAATTCGGTTGCTTGCAAAGGCCTGCTGAATTGCAGAACGCATTGCGTTGTATTCTAATAGTCTATGTGGGGCTGGGCCTACCAGCGCCTCTAGATCGCCAAATGTAATTATTTCGAATCTGTCACTAAGGATATCGTTGAGCTTGTGTAATCCTTTTGCAATCCAATCTTTCATGTACAGGCTTTTACGTTTAAATTGTAGATTGGAGTTATTCCATATAGCGGAGTTTAGGTAAAGTTCTCTTGACTCGTTCTCATCAAATTTAGATCTCAAGTTTAAACAGGCACGGAGGACGTTTTTCCAAAAGTTTCCTATGTTTGGGGAGAGTCCATTTAAGTCCGTTGGGTTTGAGGGAGTTGCCAATATGTCCAGGTCGTTAGATAGTTTTGAAAGGATGTGAACTGGGTATGCCTTCCAAGCGCTGCTTGTGTCCCCTTTTAGGAGTTTGGGGACCCATGTGAGGTACAGAGCTTCTTGGAGTGTTTTCATATCTATCATCTTGAGACCTCCAAGGTCGGTACCTTGGGTAAGTACCTTACGTTTGACTTTTTCAAATGCTTTTTTATTATTATATTTCTTTTTCCAGATGAAAGTAAATAGTTCTCGATTAATTGCAGCCAAAATGTCCTCCGGGAGGCCGATGGCTTGCATGATGTACACAAACTGAGAGATAAGACATGTTTTAGCTACAACAATTTTACCTTGTATACTTAAATTTCGTCTTGACCATTGCTTTATTGCCTTTTTCATGTTTTCGATTTTTTTCGACCAGTTGTCTTCAATTTCTTGTGCACTCACATTGCTTTTAAAGTAAGTGCCAAGAATTTTTATTTGTTTTACCCATTTAATGCCGTGGGGGGAATTTTCGTTATTTTTGTCTTTTCCTAGCCACATTGCTTCTGTCTTTTCCTTGTTCATGTTGAGGCCAGATATCTTTGAGAAGTTAACAAATATATCGATTATCTTGTCCAGGTCAGTACCGTCTTTAAGAAAGAGTGTAGTGTCGTCTGCAAACTGTTGGATTTTTAGTATCGGCTCTACATTGTGGTTTCTCTTGATCGCTATCCCGTTTACATTACTATCCCTGATCTTTATTGCAAGCACTTCTACTGCTAAGATGAACAGCAGTGGGGACAGTGGACATCCTTGTCGTATTCCTTGCTCGATTCTGAAGGGTTCAGAGATCCATCCATAGTGGTTTATGTAGCTTTTTGTTTGCTCTATGAGAGTGCTTATCCACTGTTGAAAGTTGGGGCCGAAGCCATACAGTTTGAGGCTGTCCTCTATGAGTGTTTTGGAGATTGTGTCAAAAGCTTTTGTAAAGTCAATTCCGACCAAGATTCCTGGGAGCTTTTCCTTATTCAGATAGTTGACCGTGTCGTCGATTGTTCTTAGGATTGTTGCAACGTTCCTGCCTTTTACAAATCTGCACTGATCCTCAGCTATAAGCTTGTGTATAACTGTACCAACCCTTCTGGCTAGCGTTTTTGCGAGTAGTTTATAGTCAGCGTTTAGGAGAGAGATTGGTCGCCAGTTTGACAGGTTATCCCGCGGGAGGTTTTTGCCTTTATGGAGAAGTGTTATAATTCCCTTATTTTGGGTATGGGATAGGTTCCCACTTTCGAAGGAGTAACAATAGGAGTCCATAATCATGTGTTTTATTTTTGGCCAAAAACATTTGTAAAATTCCGTTGTAAGTCCGTCACATCCCGGCGCCGAGCCGTTTTTCATAGATTTGAGGGCTTCTGCTATTTCATTTTCCGTGATGTCATCTTCGCAGTTGTTTTTGTCAAAATCGTTTAATGTGGGCAGAGAAGAGTGAGGGCCAAGAAAATCGGACAAGGACGTGTCATTTTCGTTTGAAAGACTAAGGTCGTTTTTGTATAGTTTAGCATAGAAGTTCACTTGTTCTTTCAATACGTCCTGTTGTTTTGTCAGCAATTTTCCGTCTTCGGTTTTGAGAGTGGATATTGTGTTTTTCGAATCATTTGCTTTTTCTAGGCCAAGAAAGTACCGTGTGTTTTTCTCGCCCTCTTCAATGAACTTTATTCTTGATCTTATTTGTGCCCCATGAGCTTCCGCGAGGGCGTTTATTTCTAGATCTGTTTTTATCCTTATTATTTCTGATATGAGTCGTTCATTGTCTGCTTGCTCAGCGAGTTCGTTTTCTAGGAGTTGCAGTTTAGTTTGCTTGATTTTGATATTGTCTTTTTGTTTTTGCCGCTTGTGCTTCGAATAGGCTATAGACTGTTCTCTGATTCTGACTTTGCATAGTTCCCATTTAGTGTGCGGGCTGAGCTCTGTATGATCGCGAGAGGATTCTTCGATAATGTTGTTAATGACGCTAACGTACGCTTTGTCTTTAAGAAGACTGTTATTTAATTTCCACCAAAGATCACCCTGTTCGGCGAGCTTGCTACTGGACACCGTGACAGAGGGGCACCAAAGAAGAGATACAAAGACTGTCTCAAGAAGTCACTTAGTGCTGCCAAATCGACCACCACCAGTGGTCTTCGCTTGCTGCGGACCGTGACACCTGGCGCTCCACCATTACAAGGCAGCTGTCTCCTTTGAGGACTCTCACAGAGCTAGCTTAAGGACAAGCGGCTCAGGAGAAAAAACAGAGATGCGCAGCTCAGACCCTGGCCATACCTTCCCTGCAGCACTGCGGTCGAACCTGCCTGTCTCGGATTGGCCTCCGCAGCCACGAACAAGCCTGCAGACGTCGTGGGCAACTCCTATAAAATCTTCGTTCGCGAAGTCAAGCCAAGGTATTTAATTTCCAGTACGATGGTCCCCTTTGGTAATCATGGAAGGACATTGTTGTAAGCACTGCTCTGTGGTCAGAGTGAGCGAATGAGAGTATTTCACTGTGTACAGTGTTTGGGGTGAGGTTGTTGGAGATAAATATGTAGTCTAAGCGTCTGGCTGTGAATGGGTGATGTCGGCACCAGGTGTATTGCTTACAATCGGGGTTAAGGGATTGCCAGCTGTCGTGTAGATCTAAGTCTACTGCTAGCTGTACGAGTGCTTCGACTTCTCTCTGATTGTGTTGCTCTCCACTTATTATGTCAGTCTCATTGCTCTTCACGGAGTTAAAATCTCCTAGAATAATTATGCCGTTGTGTTCCGTGTCGTAATCTAGGATGGTCTGTCGGACTTGGGAATAGAAGTTAATTTTGTCGACGGTGGATTGTGGAGCATACACATTAGCAATGAGTATCTTTTTTCCGTCTATTAATATTTCTATGATAAGAGTACGGGTGTCTTTGTAGATACATTTCGAGTTTTCCATAAGTTTTCTGGGGACTAAAGTGAGTTGGCCCAGGCTGCGGTTGTTTCCCAGAGAGTAGAATAGTTTTCCTCCCCACTGGAGTTCCCACTGCTCCACTTCTTCTAATGTGGAGACGTGACATTCTTGTAGAGCAATGACGTCATATTTTTCTTTTTTTAGCAGTCTGAAAATGCTATTGCGTTTTTGCTTGTTTTTGAGTCCGCGTACATTCAGAGTCACACAACGTAATTCAGCCATATCGAGAGGAAGGAATCATAGTCCGTGGCCGTAAGCAGTTCGTCATTAGAGCAGGATGAGGTGACGCCCGGTTCAGGTATTTATGGTAGAGTTGTCATCATCATCCATATTGTTTCTCTCTCCACAGGAGTCGGAGTTGGGGTTTGCGTTCTCCTTGTTGAGTGGGGGGATGTTGTTCACTCGCATGTTTTTTTTCCCGGCAGATCGCGGCGAGCGTTGTGCGGAAGGGGACCTCTCCCTCTACTACATTTCTCCTTATAACATCTCCATCATCTATCTCCTCCTCTTTCCTATTTCTATCTCTTCATATCTTTAACTCTTTTTAATCATCAACTCTACAAAATTACAAAAAAAACTATCTTTTAGTCTTCATTATCCTTTATAACCATCATTTTTCCTCAACATCACCACTCAATAATCATCATTTCTCTACCTATAATTAATTATCATCTCCTTCCAAATCCTCACCTAAAACTAAACAACCCCAAATACAAAACCCCCCCACCCAACACAAACCCCCCAACACCACAACCAACACCCAAACCAACAAACCAACCACAAACACAACCCCAAACACAAAACCACAATCAATCCCCAACCCACACCAAATCCACACCACAACTCAGACTAAATTTCTCGCAGATGTATCACACTAGACCTAGACATTACCATCTGTCAACCCATATAATTCATACCTATCATCCAATCACTCAGTAATTCTAATTACCATCTCAAGCTATAATAGTGACATGTATTTCTCTGAGTAGTGATAATAACTGTATATGATTAATTAAGTGTAAACTTAACTGATATACAGTTTATGTGGTACTCTATGAACCACCTGTCTAGTGACTCACCAACCATACCATTCGTGAGAGAGAACAACTACTTAAATCTAACAACACTCTTCCCATTATCTTCCATTCCTTTCTACACACTCCCCCACCAACATCTACCAGATATATATAAGAGATAGTAGTGTGGATAACCCACAAAAGTCCACACACTATGTCTTCAATAGATAGTATCCTCTCAGTCTTTTAGATAGGTTGTAGGTATTCATGTGAGTATAGTCAGTATCGCCTTAAAATGTTACTTAGGTTGTTCAAATTACTTAGTAGGGATAGTAGGTATCCTTAACTAAATCAAATTGTCATTAAATAATATCATTAATTCTGATATCATATTTAAATCTTATTAGAGAAATAATGTTGTATACGTGATATTCATCATGCTATAGAATCTTACAATCTACTTCTCCACTGATATACAAGTCTCTTTTGTGTTTCTTTGATATTAATTATATATTCAATTATTTCCTATGTATGTGTTTCTTACTATTTCTATGAGATCTTGAGTATGATTTCTATCTCTTGCGTAATTGTCGAGATTAAAACACTGCTTCATATCCATAATTATAGTAATACTTTATGAGATTCCTCTTATCTAAATTTTACCACAAATATAGATATATATTGCACTTGATCTAGTCATACTAACTTAGTAGTGTGGATACTCTCTCATACATACTATCTATTAGTATCTTTCTGCAGTATGATTATATACTGTATCACTCCTAGATGTATCATCTTAGATCTATATTGTGATATATATATACATTACTGTGACTCATCAGATGAAATCATTATAATCTCACTTCATTTCAAATTTCTTTTCCATCCACATATACTTAGTCATTCTAACTGATAATCAATACATTCAGATATAGAGTATATGTATAGAGTAGTTCTAAAGATTTATCAATGATATTAATTCTCTTCTACTATTCAATCACCTCCCTATTCATATAACTACTCACTTCCCCCCTACATATATTTTAAACAAAACCAATACCAACCCTCATTACATTCTAAATATACCCTCATTCATCACCCCTTACCCCTCCCCCCATCTATCTCTCTTCATCTAGATATCTCTCTACTGCTACTTACTCACTTACTATAACTTCATCTCCCTATCACTTATATAGTAGATATTAATCAATAACTCCATTCTTTCTCATGTAAACCACTAAAAGTTATCTATATATACCCCATTCAAACCCCACATATACATTTATAGATACCCTCATCAATAAGAATTAATTCTTCAACTTCATCTACTAAAAAATAAATTTTGAGTAAAAAGTGTGTAGAAAAAACCACTATTACACACTGTATACATATGTATCAGAACATATCTAATCAAACATTCTCACATCCTCACCAACAATCACAGAGTAAAAACAACATACTCCTCAAAACATATACACACATAACTCTAGATGATATAACCTCACAGTATTAAACACCCCACAAAATCCTCAATAGAGATAGATCCCTAATACCTTCACACAACAAAAACCTAATATGAGAACCCACCATCCACCATCTCCCAATATCGAGGATAGACTCAACAAAAATACAACATTCACCACTTACATCACAAAAATCTTTCATCATACCAAAATGCTCTTACATTCAAAATCTCAACAAAACCTACATCGAGAAATATCATGAGATATAATATATACTGTACCTTACAATACAAACTTACACAAACTAATTAAAAACAAACTTATCTCCATCCTACTAATATTATAAAAAACAATCCCTATAACTACCTCCACCAAACCCACCCTAACTATTCACACCATAAAACAACAAACCAACCCACAAAACTCTCTAACAATAGACATAATTATTACTGCTCACATAAACTGTTAACACTAACCTTTAGACATCACCATCTCAAACAAATTGTGTATCCAAATAATTCATTGGCTTGAAAAAATATAGCTCTTATATTGAGCGAAATGTCATCGAGAATACTAAACCTTAAAATACTAGGAGAACATAAATGTGTCAATGACTCTTGTAACAAAACACATAAGTATACATAAACAAAAATTACACTCATTCCTTCATGAGTAACCCCCCACACTCTTATACTCTAATATATATGTATTCCCGTGAAAGTGATTTAAATAAGAGATGGAAACATTCAAAACTATAAAACTAAAAATCTATAACAATAAGAAATTTCTAACTCAACATCGTGATGTATCAATAGTATGAAACCGAAGATACGAAACCCCCACACCACCCCCCCCCCCCCCCCTCCCATTTACATTTACCTAAATAACGCTCTACTCAGAAACCCCACAACACTCTTTAACCATCTCTTTAAGGAGAGAGAGTTTGAGCCTCAAAGTAAGATTATTTTATAATTGGATCTTCCGATTATGTAGTGTGTGAGTGTCTTTTAGTGTTCTACGAGAACTTGTGTGTGACGGTTGTGTCATCTTTGCTGCTTGTGATTTATGTAGTTAATTTGTGTTGTGGTGTTGTCTTAATATTCTTTTATAGTATCTATTATTTTTTATAATATTAATTAGTTTAATTATATCTATTATTATTTTATACTGTTATGCGCAAACTAATGTCGTTCTAGACTTCTCTTCGCAAGGTCAAGTGGTTGTGTTCCTGATTCCTTTCTACGTTTTCTCTCATCGCATCGTTAAAGTTTTTGCCCCGATTCTTCTCTCAGTTATTATCTTCTAGTATTATATATGTCGAGTGCTTACTAATAGTGTGACTTGCGTGACGTGTGTTAATAGTCGGCTTGTGTATTGAGTTTAGATAGAGTGGTTGTGCCTCATAGTGTGTGATTGTATTGTAAGGAATTTACATAGTTTGATTTTGAATATTTATTTATTATTCTTCACATCCATCCAACTGTGCACACCACAGCATCAAGGTTTCGTTGTTTCTTCCCCGGTGACTCGGTTACCTCTCCCCTCCAGATACCCTTCTGCCACACTTGTCAAAGGAATTCTGATCCGGCATTGACATGATCTGGCTGCGTGGTTGCCCACTCGACTCCCTCTTTTTAGAGAGGAGTCGCTGTGGGGGTTGTGTGAGTTCCTAATTGTTGATAGTGATGTAGTGGACCTGGCTGCAATTGCTGGGCCTGATCAGTGCGGCCACCGATCTCCTGCCTCGGGACTTTACTCACGGCCGATCCACTTGCATCTTCTGTTCCATTGGCGTCCGTCCTCAGGCGACCTCGCCGCTCCAGTGCTGTTTCTCTTTGGGCCAGGTCCTCACCTCAGCGGTGGATGGACTGGCTATCCGCCTCTGGCCGTCAGCGCCCCAGAGCTCTCCCTATCCCCTCCATCACACCCCCCCACTCCACCCCTCTCCTCCTCTTAACTATCCCACTGTCAGCATACTTTACTTCCAATTTTTTTCCCCCAACCCTGGTTCAAATATTGAGTCAAAACTACTCAAGTTCGTCACGCGCGCACACACTCCTCACCGTCCCCCCCCGGCCCCCACCTTGTGCCTTCCATGACATACACCTCAACATTACTCTCATCCTTCTAATCATTCTCATCTAATAATTTCTACCCCTACACCCCCCCCCCATCTTCAAATCAAACCCACTCCCCCACTTACTATAAAAACCAACCCTCCCTTTCCCTTTTTTTTTTTTTTTTTTTCTTTTTTCCTTTTTTTTTTTTTTTCCTTTTTAACCACCCCCCTCCACCCCCAACCCCAAACATACCAACCCCCCCCACCACAAATATTTTATCACTTCAAAACCCACACCCCCCTTTTATTAACCCCCCCAAATACCCCATCCCCCTATACAATCCCCCAACACCACCCAAATAATTACTATACCCCCACCCCCCCCCCCTCACCTCTCACCCACCAATTTTTCTCTCATACACTCCATTTCTTTGAGCATATCTAGAACAGAGCATTTGTGGCGTTTATATATATTATTGTGTGTGCTTCTTAGTCTCGATCGCGCACTGACTACATTAAACACCCTCCCTCCTCACCTCCCAATCACAATCCAATCCTACCTACTCCTCATTCCCCACCCCCCCCCCCACATCCCCCCCACTAACAATACATATTACTCTCACTCCCCCTCTCACGAACTCTTTCTTCCTTCTCCCACTCTCCCCCCATGATCCTACCAAAGTGTGGTGTGTGTGTGTGTGTGTGTAAATAATATACCCCCCCTTCTTAACCACTAACCCCTTTATAGAGAATTGTGTCAACACATTTTCTCCTCAACCCACTACATAGAGATATTTTGATATTTGATATTGAGAGTGTTTTTGATTGTGAGTCACTCTCTCTCTACTATTAGAGACTTCTATTTAGATTATACAGAGTGTGTGCTTCTGGGTAATATAATGAGATATAGATATAGTCTGTGAAATGCCCCCACGATTCTACATCCCCCCTTCCACCCCCCCCCATCCCTTCACCCCCCTTCTCCCCCCCCCCCCTCCCACCCCCCCATCCATCACATCTCGCCCCGGTGCCATACCTCCCCTATGTTTGTGTGTGATATCCTGCTGTGGGTTATTGTGCACTCATCTCCATAACCTTCCCATTCTGTTCTTGTGAGGGTGGGGGGATACGGGTCGGTGTCTGGGAGTGTGGTTGTATCATAGATATAGATATATCACACGACGTTGTCCTCTCTACGTTCTGTAGTGCGGCTGTTGAGAGCGTTTGGTTGACAGGATGAGAGTGGGTGAGATTTGGCAGCGCTCATGTAACTGTGGGTGCCTCTTTCGCTCCCACCCCCGCGCAGAGCGTTCGAGTTGCGGAAGCAAGACCACTCAAGACTAGTCAGTTAGTGGCAGCCAGAGCACAGCCATGTAGTGCTATAGTGCCGGCCAGAGCCAGGACAGAGAGCCACAGCCAGAGAGCAGAACATGAAGCCCAACCAGCAGCAGCCAGGCCCCCAGAGAGGCAGCACACCAAGCATTGCAGGGCAAGAGCATCAGCAGAACAAGGGGCGCAATCCTCCCGGTGTGGGTGGTGTGTTAGCAGAGCAGCGAGCAGAAGAGTAGAACCGATCAGAGCCCAGAGCAATCCACCCGGTGAGTGTACAAAGGAAAGTGGAGAGTCCTGCAGTCCTGGTCTCAGCCCCAGGGCCTTGCCCCCATGGCTCTGACGACGCCCTAGTTGGCCGAATTCTTCCTCTGGCTTTTTGGGGAGCAGCACTTGGCCCCCATTACCATCCAGGGATATCTCTCTATGATCGCCAATACCTACCGCCATTTGGGCCCTCCTGACGCCGGGGTGTGCAAAGATCTTTCACACCTCCTGGCCCACTTCAAGCTGCAGCGCCCGTTCCAGCGCTTGCTGGTCCCGCGCTGGGACCTGGTATAGATCCTAACGTGGCTTAATTCTGGCCGGTTCGAGCTGTTGCCCTTAGCCACGATGGCGGACATCAACAGAAAGACCTGCTTCCTCCTCGCCCTCGCGTCGGCGGCCTGGGTCGGCGAGCTGCACGCACTCTTGGTAGACCCAGCCTGCCTACAGTTCAGAGCTGATGGTTTCGTCCAGCTCCTGACGAACCCAGCCTTTCTACCCAAGAATAGACTTCCCTCGGCCGGAGCGCAGGACTTTAACCTCCAGCCGCTCAAGGGGTTGGATCGGTCTCAGGAATCCCACCAACAAGATCCGTTACGGGCCTTGCGCATTTACCTGCGCAGATCGCGGCCCTTCCGACGGGGACGGAAATGCCTCTTCCTACCCCTGAAGAATGATATTTTGGCGCAGACAATCTCTTCATGGCTGCGCCCAGTCATCCGATCCGCATGCGAGGGCCTCTCCCTGGGGGCGGATTCGCACGCACGAGATCAGAGTGGTCTCCACCAGCCTCGCCTTCGACCACAACTGTGCGGTGAGAGACATTGTGGTGGCCGTTGGGTAGCGGGAAAGTTCCACCTTCACCCACTTCTACTTCAGGGACCTCTCGGGCCGGCCAGAGAACCTGTCCCTTGTGGGCGATGTCTCGGCGGCGTAGCACTCCCTCCCGGCGCCTCCGGCTTCCTAGGTAACTTACTTTACTTACTTACGCCTGTCACCCCTACCCGGGTATAGGCCGTCGACGAGAGACCCCCAGCAACTCCTGTCCTGTGCTTCTCCTTCGATTCTACTCCAGGTGGTTCCCAGTCTCTTGATGTCTGCTTGGAGGTCTCGACGCCAGGAGTTTCTCGGCCTACCTCTTTTCCTCTTTCCCTGGGGGTTCCATGACAATGCCTGCCTAGTGATACTGGAAGCTGGCTTTCTCAGACTGTGACCGATCCATCCCCATCTTCTTCGCCCAATTTCATTCTCTGCTGTTATCTGCTCTGTTCTCTCCCAGAGTCTGACGTTGCTGATCTTCTCTGGCCAGTGGATTTTCAAAATTCTTCTAAGGCAACTGTTCATGAAGGTCTGTACTCTGTTGACTGTGGTTTTTGTCAATCTCCATGTCTCTGCTCCATATAGGAGAACTGCTTTTACATTGGAGTTGAAAATCCGGACTTTGGTGTGTTGTGACAGCTCTCTGGAACTCCACACTTTTTTCAACTGGAGAAAGGCTGCTCTGGCTTTACCGATTCGTGCTCTGACATCTGCATCAGTGCCGCCTTTTTTGTCTATGATGCTCCCGAGATAGGTGAAGGACTCCACCTCCTCCAACGGGGTGCCAGCAAGCAAGACTGGTTCTTCCCTGGTTGCGTTCAGCCTCATTGTCTTTGTTTTCTGTTTGTGAATGGTGAGGCCCACTTGGGACGAGATGTCAGCAAGCCTCGTGGTCTTGTCCTGCATTTGTTGATGAGTGTGGGACAGTAATGCCAAGTCGTCTGCAAAATCGAGGTCGTCAAGCTGTGTCCACAGTGTCCACTGTATTCCACTTCGTCTGTGCTCTGTGGTCATCTTCATGACCCAGTCTATGGCCAGTAGGAAGAGGAACGGAGACAGCAGACACCCCTGCCTGACACCAGTTCTGACCTGGAGCTTTCTGGTGAACTGCCCTTCGTGGATCACGCGACATGTCATGCCATCATAGCTGCTCTTGATCAGGCGGACGAGCTTTGTGGGTACACCGTAGTGTCGTAGGAGTTTCCACAGAGTCTCTCGGTCCACGCTGTCAAATGCTTTCTCATAATCCACAAAGTTGACGTACAGCGGGGAGCTCCACTCCAGAGACTGTTCCACGATGATGCGGAGAGTGGCGATCTGGTCTGTACATGATCGGTTCTTCCTGAATCCTGCTTGCTGGTCTCTCAGCTGGGGGTCAACGGAGCTCTTCATTCTCTCTAGGATGATCCTGTTGAAGACCTTTCCTGGTACTGACAGCAAGGTGATTCCTCTGTAGTTGGAACACTTGCTGAGGTCGCCTTTCTTGGGAAGCTTGATTAGGTACCCCTCCTTCCAGTCAGCTGGCATCACCTCCTCTTCCCAGATCTTTCCAAACAGTGGGTACAGCATCTCCACTGTTGTCTCTAGGTCTGCTTTCAGAGACTCCGCTGGGATGCCATCTGGCCCTGCTGCTTTGCCATTCTTCAAAAATGCCACTGCTTTTCTGATCTCTTCCCGGCTGGGTCTGTCACAGCTGATGGGTAGGTCGGTCTCTGCCGGCTGGATGTCGGGGGGGTCGGGTGGGCTAGGTCTGTTCAGTAACTCTTCAAAATACTCGGCCCATCTGTCGAGTTGGTCTGCTTTGTCTGCAATAGGCTTGCCTTCTTTGTCTTTTACTGGTCTTTCTGTATGGCCATACTTACCCGACAATCTTCTGGTAATGTCGTAGAGCTGTTTCATGTTGCCGCTGCCTGCTGCCTTTTCTGCCTCTGCTGCCAGGCTGTCTGTGTAGGCCCTCTTGTCTGCCCTGATACTCCTCTTCACCTCGCGGTTGGCTTCTGAGTATTCCCCCTGTGCCCTTACTTTGGCTGCTCTCGTGCGACTGTTGTTGACCGCTGCTTTCTTCTGCTTCCTCGTTCCTAGGTAACGCTTAGTTGAAATCATCGGGAGTTTGTGCCCAGGGCGTGGTACTCAGCATGTTACTAGGCCGGGGTATGGTGGGTGGCACCCTCCTCCTTTTCGTTATTCTTCCTATTAGTAATGCCATCGGTAAGGATTTTGAGGAAACAAAATGAATTTTTCTCTAAAATGTATTTCTTCGAAAAATACTTACCGATGGCATTACTCGATGGGCCCTCCCATCTGCCCCCTCTGTTCGCTTAGCGTGAGACTGGTGTATCGGACAACTTGGCCTCATGTGGAGGGAGAGGAGGCCACTCAGGGAGTCTTTTGGGTAACGGCTCCCTGGAGTTGCCTCCCTGGTTCCGTTGCTATACACAACGGATACTTAGGCTGAAATCGCTAGGCTAAGTGTACCTTTCTATTAGTAATGCCATCAGTAAGTATTTTTTGAAAAAATACATTTGAGAGAAAAATTCATTTTTATCAGCAAAGATTTTACTTTCATAGTTGATTCATCTCGCATGGCTGTTGCTGAAAATAAGAACATTAGACAGTTTTATCACAAATGCATGTGTGCATTCATTTTATTTGTGTTCAGGGGATATAAGCACTGATGAAGATGAAGCATTGGACGAACACTCAAAGCCCACACGCTCATTTGATGATGAGGGTGAGTAAACCATAACAGAGCAGTAGTGGCTCATGGGAATATACGCCCCTTGCTCGAAGGAAGGTGCCTCCTTTTTGTCCTCAGTTTGAGGCATTTACCCGATATTATCAGTACAACTATTATGGGGATGCATACAGCTTTTATGGCAGGGATACAGTACCTTTATTACTCTTACTTACTGCATGGACTATAAAGAGACACAATCACTGTCTTTTCGTACTATTAAGAGATTCAACCTACTGTCTTTTGCCTGATTTCATGGGTGACAGTCTTCAGTCCTGGAGACTGATTCGTCTTTTTCAAATTGCAGAAAGCTGAATTTCAGCTTTTTGTTCAAACAGAACACAGTCACTCAGGCAGCCAGTTTCATACGCAAGAGGCATACATTTTCATGAGCCCCTGCGGATGCAGGGGCTCATGAGAATGTATGCCTCTTGCAGGCTGTGGATCATCTTCATGGGGCATAGTTAGTCCGTGGAATATTATGTCATTTCAATTTTTTGCACTGTATGATTCTGATTCACAAAAATATTAGTTAACTTCTTTTTCAAGTTTTCCTTTCGCAGATGCTTGGCATTCATACTGAGATGTTATTTGGGTGCATTCCTTCTTTTTCTAAGATGTTGAAGTGACAGTGGAATCAGCGGCAGGGGACGTTTTCCGCGTGATCTTCTCCGCCCTTGCCACCAGTGAACCCTGGAAGTCGCTCCTCGTGCACGCTGTTGTTCTTCGCAACCCTCTCTTTGCTGAGCTGGCCGGATGCTGCGTGAGTAGAAATTCAATGTGTGCTTGTCTGTGATTCTGGACCTTGTGGATTTGGGAGAGCTGTACGGTCCAAAATCACAGACCAGCACACAAACATGACTTTGCCCGCTTGGCAGAGTGATTGTTGGTGCTTGCAGACGCAGCTCGCGCAGGTTGTCATCCTGCACAACCCACGCGTTCCAGCCCAGCAGGAGGCTGTGTGAATAGAGATATATGGTGGTCTGTGATTTCAAACCTCATGCAGATGAAGATTTTTTAACCCCTTCACTGCCAGTGGACACAATATATTTCTGACAGATTTAACGTTAAAAAGATCCCGGGGCGTCCAAGGAACATGGATACAAAATGGCAAGAGGTAAAGATCCTCATGAGCCCCCGCAACTGCGGGGGCTCATGAGGATCTGTACCTCTTGCTGTGTGGTGGTGTTCAGTTTTCCTCGTCAATCAAGGGGTTAAAACTTGCAGGATCTCATGCCTGTCTTTGGTTCGTCTTATGTGGCTCTTTAGGGTGCTCCGATGGTCACGTCCCTCAGCGCGTGGCTGGCCTCCATGCTGGATCTCACGGAACACACCAAATTTGTGTCGACTCACGGGAAGCGGGTGTCAAAGTGGGTGAAGCCGCAGCTGGAGAAGCTGATTGATGTGTACCTGGAGTGTCACGCGGAGAACACCCTAGCTGTCGCGTTTTCCATTTTCCAGCCTGTGAGTTTTATCTTCAGTGCGTTTATTGCTGTTTATATTTCGTATTCATATTTCATAATTTTGCACAGATTCTTTTTTGTGTGTTTTGAGCGATTGGCCTTATACAAGATCACTGTCATTAAAGACCATCATTTGGGTGGATGCAGCCACACAAATGATGGTTTTTAACCCTTTTAGCCCCAAGGTCCCATTTCTCACATTTTTTAAGGTGTTGCCTGACTGAACCAGTTGCAGGAGATGGCTTGACCATGATAATTCAAGGGTAGTGCCAGATGAGCTTGGCCCCTTAAGGTGCCAAGCTCATCTGGCACTACCCTTGAATTATCATGGTCAAGCCATCTCCTGCTGTAGGGATTGGGGGCTAAAAGGGTTAATGACACAGGTGAGGTGGTTGTAGATACCCAAATCATGGTCTTTGATGATGGTGACGCTTTTGCCATTCAAGACTTGTCTTGAGATTGCACTTGTCTTTCAAGACCACTTTTCCTTGCAGCAAATGTGGTTGCTGTGCTCTGACCACGGTTGTCACATTCATTGTTCTGATTTTTGTTTGAGACACATGCAGCGCCGGCATGTCCTGAGTAAAGCATGATAGTTCAAGGGTGGTGCCAGAATAGCTTGGCGCCCATAGGCGCCAAGCTATTCTGGCACCACCCTTGAACTATCATGCTCTATCATGCTCTATCTGCGTCTAGAACTGTAATACAGTCCTTCAGAGGGCAAAATTTGTGGATTTTGGTCCTGGGGTAGAATGTGTTAAGAAATGTGAGACCAACCTTTCTGTTTCAGACCTCCCCTCTGCTGCCATTCTTGCAGTTTATGTCGGAGTGTGTGATGTGGAGGAATTATGAGGGATGCAAGATGCCGCTTGACAGCTTCAAAGAGCTCATGGCTTCTGTATGTTGTGTGCTACTTGTGTGTGTGTGTGTGTGTGTGTGTGTGTGTGTGTGTGTGTGTGTGTGTGTGTGTGTGTGTGTGTGTGTGTGTGCACACTCCATGTTGAGTTCACAGTACATTGTAATCATTAGTGCCACCCATCATATGTCTTGAACCAAAGTCATTTGAAGCATAGCTGTTGTGTGTTAGGGAAAAGATTTTGAAAATCCATCATTTGTAACTGGTGAAAAACAAAATGAAAAAACAGATGTAGCAGACATTTTTTGTTATAGGAGATTCAGGTATAATTATTTGTTTCCTCAAAATATATTACCGATGGCATTACTATATGGCATTACTGTATGGAAGATACACTTAGCTTAACAATTTCAGCCTAAGAAGCTGTTGTGGAGAAACATACATACACAAACATGAAGGTGCGCTACTATATGTGGTCGGGTAAATACCCTGATTTCCCACAGTAGATGCACAGAACATTACACAACAATGTAACGATACAAATTTGCCTCGAGTTATAGATACTCACAAACCAGATAGGTGAGGCTAGCGCTGGCAAACCAAGGGGAATCACAGCGCTGGACAGACAACAGTTAGATCCCCTGCCCCCACCTATCAGGCACCCAATCGCCAGCCCACAGAGAAATACGCAGGTATAGAATAAGACGATCATTTCCATCCTCAAACGAATGGATCAGGTCTCTTATATAACCCATGTCTTTCTTCGGAACTTAGGAAGTAGGCAGGAGAAACATACATACACAAACATGAAGGTATTTACCCGACCACATGTAGTAGCGCACCTTCATGTTTGTGTATGTATGTTTCTCCTGCCTACTTCCTAAGTTCCGGAGAAAGACATGGGTTATATAAGAGACCTGATCCATTCGTTTGAGGATGGAAATGATCGTCTTATTCTATACCTGCGTATTTCTCTGTGGGCTGGCGATTGGGTGCCTGATAGGTGGGGGCAGGGGATCTAACTGTTGTCTGTCCAGCGCTGTGATTCCCCTTGGTTTGCATACAATTCTGCCAGCGCTAGCCTCACCTATCTGGTTTGTGAGTATCTATAACTCGAGGCAAATTTGTATCGTTACATTGTTGTGTAATGTTGTGTGCATCTACTGTGGGAAATCAGGGTATTTACCCGACCACATATAGTAGCGCACCTTCATGTTTGTGTATGTATGTTTCTCCTGTCTACTTCCTAAGTTCCGGAGAACGACATGGGTTATATAAGAGACCTGATCCATTCGTTTGAGGATGGAAATGATCGTCTTATTCTATACCTGCGTATTTCTCTGTGGGCTGGCGATTGGGTGCCCGATAGGTGGGGGCAGGGGATCTAACTGTTGTCTGTCCAGCGCTGTGATTCCCCTTGGTTTGCATACAATTCTGCCAGCGCTAGCCTCACCTATCTGGTTTGTGAGTATCTATAACTCGAGGCAAATTTGTATCGTTACATTGTTGTGTAATGTTCTGTGCTTCTACTGTGGGAAATCAGGGTATTTACCCGACCACATATAGTAGCGCACCTTCATGTTTGTGTATGTATGTTTCTCCTGCCTACTTCCTAAGTTCCGGAGAACGACATGGGTTATATAAGAGACCTGATCCATTCGTTTGAGGATGGAAATGATCGTCTTATTCTATACCTGCGTATTTCTCTGTGGGCTGGCGATTGGGTGCCCGATAGGTGGGGGCAAGGGATCTAACTGTTGTCTGTCCAGCGCTGTGATTCCCCTTGGTTTGCATACAATTCTGCCAGCGCTAGCCTCACCTATCTGGTTTGTGAGTATCTATAACTCGAGGCAAATTTGTATCGTTACATTGTTGTGTAAAGTTCTGTGCATCTACTGTGGGAAATCAGGGTATTTACCCGACCACATATAGTAGCGCACCTTCATGTTTGTGTATGTATGTTTCTCCTGCCTACTTCCTAAGTTCCGAAGAAAGACATGGGTTATATAAGAGACCTGATCCATTCGTTTGAAGATGGAAATGATCGTCTTATTCTACACCTGCGTATTTCTCTGTGGGCTGGCGATTGGGTGCCTGATAGGTGGGGGCAGGGGATCTAACTGTTGTCTGTCCAGCGCTGTGATTCCCCTTGGTTTGCCAGCGCTAGCCTCACCTATCTGGTTTGTGAGTATCTATAACTCGAGGCAAATTTGTATCGTTACATTGTTGTGTAATGTTCTGTGCATCTACTGTGGGAAATCAGGGTATTTACCCGACCACATATAGTAGCGCACCTTCATGTTTGTGTATGTATGTTTCTCCTGCCTACTTCCTAAGTTCCGGAGAAAGACATGGGTTATATAAGAGACCTGATCCATTTGTTTGAGGATGGAAATGATCATCTTATTCTATACCTGCGTATTTCTCTGTGGGCTGGCGATTGGGTGCCTGATAGGTGGGGGCAGGGGATCTAACTGTTGTCTGTCCAGCGCTGTGATTCCCCTTGGTTTGCATACAATTCTGCCAGCGCTAGCCTCACCTATCTGGTTTGTGAGTATCTATAACTCGAGGCAAATTTGTATCGTTACATTGTTGTGTAATGTTCTGTGCATCTACTGTGGAAAATCAGGGTATTTACCCGACCACATATATAGTAGCGCACCTTCATGTTTGTGTATGTATGTTTCTCCTGCCTACTTCCTAAGTTCCGGAGAAAGACATGGGTTATATAAGAGACCTGATCCATTTGTTTGAGGATGGAAATGATCATCTTATTCTATACCTGCGTATTTCTCTGTGGGCTGGCGATTGGGTGCCTGATAGGTGGGGGCAGGGGATCTAACTGTTGTCTGTCCAGCGCTGTGATTCCCCTTGGTTTGCATTCAATGAGACGTCCATTACAGTATGCTTGGAGGCTCTCTTAGCCACCCCATTAATAAAGTATTGCGCCAAGTTTCAAGCTTGTGCGTACAGAAATATCGGAGATTTACATACATTCGCACATACACACACACACACATACATACACACATACGGCGCGGCGTTTTGCACCAAATGTACGTTCAGCAGCAAGGTTAACATAACTAGACATGACGTGATTTTTATCTTGTTACTTCAGTTAGAGGTTTAGGCCTGCCTGCCTTTGACATCATGGACATGCTATTATTAAATTCACCCCACTGCGACCCATCCTAAAAAGTCCCTTTTATAAATAGAAGGTACTTGGAAAGCTATGGAAAACCTCTGGTACATGTGCCTGTTCACATGGACTGTGAAAAGAAGGGTAGAAAAGTCTTATTTAAGGCAAGACAACATTGATAATCCATTGTATCAGCGAACTTTAACTGTCGGAGTCTGCCATGACGCAGATGACTTTAATGTAAAGAGGAACTCAGTGGAGAAAGAAACACGCTTTCATAGTTTTGCTGTTGCTGTCTTTCCTAAGCATGTTTCTTCCTCTGTTGGGCTCTTCTCTGCATTTTACACAATTGGCGGTAGAGATATAAAGATGGAGAATACAACAGATTTTTTGACGACGTCAATTTTTCATTGTTTTTGATCACAAATCGCTCATCTAATGACACACCCCGTTTTTTTAGGTTTCTCCTTATTTTTTTCAGTAAAATAAAGGTTTTCAAAATCAATGACATTCATGGCTAAAGCAAAATTAACACCTGAGCTAATTAATCCATCAATTATGTAAGTGTGTTCATTTTGCAACGCGTATTTTATTGATTACTTAGCCAATTACGGGTATTTCAGATAGACGATCGGGGGTGCTGTCACATACGCGCTCACTTACAGGGAGCTAACAGCACACTCACACATACACACAGCAGTTATTTCCCTTACGACACGAAACGCGCGACACGGTTTGTTCACGCCCCGCCACTGACTGTGCGCGCGCACTGCCTGTCACCTAGGGCAGCGCTGTGTCGTTTGCCAAACATTAACCGGTCTTTTCTACCTTGTGTGTTGAGCGAGGCAGACGTGTTTCAAAACGTGGCAGAATTCTTAACCGGTGATAGCACTAAATCTTGTAAAAATAAACTACTTTAATATCGGTAAGTGTCGCCGTTTCTGACATTTTCTAGTGTAGATTTGCCCGAGTCAACGCTGACTAGCGTAGGTTACAAAAATACATAGTGACTGTATACAGGACACTGACGAATAGTTTGTCGGTAGTTTGCGTGTTTAATTTGTGATATATAGGAAGAAGAAAAGGCCTTGCGATAGCCAGCAGTGCGCTGAAAAGAAGTCTAGTGTAATTTGCCCTAGCGTGTTTTAGAAAATGAATTGGTCTGAGGAAGCTAGATTGATCTTTCAATCACACTTAGATTACCATAGAGAAATGACGACTCTTTTAGAGACGATATTAGCAAACCACCCAGCAAAACCATTGCCAAAAAAACCAATCGGTAATTTGACTGATGTACTCGAAGGAAGTACGAAAAAAGAAATGAGTGATCCAAAAGATATTCATTTGTATTTTAAAAAAAATCTTTCAGATGGATTGCCACCAGATGGTAAAAGAGTAGCCGACTGTAATTTACCGGGACTTACATTGGCAACCTTAAAACCGCATTTAGTTAATGGCTACGCGATAATACAACAAACAGAAAGAAAAAATATGTCATCTTCTATCTACTATGGGGAGTGGCTAATCGCGGGTGCAGAAATCCATAAGAATCAAAAATTACAACATGAAACAAACTTGAACTGGACAAATTGGCTAAAAATACACGTCGGAATTTCAAAGTCTTATGCCCACCAGTTGAGTGTTCTAGCCAGGCTGCTACAGGGGTACCACAAATTTCATTATCTTTCACTGTCTTTCCGAAAGGTGTTCAGTTTGCGGAAGCAAATTGAACAAATGTTAAAAGTACAGGAAATAGCCGATTTTTGGAAAACACCTAACGCTGGTCTGTAACATTGTTTGCTTGTTTGTTTGTTTGTACAAAGGTTCTAGTGCGTCTTAACAATTCTGTTTGAATCACATCTGAGATATTTTATCACTTTCGTTTTGTTAACTGACTAAGCCCGTGTGATCATCACCGAGCAGGCCGCACTAACAAGGAAAATGAAAACGTGTAACTATTAGTCCGTGAAAGTGATTAATCACCGAGCAGGCCGCAAACAAGAAAAATGTAACTGTAAATCTGAGTAAAAAAAAATCCCTGACTATATCACAAACATAACAAATGAAAATATCTGACTGTAATTTTTTATGTGATCTATTACCTAGCAGATCACAAACAAGACAAGTGAAAATGTGTAACTGTAAGTCTTTAAGTGAGAAATCACAGAACATACTACAAAAAGGCTGTAAGTCTGAGAGTGAGAAATCACGGTACTACAAAAAGGCTGTAAGTCTGAGAGTGAGAAAATCATCGGACAGGTTACACGTAAAGTGGCTTTAAGACTGAGAGTGAGAAAATCATCGGTCAGGTCATAAAATGGATGGAGCGATATTTTGTCTGATGTGTGACAAACGCCATAATGACCAAGCCGCACGAGAAGCTAATGATTGTATGTTTGTATTGTCTCGTCTTAAATGTTGTGGACCAAGTGTGAGGTGTTTTCGCCACCCTCATGCAAGTAGCTTGCTTTTTGCAAGTGAATTGAAAACGGATTTTACATAGGTTTTAGTAACAGGACTGACGGTGGGGTATACCTGTAGCACACTGGCAAAGAAAGATGATTTTGGCTTTGTATCTGAATAATTGATTTACAAAAACGGCACCCTGGTCAGCCCACTTGTAGCACGCTGTCAAAGAAATGTGTTTATTTGCATTGTATCTGAATAATTGATTTATAAGTTACTCAGCGCCCTGGTCAAGCCTTCAAAATCATGGTATCTAACGTAAACAAATGGCGTATGTCCTTAGCGAATCGTCCCCCACTGGGGGACCGGTATCCAACGTAAACAAATGGCGTATGTCCTTAGCGAATCGTCCCCCACTGGGGGACCGGTATCCAACGTAAACAAATGGCGTAGTACGCTAGAAACGAGTCAGACTGGTATCCAACGTAAACAAATTACGTAGTACGATAGAAACGAGTCCGACGGTGTCGGACCGGTTTCTAACGTTCTACGTCATACGGTCTTAGTAACGTGACGATGAGCGCAGTTTCGATTTGAGTGAACAATCTGTGTATCGCGTGTCATACAACGGTGTGGCGAAGCCTGACGGTGTTTTGCGGACGAGTCTACAATATTCATGCAGAATAAAGATTTTGTGTTTGTTCGTCTGTTTGTCTATGCGTGTGAGTGTATGCGTATGTATGTGTGAATGCATGTGTGTGTGTGAGTGCGTGTGTATGTGTGTGTGCCTGTGTGAGTGCATGTGTGCGTGTACGTGTGTGTGTGTGTTTGCGTGCGTGTATGCATGTGTTTATATGTGTATGTGCGTCCGTGTTTGCGTGCGTGCGTGTTTGTTTGTGTGCGTGTATATATGTGTGTTAGAGATATAAAATATAAGATTCCAAGAACATTTTTTTTTCATTGCCTCTGTGCCAATACCCCCCCCCCCCCCCAAAAACAGTTATTTAAATAATAACCACACACACACACACAAAAAAAAAACATTGCTATATGCACTTGATAACAAATTATTTAAGTTACCTGCAGATACTTGATAACAAATTTTTCACAGTCAATTATAACTTACAAATAACTTTACAGGTAACCTTTTAAGAACCTATAATTAGTTATTAAGTACTTAAGTCAAGAACTTATAAGAACTTAAACATAACAAAATGTAAGTTCTTGACTCAAGTCACAACTTAAGTCACAACTTACTCGGACAGATTTGTCAAGATACAAGGACAACAAAAAAACTTTTTTTTAGTAATAGTCAGGTGGTGGAGCTGATGGGGTTAAATAGTTAGGTGGCATGTCATTTTTCTGTGAAGTGTATGTCATTAATAAACGATTACCAAATCTTATTTTAATTTGTTTAAAAGATTGTGTAGTTTTTCTGTGGTTTCCTGAACACCGATCCTTTTTCCCTCTGCTAAAAAACTGGCCTTCAGTTCTTCAACATTCACGGGAGACTGACTACGCATTTTATTCTGGATTTCAGACTTCTGTTTCTTGTAATTATTTAAATCATCCTGGACGCGCTTAAATTCCTCGTCATCAATACAATTATCATTCAATGCCTTACTGATAATAAGTTTCATACTGCTCAGCTTTGCACCAGCAAGCGTACTCAATGCTTCATGTTTCTGTAATTTCGTGTGAAACCTCTTGTTCAAGGCCTCCAAACCAAAGCAAGCCAGGCATGTAGCAACGCTAACACCCTCAACT
>BTPG01000001.1:30140725-30330716 GCA_036245525.1 Semisulcospira habei | reverse complement strand
GCTATTCCAGCCAAACTCCCAATTCCTGTGGCGAACAGAACAATACCCCCTACAGAACATGAAGCTGAAACTGCACCAATAGCCATAGAAGTGTTTTGAACAGAATTAAATACTGACTTATACCTCCTTTTGCACCGTGAGTACTTAGCCTCCTCACTCTCCAAATATTTCAAAGCTTCTGTAATATTATTTAATCTGAATGCGTCTGCCTGTAATGTTTTATCTGAAGCAATTGGCACAGCTGTCACCTGTGGATCAGGCGCAAGCGTTGTTTTAGTCATCACATTTGTTTCAGTCGGCTCAAGCGTCGGTAGTTGCGGATAGAAGTTTACCATTTTTTTTATTGACAAATATTTTTTTTTATTTAATCAGCAATTACATTTTGCAACTCTTCAAAAGTATACAATTTGCTGGCATAATAAAATGCAACAAGATCAATGTGTTCAAGGTTTATGTAAGTTAGACGAACAAAAGTTGTTTTGTCAACCACCACCTTGACAGCTGGAACACTGCTCGAAACATTAATAACATCAACATTTTTTGTAATAGCAATAAAAACCTTTGTTGATTCTGATACTGTTTCATCCCATGTAAGTTTAATTCCTTGCGCTATATTTGCCTCTTTTGCAGAAGCAACAGATTTCATGATAATTTCAAATACTATTGTCACTTCTCTAGCCACGACTAAGCTTGCTGGCATAAACACAACAGTGGTATCTGATCTACCCTTTCTAGTTGTAAGAAGATATCTCCGTCTCTCATAATTTTCAACTTTCAGTTTTTCTCTGCTATTGTTGTCTGGGGCAAAACTTGGAACAAGGCTTACAATAAGCGGCCCAGAATTAACAACCTTCCTAAACACTAAGGCACCTTCATCATCAGTGTATACATAAGGACTAATAAATTCAATCTTTATGTCCCAGTCAATTGTTGGAGGTGGTGCAGGCACAGGTGAAACAACCCACTTACTACCTACATGTATTAAGTTGTAAGGCGCATTATTTACAGGTGGAGTAGGTACAGTAACATCACGTAGCTGACCAAGTTTAGGAATCTGTCTTTCACCGTCTTTCATGTCGACAATTACTTTCCTCTTGTACATGCCATTTGAATCAAGTTCAAAACCATATATTTCTCCAATTTCCCCTTCCTTCTCAAAATCCTGTACGTCTGCCAAATCTTTCAATTCTGTTACTGGACATGCAACTGGTATGATTCTCGGCTTTGGACCACCACTCATTTTTTATAAACAAAAATAAAATTATTTAATTTCCAACACAACACTAAAATCATGCATAAGAACTGGTTTGTCATCCTGATTAGTTACAGATATACTCAGTGACTCAAAGAAACTAGAACCTAATTTCTTAAACTGCAAATTAGGAAATCTAACAACTACACTTTCACAATAGGGTGCAGTTCCAGTAGGTAAGCATCTCAACAAAGTTGAAGGCTTTCCATTGTGTACATTTTCTGATGTGTTTAGTTCTTTCAAATAAACATTTAGTACTGTGTGTACTGACAAATGAACAGCATATCTTCCAGTTATTTTGCCTTTTTTGGGCTTAAATTTTAATCCTGCTTCGTAAGTCCAATCATCATCACCACTAACAGCTACAATACCAAGATCAGATTCAGTTAAAAAACCCAGTAGTATTAAAAGTTTGTCTGTTAATATAAGCTGACTATCTTTTGGAAATTCCAATGTAACAAACAAGTTAGCCGGATTTAAAGTTGCTTTAATTTTATACATATCTTGTAAAAATTCAGCTATAGTACAAAAGTCATAATACCCAGGCTGTAAATGATTAGCGCCCCAACTTGTAGTACCTACCATTCCATGTACAGAATATTCACCATCATCTGTTACATTAAACCATTTTACTGTATAGAACATTTCATGGATAGCAACAGCCTTGCTACCATCACGATTATCAATCCCATTAGTTAACCACGCTGGTTTGCTTGTGTCAAGATTTGTTAAGGTAATAAACATTTTTATTATCTCATATAAAAAAGGATGGAATTTAAATCACCAACCATTACCACTACAAACGCATTTCAATTTAATGTGAATGCCAAATACAATGTCGCACCTACTTATGAACAGAAAATAATTCAACTAAATCAGCTTGACATAGCTGTGTCTGAACAAGATCTATTCCAAGTGAAAGTGCCAAATCCTTATGAGCATTACCTAAACCCTCCAATTACAGATGACTCAACTGCAAGAAAGTGGTCCTCAAGTCCACTACAGATGTTTCAAAACCAACTTAACTTTGCTATACTATGCTCAACTACAGGCTGTGGTGTTTCTTTTACAGACCACTTGAATCACTCAAACAAACTGATTAGGTCTGTGTATCGTTTTCACACTTATTACCAGCTTAGACGTATACTGTCAGAACTTCATACACCACTGCCCACTGAATCCAGTTTCAACAGGTTTAATAACCCTATGGATATGAAAGCATTTGAATGGATCTGTAATAAATTTAACATCAGTACAAAGTATGACTTTACACAAAAACTTGATGATCACAAAGGCATGGGAACATTGTATTATGCTATGAGTCACAGACAATACCCTCAAGATTACTGGCCTGGGTACACTTCATTCTCATCAAAATCTGAAGTCTGGATAGGATCAATAGAGCAGAAGCAGTCTAACGCCTGGACCACATTTATTTTAGATAAATCTGACGGGTTTACTCAAGCAGGAGTCGAGCGCGTCAATGAGTCTATCAGAACATATGTCTGGTGTATACTAGGTGCACAATCACTAACAAAATCAAACATTTTGAATGGAAGTGGTAAATTTGAAGCACAAAAACAGTTTCTTGCAAATCTTGAAGATTCAATTAATTCAACAGTTGATCTCCCATCAAGCATACAGCGCTACCAAGACGTACTCAGATATGCCAGATCAAAAGTTGACTTTGTAGTTGGCATCGGGTTGTACATGTTACCATCTGACCTTCAACTCCAAATGGGTACAATAACAAATTATAATAATGAAATCATTGTTGCAGGTCGTGATCAAAAACTCGGTCTTAATCAATCTGTAAACTTGGGGGCCACAACCACACATGTTCAGTCATTAAAACCATTACAGACGGTAACACCCCCGGCCCCGGCCCCAGCCCCCACACCGGCACTCATACAACCAGTACAGTCAACCCCGGACACACATGAGTCAGAAAGAACTGCATTGGTAATAGGCCTCACTGGATTAGGAGTATTACTTCTTTATCTGTTTCATTAAATAACCCACCATCAACCCTCCTACTGTCACCAAAAATACCCACACATGTTCTGCCATAAACCCTACTGCCTTCGCTGCAGTACTAATCAGCCAACTGACAACAGTGCCAATTATGCCAGGCAAAGCGTCCATTGCTTTCAGAGCCAATTTTTTAAGCAAGTCTGAAATGTGAGACAGTTGTTTCTTTACCCATGACTGTAAATCTTTTGGATCTGTGGGAGCCGGTGGGCCCGGGGGTGGCGGTGCCGGTGCTGTACCCCCACCAACCCCAGCACCGGAGACAGCCAGCAAAACAGTACTGATAATAAATCCCAGAGCTGTAATTAAACTAGCAATTGTGATACCCTGCTCTCGGAAAAGTGTTTTTAGTCTCTCAGCCAGAGTAGTGTCTTCGTGAAGTATTTTCTGAATAGTTTCTCTAATTCTGTTAACTTGGGTTTTCAGTTTTCCTCTTGCAATACTAATCACTTCTAACCGTCCTGATCTTTCTATCTGCAAATCATTTAATCTGTGCTGTATTCTCTCTTTCATTTCTGTGTCAAGATTCCCATTGTCTGCTGTAGCCAGTTTCTCTTTTTCACGTTCTATGTGTTTATCAAGCTCTCCCAGTTTGGCAAGATTATTAACCATCTCACCTCTTATTGTCTGCAGTGATTTATCCAAACCCATAATCTCCCGCATTGACAAAGGTGGATCATCTATTGTTTTCATAGCGTCATTTAATTGCCCTTCAGTAAATGAAGTTTCTTGTATCACTGTGTTTGCTATTTCTGGTAGGCTTGTTACTGGTGCCATTTCAATTTCTTGCCCTGTTGGCAACTTTGTTTGCGTGTCGTGAAGAACACTAGCCAGTCTTGGCGTGACAGGAGACCCACCAATTCCAAGTTGACGCAAGGCACCAACACCACCTTCATTTTTTATTGTACTTAAAGCCCTAAACCTACTAGGGTCTTTTTTGTTAGTCAATAGTACTTTTCCTTTGTCAACAGTATTTAAATATAAATGACCCTTGCCATCAAGTTCAAACTGGTTAGGGTCTATGTTGTCTGGGCGATTACCAACATGATCATAAAACGAGTTCACTTTGGTTTCTAAAAGTTCATGACGTAAACTGTAAATATTTCTTGTACCAGTCATATCTGTCATATCTGTCATATCTGTTGTATTACCAAAATCATACATGTCATCCATTTCAAAATCTTCATGATTAAATCCTCCCGCTGCCATTGTTTTATTAATTTATTATTTTTTATTGTGCATAATAAAAATGACAGTCTTACGGATCAAAGTTAGACCCATACAGAAAACTACATGAGCCTCTGGGTGTTAAGGGCATAAGACAATCAATCGTCATCACAAACAATCCTAGTACCATAGACCAGAACCAAACACTTACAGTCAAGTTTCCAAACCTAGGTCCCAGTGACGTTATCGTTCCTGGCACTGCACGCCTAGCATTTAATATCGAACTATCATCAGACGCAGATGTAAACAGAACACTGGTTGACAATCTTGGCAGAGCAATTGTTAGAACTATTAAAGTAAAACTTGAAGGACAGGAAGTGTTTAGTCTTGACGACTCAGATGTGTTCTACTGTTACAAAGATCTTTGGCTCACAAGAGAAGAACGAGAAGATCGTATTTATCAAGGCATACAGCCAGATAATGTTTGTAAACTTCGAATCAATGCTGGAGACAAAACAACTACTGGGGTACCAAAGGATGTTATTATAGCAGAAACATATGGAACCAGATTTTACATTCCACTTGAGTTTGAAATCCTAACAGGCTCATTTGCCTTATTATCAAGGGGCACTGAATGACCGTCTGAGCTTTGAACTAACTTTCAATGACTACTCCAAAGTTATAAAATCATCTGCCACAGATGCAACATATAAGATCTCTAACATTTCCTTGGAATATGAAATTGTTACACATACTGAACTAGCCAGACTCATTCAAAATCAGTATCAGTCAAGACTGCCAATTTATTATGACAGGGTGATTAGACATAGTTTAATACCCAAAGACAAAAGCGACCCAATGTGGAACATAAACTTGAACACACCAGCCAGGTCACTGAAAGGTATTCTTATGTTGTTTGTTGAACCGGTGAGTCCATACAAAAGGGATTCAGAAAAATTCTACAATCCTAAGATTACACATTTGTCCTGTACAATCGAAGGCCGCCCTAATCAAGTGTACGCTTTAGGAATGCTGCCTTATCAACACTATGACGAAACCACAAAGTATTTTGCAGGTGGAAGGATTAGAGATAAACCAGCAAACATTGCGTGCAAAGATCTACATCTGTATGACGTTAGGATTGGACAATACCTTACAAACAAGTATGCACTTTGGTTAGATCTTCGTAGTACAGATGACGACTACCTTCATGGGTCAGGACGAACTGTCGAGAATGGTAGTGATGGAATAACAATTCAGATACAAAAGAAGGTTGAAACTGCTGCAGCCATAAACATATATTTGTACCTGATATATGATGCACAACTCAATATTGCAGAAAGCAGACTAAGTGGACACATATATTAAAATTATATTGTGTATTAAAATGAACCTGAGCTTAATGACACTCGATCCACACTGTGGATTGTTTTGTGGTGCCACAGGGTGTGGTAAAACTGAATTTGTACTTAACCTATTACAAACAAGATACATACACCACTTTGAAAACATTGTCATATTTTGTCCTACTATCAAACACAACAAAGCTTATCACAACCGTTTATTCATTTGGACTGACAACAACATATACTTAGTCGACCCTGAGAAAAAACTGAATGACTACCTACAATATTTTTACAAGCAATTTGAAGGACAGCCAACTTTGTTTATTGTTGATGACTGTTCTGCAGAAAAAGACATTGTCAAGAAGAGAAACACTCTGGCAGAACTTGCCTTCAGTGGCAGACACGCAAACATCAGTGTATGGATTCTCACTCAGAAATATAATGCTGTACTGAAAGATTTTCGAGAGCAGTTAAAGTTTATCTGTTTGTTTTACTGTAAGGATCGTGACAGCTTTGAAGACTGTCTCAGAGAAAATGATGTCATACCAAATAAGCATGAACGTGATGATGTAAAAAATAAACTGAAATCAACTAAGCATCTAAAGCTCATTTTAAAGACAGATCAGCCCACAGGGTATGGGTTAGTAAATTGATGTAAATTAATTTATACATTTGTTTGTCCAATAAAAATGACAGACGGACAAATCATACAAGTGCTTGATCTCACACACCTTTTCAAAGATGTTATGCACTTTACTGACTTAATATCACCCAAACAGACTTACATAAGCCTTTCAGCACCATCAGAAATATATGTTACATACAGTGTAACTTTGGATTATGTCGATGAGCATCCAAATGTGGAGCACATGACAGTTGATTTAAAGACACCTACTTTTAAAGTTGATGATACCAACTATGGTTGGTTAGGGGAAATTTGTTATAGCATATTTAAACAACTACGCAAACTAAATGTTTATATTGACAGTGTTACAGTTAATAAAGTGGTATTACACAGGGTGAGCAAGCGGTAATATTTTTTATTTATTATTTTGTCGGACAAATAAAAATGACGGACAATGCTCAAAGCCCTGGCCCATCTGGTTTAAGAAACGTGTTTCACACAACAAACTTACCTATATCCAATACTAATAATGTTTATGAATCAATAGAAAACTCTTTTTCTGTCATACAGCAAAATCTTATCACAGGCAGTGTTAAGATTCAGATTGTTGCGAAAATCGAATTCACTAGGGTGGACGGTGAAGTGATTGTATCGTATATATCAACAAGACAACACACAGTTAACACAAGAAGAGAATTAGAGAACGTGTTTAGAGACAGACTATTACCAGACTTTCTCCAGGCGATTGACAGTGCAAAAATGAAGGGGTCTGGTTGGCACGAAGGGCATGTGCATGAACTGCAATTAAAGCAGTCTAGGTATCATCCTATATTAGGCAAATCATGGATACCACTGCCAACAGAGGTTGCAAACAAAAAGGCTGTAGTCAATATTCAGAACAATGACAACTATTGTTTCATGTGGTGTGTGCTTGCTAAACTACACTTTATAAAATCAAAACCTGAACGTGCATCTAACTACACTAAATTTGTAAATGAACTCGATTTTAGTGGCATTGAGTTTCCTGTTAAAATAGAGGACATAGACTTGTTTGAAAAACTAAATCCTGGTATATCTGTAAATGTGTATGTGTGGGATAATGAGTCTGTTGATAAGTTACAGCCAATTAGAGTGTCCCCAATTGCCCCAACCTATGGAAAGTCAGAAGATAGGCATGTTGACATGTTACTAATAAGCTCTGGTGATAACTTCCACTACACAATTATCAGGAGTATGTCACGACTAATTCATAATCATGTATCAAAACATAATGGTAAACAGGAAGTGTGTAAGAGATGTTTACAAAGATTCTCCTCTATTGCAGTGGCACATAAACACATTCTACATTGTAGGTCAGCTGATGACATACAAACTGTACTTAAGTATCCAGAGCCTGGTAGTCAAGTGTATTTTAAAAACTATGGGAATCAACAAAAGCTGCCGTTTGTAGTGTATGCAGATTTTGAATCACTGGTTGTTCCGTATGAAGGTCATGTTCCAGAGTCATTACCAAAGACTATAAAGTTGAGTGACCAAGTGGTGTGTTCTTTTGGATACATTATTGTTAGGTCAGACGGTCTGCATTCAGAGCCTGTTATCTACAGGGGTGAAAATGCAGCATGTCTGTTTTTAACAGAAATGAGACATCTGTATAGTCAGGTAGTACAGTATCTCACAACATGTCAGATGCCTTTGGTGATGACAGAAGAAGACAAACTGAAATTTGATACAGCTGAGACGTGTTGGATTTGTGAACAACCTTTAGGTGGTGATAAAGTTCGTGACCACGATCACATAACTGGATGTTACAGAGGTGCTGCACATGGTGATTGTAACTTGAAATTAAAAATAGATCCTAAGACATACAAGTTACCAATCTTTTTTCACAATCTCAAAGGATATGATTCACACATTATCATGCAGGCTGTAGATGAGTCGTACAAAAACATAAGTTGTATTGCCCAGACAACTGAGAAGTACTTAACTTTTAGGTTAGACAAATTAGCATTTTATGATTCCATGCAACATTTGTCTTTAGGTCTTGCTAGTCTGGCAGAAGGACTGACTGAGTATCCAATAACGAGTAAATATTTTGAGCCAGACTTGATTAAGAAAGGTGTGTATCCGTATGAGTACATTGATCACTGGGTTGTGTTTGAAGAAACAAGACTGCCACCAAAAGAGAAATTTTATTCTACACTAACTGGAAAAGGTATTTCTGACTCTGAATATCAACACGCACTTGATGCATGGGGGAAGTTAGGGTGTCAGACTATTGGTGACTACCACGATCAGTACTTAAAGGCAGATGTTTGTTTGCTAGCAGACGTATTTGAAAGTTACCGTGAAAAGGGTTTGTTGCACTACAGACTTGACCCAGCCTGTTACATCACTAGTCCTGGCATGACATGGGATGCATTTTTGAAATCCAGTAAGATATTTATAGACCTGTTGTCTGATCGTACGATGGGTGAAATGGTGGAACGCGGATTGAGGGGAGGGATTAGTATTGCAGCAAATAACTACGCCAGAGCCAACAATAAATATCTGGACGCCCATGGTGACCTTGGCCGGGGGTTTGACCCCTCAAACCCTGGGTCAAGGTCATTCATTACGTACCTTGACGCTAATAACCTTTACGGATTCGCGATGTGTGAGTTACTGCCCTTGAAAAACTTTTGTCTGTATGATTTGTCACAGTATGTCATAACAGACATAACAAAATATATTATTAATCTTGACCGAAACGACGCGAAGGGTTGGATCTTTGAAGTAGACCTGGAGTACCCACACCACCTACACGATTACCATAATGATTATCCCTTAGCTGTTGAGAAAATGAGTATGACAGGGAAAAAAGAAGACACTAAACTTGTACCAAATTTGAATGACAAATTCAATTACGTTTGTCACTACCGCTTGTTGCAGTTTTACATCAGACACGGGTTAGTACTAAAGAAAGTTCACAGAGGAATTCAATTTGATCAGAGTGCTTTCATGAAAGATTATATAATGAAGAACACAACCCTTCGTGCCAGAGACGGCAACACTGCATTTGACAAAGACTTCTTTAAGCTTATGAACAATGCCTGTTTTGGCAAGACAATGGAAAATCCTCATCACCGCAAAGATGTGAGACTAGTCACAACTGAATCGGGTGCAATTAAACTTACAGGTAAGCCGCAGTACACAGGGTATAAAGAATTTCATTCATCATTGTATGCCGTGTCACTCAAAAAAAAGATTGTTAAACTGGACAAGCCAGTATTCATTGGTATGGCAATTCTGGAGTTGTCAAAACTGTTGATGCTTGAATTTTATTATGATTACTTCAAACCAAAATATCCTGAGTGTCGATTGTTATACACTGACACTATGATAATAGACGTGCCTACTGAAGACTTTTACGAAGACATGAAAACAGAGTTACACATGTATGACACGTCTGACTACCCTAAAGATCACCCGCTGTTTAGCACACAAAACAAGAAAGTGCCTGGTAAGTTTAAGGATGAACTGAATGGTGTGCCTATAGTTGAGTATGTTGGACTGAGATCCAAAATGTATTCTATACTGCACCAGAAAGGTAGTCAGTCAAAAGCCAAAGGAATAAAAAAAACAGCGATAAAAAATAAAGACATTCGTCATGAACATTACAAGCAAGTGTTAGATGGTGCATTAATGCCTGATTATCCAAACAAGTCACTGAGATCAAACAAACACAATCTTGAAATAATTCAAACACACAAAAAGTCACTTGCAGTTGGGGACACAAAACGAGTGTTTCATAGTAAAGAGAAAGCTTATGCACCAGGTCATTACAGACTCAAGTTATCTGAAGATATTTGTGATGAACTGTTTGATGAATTAATTGACGACTTAGTTACTGAAATGAGTAACGGTGTCTGGGGGAATAATCTGTAATTCTTCTCTGACAAATGCCCTCTGGGGTGCAGGGTCATACAGGTAATATATTGTTGCGTCTGGACCGGGAATTATTTTTTTTATATTGTGTACAGACGTTGACCAGATGGGGTCTGTTGCCCTGCGTCTGTCGTCGTTCTCAGCCTCCCCTGGCTGATATAAATATCTCACCTGTTTAGTAAATAAACTTGTGTCTGGAGGTGGGGTTGGTCCTGTTTTTGGCTCTGTAATTGTTTTCAATTTAATAGCATCAACAGGCTTAGGGTGTCCTTCGTTATTCATTGCTTTTATCACATGTGGTAATCTCTTTACCCACTCCGTGTTACGGGTGTCATGCATGAGTTCCTTAGAATACTGGTAACTGAAAAGTCTTTCTGATAACTGTTTGTTAAAGTTTTCAACAATTGCCTGCGATCTGTGCACGCCTGGAATACCACGTCTGACCAGTACGCCATGCTTCGCAAATAACTGATTAACAGCACCTTTGAATTCTGATCCATCATCAACCTGCACTAGTCTGGGGTATCTTAAAGGGCCTCGACCATATATTTTTGTTAATGCTGTAGCAACTGTACTGGCTGTTTTGTCAGATATGGGTTCAGCGTCTTTGTACCTTGAAGCAATGTCTACAACAGTTAATGCATATTTGTATCGTTTCTTTCTTATTGTGTCATGGGGTAAGAACAGGAGGTCCATTTGGTGTGTGTCATTAGGTGTTGTGTTCTCAAAATGGGGCCTCGTTATCTTTCTTGGAGCAGGAAGATATATCTGCCAAATTGCTTGTCTCTGTAACCATTGTTTGACCTGATTGAGTGTTATATCTCCGCCCACAGCGGCATGTAATTTCTGAATAGCTGTTTGCCCTTTCCAATAACCTGATGGTGAGTAATATATTTTCGATAGTTTATTTTCGGCTGCCATTTTTTCTAGCAATGAAAACTCCAGTAAAATAAACAAATGTCATTCCCACTAAAACAAAGATTATCTCTCCATTTCTTTGTTGTGTGCTTGGTTTGTAATAGTCACTTAGTTTCGGTTTCGGGATAGACATGTCTTCACCTGTGACAAGATAGTATTCCCTGATTGCTTCGTCTGTATTTGAAAACGTATGTTGTGCGTGGCCTTCAAGCCTGAGTTTTTCATTGATGAAATCAAGTTTTTCAATTCTATTCTTCTCATAATCCTGTTGGGCTTGAGCAAGTTTTTCAGATGCTTCATTGTGACGTTTCATTTCTTCCGCTGATTCCTCTCTACCCATTTTAGAAAAGAGATAATTAGAGCCACTGAAAGCCAATGCATTAACAACTGCCCCACCAATCATAATAGCTATCGTCGCCATATTATTTTTATTTACATAGAAACATTTTCGGGAATAATTCCTTGTTTAACAAGAAGGTCTTTCGTGGCGATTGATGCTGTTACAACTACAATTAGCTTAGCGCTGTCTTCGAAATCGAGTCTACTGAGGTCTGCTGATTTCATTTTGAGTAGATTTTTTCCCAGCATAGAAAACGCTACTGCTAATGCACTGATTACTGCAGAGTGATACACAAGATTCATTAAATTCTTTGAGTCATTCATTTCTTAGGCAAGAAAAAATTAAAATAAATAAATTTATTTACTGCATAAAAAATGGGTCAACGGCTTTGGGTGTTACTGGTAATGTGGCGACTTCTGGTTTTGTTTTTGGAGTGTCTGATTTTTTGGTCACTGTACGAGTCTGTGGTTTGTATTTTTTGTATAATTGATAACCTACGTAACCAAATCCGACAACAAATCCGGCAATTATATATTTTGTTGATTGATGTTCGGGGTCAGGGTTAGACTGGGTTGTTTGTCTCTCACTTTGATGAGGGAGTGATGGTAGTGACGGTATTGACACTGGTCCTAACGGTCCTGACGCCTGGTCAGTCACATGAGCCTTTTCTGTTTGTGCTTGAAGCTGTAATTTTTTTTGTCTGTTATATTCAGCTAATCTTTTTCCAGCCTCAACCCTGCCTGGACTTTTAGTCTTAGTCACAGTTTGAACCTGCATCAAAACTGGACTGGGGTTCGGTTGTGGAGTCATCTGGGTTTCGTCCATTTTCTTCTGCAGTAAAATTTATTTTCGAGAAATCAATATGACTCCCAGTAACTAGTAATGTTACGACAGGTGCAAGGTAATTTCCAAACTTGTAAAACATGACACATGCTAATTTGCCAATTGAACTTGAAACAATAGGATTGCTTTCAAGGTCGTGTGAAAGACTGTCACTATCCACAGGTAGAAAGTGACTCACTGCTTTTGTGTATAGGCATACAAGAGATCGACTCAAATCACGAGTCATTAGTGAGGCAATGTGGTTTTCATATTTTGAATGAAGTTTTAATAGTTCGTCAGCGGTGAGAGATTCAATATCCTCTGTCATGTATTGTTTTCCGAGATAAGCCTTTGACTTGCCTGAGACAATCACAGACAAAAGACGCTGTTTCTTAGAGTCTAAATCTTTGTTTTCTACAGCGTTGATATCATTTAGAAGAAGTAATTCGTCTTGATTCATTTTATAATAAAAAATATTAATTTTAAATGACATTGATTTTGGAAACCTTTATTTTACTGAAAAAAATAAGGAGAAACCTAAAAAAACGGGGTGTGTCATTAGATGAGCGATTTGTGATCAAAAACAATGAAAAATTGACGTCGTCAAAAAATCTGTTGTATTCTCCATCTTTATATCTCTGGCGGTCACCTTTTGGGTCTGTAGTCTTTAACCCTTTGGGCCGTGAGATGGCCTTAGTCACCTGCTCGGCGTTAAACCCAAATAACTAACTTTAACCCTTTGGCTGTCGGTAGCGCTTTTGGTCACGTGATTCCTGCAGGAATCACTGTGACCAAAAGCGCTGCCGACAGCCAAAGGGTTAATGTAAAAGATGATAAGATAAATGCTTTACAAGGCTGTTGGGCTCTACACATTTTGCATGCAGTTGTATTGTTCACAGATGGGTCCCTCTCTTGGCAAAACCACCGCGGAGGCGCCTAAGGGCAACGGCTCTGCCTCCAGTCATAAGGACCCGTCGCAAGCAGTCATTGGAGACCGCGATTGGTTTGAGCAGGTGGCATACCACATTACCAGATATGAGCTGGTGCATTGTGGGAGCCTGTACGATGCGTTTCACTTGTTGGAATTGCTAGCGGAGGAGAATGTCGCTTTGGTGTTCAGTTTTGATGGTTAGTTGGTGTGTTTTTTTCATTTTGGCCTTTCCTCTTTTAGCCCCGGATCCCTACAGCAGGAGATGGCTTGACCAAGATAATTCAAGGCTAGTGCCAGATTAGCGTCAAGCCATCTCCTACAACTGGTTCACCTCCAAGATTTTAGAAATGGGACATTGGGGCCAAAAGGGTTAATTAAGTATGGTAGAACCTTTTTTGAACGACCACCCTTCTGAAAGATCATCTGTCATTAACGACCTTCATTTAGGCGCCTGTTGCCACATAAATGATGGTCTATACTGGCAGGAGACCCTTTTTGCCCTTCACGACTTCGCCTTAGAGAGCACTTGTCTTTTAAGATCCATGTTTATTTCCTCAAAAACATTACCGATGACATGACTACATGGAAATGTCTACTACTGGGCTCAATTTTAGCCTACTCACCCGTTGTGTGCCCACACAACCCGAGAGGCACTCGGGGAACCCCCCAGAGAGGCCGAGAGTTATCTCGCCCCACCCGGGTCTGCCCTGGGGGACTTGGGTGGGGTTAGGTATTTTTTAGTTCCCAGGGTCATCCTGGTCAGCCCCACAGGGTGGGTTTTTCTCTCTATTCTGGGGCATGTGTTTCTGTCTACCCTTTGTCCATTCACCTGTATTTGCCTTTTTAAAACTCTCCCTACTGTCTGCACTGCCTGTAGCTCTTGATATTGGATGTGTGTTGCTAAATGGTCTTGGCTTTATTTAGGCCCCATGTGTTAGGTTTATTTAATGTATTTGACCGGCTGGCGACATACATTCAATGTTCTGTTTAGTTTTTTTTTCACAAGCAGTGCAGGCACGTCCTGAGAAAGCCTTGTTGCTGTCGGGACGTTAAGCAATGTACAATCAATCAATCAACCGAGAGTTATCTCCCCATACCTGCCTTACCGGATCCGGTCACGAGACCAGCCAGTCTTGCTACTTCGCTCGTGCAGAGAAGACGTGTCTGGCTTGCTCTCGCGCTGCCTCGACTGGTCTTCTTTCTGGCCTACGCTCGTTGCCGACTTCGTCGTGTGCTCTGCGCCCTTCCAGCCCTGCCCTGCCTTCTCTCTCCCTGCTGCGACTTGGCGTCGTTCGGGGGTCTTTCTGCACTCAGTTTGACGGCGGTTTGGCTACCCCTGCCCCCGTTCCCTTCGTTGCAGAGGTAAGGTAGCGGTAGTTCCCCCAGCCGGCCCTCGGGCCGAGATCCGGCTGCCTGTTGGGGCTTTCTTCCTGGGTTTGACACTAGCGTTTGCACTTAAGTTCCGGCGCCTTCGGCGGCCGTTCTTGCGACTCTCATCGCGGGACGGCGCCTTCTGCGCCATTTTGCCTGATTAGCTGACAGTCGGCTTTGCCCGTTCACACGCACGTTTTTCGCGTGGGGCCCTTGGGCTCCCTTGTTCGTTAGCCCGGCTTAAAGGCCCTTTAGCCCTCCGAGAGTTTTACTGATTCACTGTCTCTTAGCCAAAATGCTTTTGTGCTCCCAATGTGGTGACTTTCAGTGGCCGTCGGACAATCATGCGGTCTGCCTGCCTTGTGCGGGCTGCTCCTCGGACCACAGGTGTAAGGTTTGCGTGACCTGGTCTGAGTTGAATTGGTTGGACCTCTGGAGTTTCTACCGCCGAGAGCGTACTCGGCCGGCTACCACGCGTCCGGCGCCAGTTGAGACCTCGGCCACCCTTGCGGTGTCGACCGCCCGCTCCCGCACGGAACGGAACTCTTGTCCGGGATCGCATTCCTTGGCTGACCAGAGGACCGCCACTGCTGCCACGCCCGCTGACCCTTCCGGAGGGTCTGTTTGCCGGCAGAGCGCCCGTCTCACTGAGCATGGCCTGCAGCAGTCTGCCATGCGCCGTCCTTCGTTGACGAGCCTTCCTCGCCAGTCTCTCCACGACAAGCCCGCCGATCCTTCTGGAGGATCGGGAAGCCGGCATAGTGCCCTGCTCACCGAGTCAGGCCAGGAGAGATGTCAGCACCAGCCTGCGCGACGCAGTCGCGTCCCCGACTTTTACCGTTCCTCAACGAGACAGGGACGTTCTTGCTCGCCTCGCGAACGCCGTCGGAGAGATCCTGCAGATTATCGGGATCCTCGCCGTCCATCCTCCTCACGGGTGTGTTCGCGCTCTACGCCGCGCCGTTCGTCGCGTTCGCCGCGTCACTGCCGTCGTCGGCCCTCCTCTCCTCGTCGGCACTCCTCGCCGTTTGTCCGCCGGACTCGTTCCAGTCCTCGTCCTCCCGTGCCTGAGAGGTCCCGTCCTCGCCCCTTTTCTCGGTCGCCGCCTCATTCGCCGCCGCGTTCGCCGCTGCCCACGCGCCACTTGGCTTCTCGCGAGGTTCAGCACAGCCCTTTGACCTCGCTGCGGTCTGTGGTGGTCACGGTGCCTCGCTCGCCTTCTCGCTGCGCCCTGGAAGATGACGCGCTGAGTTTGCTGCCCGAAGACTCCGTCTCGGCACTTTTGGACGAGGATGGTCGCTCGCCTTCGCCCGTGGGCCTCGAGGATGCTGCTGTCTCGGCTCTTCCGTCTTCTGCCCGGACGGAGACCCTCCTAGCACTGGACGAAGCCTCCAGGATTGTTGCCGCGACGTTGCCGGGGGACGCCTGCCCAGCCTCCCCACCCCTGAAGAGGAAGGTCGCCGCCTTCGTAGATGCTGAGAGGCAGGTCAAGAGATTCAAGTCTCTTCCCCAACCGCCCGGCTTTAAGGACCTACGAGACGTTTTCTCGGCGCATCTGCAACTTGCCACATCGCCGGAGCCGGTCTTTTTCACCGATCGTCGCTGGCCGGCGGGCTTGGATATGTCCTTCCGGCGGGATTGGTATGCCGGCCACTCCCAGGCCTTCTCCATCCCTCTGCCTACGCTGGACCCCTCTGCGGTGTCTCAAGCCGGCGGCCCTGCTCTGCTTCGTCGGTTCCTGCCGCGGGGCCTGGACAAGACAGCGGCACTGGTCCGTAACACCTTAGCCTGCGCCGGTGTCCTGGAGCTCCTCACTCAAGCCCTTGTCCGTCGCACGGAGGAATCCTGGCATCCTTCCATCTCTCCCCTCCTGGGGGACTTGTTGGTCCTTTCGGAGACCGCCAACCGCGCCGCCTACTACTCGTCGGTCAACGCTATGGCTGCCTCCGCCAACTGCGACCTGATGCGTCGAGACACCCTGCTCCTCGCTTGCCGTACGATGCTGCCGGACCTGTGCACGCAGCTTCGCCGTGCTCCTTTGGGTGGGACCCTGCTGTTCGGTGACACCTGGTCCGCCGTTAGAGCCGCCAATCCCGACCGCTGGCCCAGCAGTGCCCCTCCTCCCCGCCACTTTCCTTCCGCCCGCCAGGCTAGGGGTCGCGCCTCGCGGTCAGCTAGACCCACTGCCCCCTCGGCCCCCGTGCAGGCCCCCGTGCAGGCCCCCGCCTTTGGCCGGTCCAGACCCCCCAGGTCCCGTGCCCCTGCTTGGACCCGTCCCGCCAGGCGACTGGGTCGCGGGCGGGCCGCATGACTGCCCTCCGACCCTGCCCCCACCGACCTCCTCGGGGTCTCCGGTCGGCGGGCGGCTAGCCTGTTTCCGCGGAAACTGGCTCGCTCTCTTTGGCGACGACCCCTGGGTCTGCGACACCGTTTCCACCGGCCTTCGGATCGCCTTTCGAAGCCCGCCTCCCTTGCATTGCTCCCCACTCTGGACCGAGATTCCCAGCGACCCGCTGAAGGCCTCCGCTTTGAGGGGAGAGGTAGCCTCCCTGCTGAGGAAAGCCGCCACAGAGGTTGTCCGGGTCCCCGACTCACCAGCCTTCTACAGCCGCCTGTTCGTCGTGCCGAAGCCTGGAGGGAGATGGCGTCCGGTCATCAATCTTTCGGCTCTGAACAAGTTTATTTTGGCCCCCTCCTTCCGGATGGAGACTGCCAGAGCCCTGAAAGCCGCGGTCCAGCCTCGAGACTTTGCAGTCAGCCTGGACCTTTCCGATGCGTACCTGCATGTCCCGATGCACCAGGCCTCCAGGAAGTTTCTCAGGTTTGCGATCGACGGCGTCATTTACCAGTTCCGTGCGCTGCCGTTCGGACTCAACCTCAGCCCCTGGGTCTTCACCCGGCTGATGGACGCCGTAGTCGCCAAAGCCCGACAGTCCTCCTCCAGTCCGACGTCGAACTACCTCGACGATCTCCTCCTGCACAACCAATCGGAGACCGCGCTCGCCACGGACAGGGATGCTCTACTGCACCTCCTGGCACACTTGGGCTTCCTAGTAAACGAGGGCAAGTCGGATCTAACTCCCTCCCGCCGTTTTGTGCACCTGGGCATGGAATTTGCTACCGACCTCAACACGGTACGTCTTCCGGCGTCCCGGATCCAGAAGATTGCGAATCTAGCCGGCCAGTTAGCTCGGGAGGATGCAGCCCCCGCCAGGGTCTGGCTTCAGTTGCTGGGTTTGTTGAACGCCGCAGCGGATCTTATCCCCCTAGGGCGTCTCTACTCCCGGCCTGCATCTTCTACTCCATTGGCGCCCGTCTTCCGGAGACTTAACGACGTCGGTTCCGGTGTCCCAGATGCTGCGTCCGCATCTTCGTCGGTGGACCGACCCCGCGTGGCTAGCGTCGGGAGTTCCCCTCGCCTCTCCTCCACCCCAGACCTCTCTGTGTGTCGATGCCAGCCTCACTGGGTGGGGCGCTCATCTCCTTCCTCGGTTCCTCTTGACATCGGGCCCCTGGCCCTCGGACTTAGCGCACACCCACATCAATTGGTTGGAGATGCAGGCCGTTTGGCAAGCCCTTCAGGTCTGGGAGGATCTCCTCAGACACCAGGAGCTTCTCGTTGTCTCGGACAACACCACGGTGGTCGCTTACATCCAGAAACAAGGTGGCACACACTCCCCCGACCTGTGTATGCTCCTCTACCGGATGATGCGTTGGTGCGAGGACCGGGGCATTACCATTCGAGCCCGACACATTCCCGGACACCTGAATGTCTTGGCCGACTCTCTGTCTCGCCATGGCCAGCCCTTACACACGGAATGGACCCTTCGGCAGGACATCTTCCGGATGATCTGCGCCCGGTGGGAGACTCCCCAGGTCGACTTGTTCGTCACAAGGTGGAACCACCAGCTTCCCCTCTTTGTCTCCCCGATTCCCGACCCCCTTGCCTGGGCTGTCGATGCACTCTCCATTCCCTGGGATGGCCTTGTGGCCTACGCTTACCCCCCCACGGTCCTCGTACCCAAAGTCCTTCTCAAACTTCGGGGCAGTTCGGCGATCCTCCTGTTGGTCGCACCGTTCGCCTGGAACCGCTCCTGGACCACCAACCTACTCAGCCTCGCCACGGACCCGCCCCTGCTGCTTCCCACCCCGCGCACCATGCTCAAGCAACCGCGACAGCCGCTGTTCCACCCCTGCCCGGAGCGGCTCTTCCTTCACGCCTGGAGGTTGTGCGGCAAGCCCTCGGAGCTAGAGGCTACTCTGGTGCAGCAATGGAGGCGATCGCTGCGGCCCGCAGACCTTCGACCATTCGAGTCTACGAGGGAAAGTGGCGAGTCCTGTGTTCCTGGTGCGCGGACCAGGGCCTTACGCCCACGGAACTGACTAATCCTCAGCTGGCGGACTTCTTTCTCTGGCTCTTCCGAGACCAAGGCTTAGCCCCTATCACGGTGCGGGGATACCTGTCCATGCTCGCGGACACTTATCGTCACCTTGGACGACCAGACCCGGGCGCCTGCAAAGACCTAGCCGACCTTATGGGACACTTCGGCATCCAGCGCCCTACTCTCCGCTCGCTCATTCCTCGCTGGGACCTACCCTGGGTGCTCACGTGGTTGAATTCCGCCCGCTTCGAACCCTTACCTTTGGCCCAGTTCGCAGACTTGACCCGCAAGACATGCTTGCTGCTGGCACTTGCTACCGCCTCGCGTGTGAGCGAGCTACACGCGCTTTCTGCAAGCCCTTCCTGCTTGCAGTTCCGAACAGATGGGTCCGTCCAACTGCTTACAGACCCGGCCTTCCTGGCCAAGAACAGGTCTCCTCTAACCGCGCCTCAGGTTATCACCATAAGGCCGCTAAGAGACCGACTTCGGTCCCAGGAGACCCGGCAACAGGATCCCGTGCGCGCCCTTAAGATTTATCTGCGGCGATCTAAGGCCTTCCGCAGGGGACGTTCGCGCCTCTTCCTACCTCTGAGACCCAGCAGGCACGACATTACAGCCCAGACGATCTCTTCCTGGCTCCGCTGGGTCATACGCTCCGCCTATCAGGATATCTCCCCACAGGGAGCGAAGAGGCTGAACATTCGCGCACACGAGGTACGAGCCATGGCCACGAGCGTCGCGTTTGATTGAAACTGCGCTGTCAAAGACATCGTGGCAGTGGTGGGCTGGAAGACTGAATCTGTATTCGCCCGCTTCTACCTCAGGGACCTGGCTGGCCAGCGAGAGAATCTCGCACTCGTGGGGGACATCACCGCGGCGCAACACTCCCTCCTGGCGCCACCGGCGCCATAGGTAGGCACTTCGCTAAAATTGTCGGGAGTGTGCGACGGGGAGGACAGCGCTGTGTCTCCTAGTGAGTTGTTATGCGGCACCCTCCTCCTCATCGCAATTCTTCCATGTAGTCATGTCATCGATAATGTTTTTGAGGAAATAAATTCATTTTTCTCTAAAAGGTATTTTTTCGAAAAATACTTACCAATGACATGACTCGGAGGACCCTCCCTCCTGCCCCGCTTGCCGCTTTCGAGCGAAGTATCAGACTGGCTGGTCTCGTGACCAGATCCGGTAAGGCAGGTATGGGGAGATAACTCTCGGCCCCTCTGGGGGGTTCCCCGAGTGCCTCTCGGGTTGTGTGGGCACACAACGGGTGAGTAGGCTAAAATTGAGCCCAGTAGTAGACATTTCCATGTAGTCATGTCATCGGTAAGTATTTTTCGAAAAAATACCTTTTAGAGAAAAATGAATTTTTCTTGCAAAAATAAAGGTGGTCGCTCAAAACAGGTTCTACTGTAACAAGGTATTTTGATGGGTCCTTACTATATTGTTTCCATGTATTCCGCTTATGAAAAACTTTGGATACCATATACATGTAGCACTAACAGAGAACATTTTTTAGTTCCCAGATGTATTCCAGGAACCGAAAACTTTGGTCGCCTGTTGTTTTGTTATATTTAGCGTTCACTGTAAATCACATTTGGGGAAGTTTGATTAACCATGATAGCTCAAGTATAGTGCCTGAAGGATGGGTCCTTACTATATTGTTTCCATGTATTCCGCTTACGAAAAACTTTGGATACCATATACATGTAGCACTAACAGAGAACATTTTTTAGTCCCCAGATGTATTCCAGGAACTGAAAACTTTGGTCGCCTGTTGTTTTGTTATATTTAGCGTTCACTGTAAATCACATTTGGGGAAGTTTGATTAACCATGATAGCTCAAGTATAGTGCCTGAAGGATGGGTCCTTACTATATTGTTTCCATGTATTCCGCTTACGAAAAACTTTGGATGCCATATACATGTAGCACTAACAGAGAACATTTTTTAGTCCCCAGATGTATTCCAGGAACCGAAAACTTTGGTCGCCTGTTGTTTTGTTATATTTAGCGTTCACTGTAAATCACATTTGGGGGAAGTTTGATTAACCACGATAGCTCAAGTATAGTGCCTGAAGGAAGGATCAGTTGGAAGAGGGATGGACCACCACAGTTCAAGGACAGTGCCTGATGAATGCTTGTCTCCTGGAAGAAGCCAAGCATTCATCAGGCACTGTCCTTGAGTTGTGGTGATCTGTGATGGTCCATCCCTCTCCAACAATGTGTAAAGATGTGATCATTCCTTTATTCTCTCTTTCCTTTATTCTTCCTGTCCGCAGTGCTTGACTTCAGGCGCCTGCATAAGATGGTCGAGATTCTTCAGAGACACAGAGTGTCAGATGTCATCGTTGCCAATTTTTTCTACGACACTGGTGACAGTTGCGAATACCAGGCCGAGTGCCAGAAGGCCTTGGAGTCCCTGATGGCGAGGGGAGCGTACGAAGATGCTTACGCATTCGGACAGAGTGCTGGACTTGACCTGACACGGGTCGTACTGAAACAGGTATGTTGAGCGTACTATACCCAGCTTTTTCAAAATCCCAGAAAGATGAAGTTCAGCCTTTTGTCTCCCACAGAACAGCCCTTCATCTGGTCTGTTCCATCTGCAAGAGGCATAAATTCTGATGAGCCCCTGCAGATGCAGGGGCTCATCAGAATTTATGTCTCTTGCTTGCCATAGGTCATGGGGGTATAGTTAGTCTGTGGACCGCTTTCAGTCTTTTCAGTTTGCTCACTTTGTCACTCATGCATGCCTCTTTGCCTCTTGCTTTAAAGGAGTTGCCTCATTTACTTGCACATTTTGAGATACTTAATTGACATTAACAGTACAACTGTTTAGGACACTTGCTGCAGTGATTGGGGTGATCCAGCGAAACAGTCTCTTTATTATTATTCAATATTACTGCGTGGACTTCCATACTGTCAAGGGATGCAACTATTTTCGGCTTTCACCTTGTCTCTGGTTCTAGGAATAGCTGCAATTCACCCCCCTTGATCCACAAGGCTGATTGACCTTGCTCTCCCCAGTTGTCTCACTCTCTGTCATTATTTCCTTAAAAACGCTACCGATGGCATTACTATTAAGAATGGTACACTTAGCTTACCGATTTCAGCCCAAGTTCCCTTGTGTATACAGGCATCAGAACTGTCCGATTTTCGGCGATTTTCCGATTTTCCTGGCCCCTGTTTAATAACACTTTTGACTTGGAAATGGCTTTATATAACTCTACAATTCTTCAAAATCGCCGTTTTCCGATTTTTTTTTGGGTGAACAGTTCTGATGCCTGTGTATACCTACACATAAAGACATAAAGGAAAGCAACTCCTAGAAAATGAGTAACCAAGTACTTGAGCCACATAGGCCGTGTGACCCCACCCCCCCCCCCTCCCCCTCCCCCGCCTGATCCACAGGGCTGATTGACCTTGCTCTCCCCAGTTGTCTCTCTCTCTCTCTCTCTGTCAGTTTGAGTCTATTTGGAACTGGGAGAATCATCCAGCCTCAAGTGCTGACGCTGGTCAGACATGAAGAGATATTAGAATCCTGCCTTTCAGAGCAGTATCTGAAGGCACCAAGCTCATCTGGCACTACCCTTGAATTACCATGGTCAATCCATCTCCTGCTGTAGAGCGTTGGGGCTAAATGGGTTAACCACCATCATGGGATGCCGATTGTTTTGCAGAAATATTTGTTCAATGCCAAAGAACTCCAGCCATCCAAGGAACATGGATACAAAGTGGTGTCATTGAAAGGCATAGATCCTCATGAGCCCCCACAACTGTGGGGTCTCATGGGGATCTGTGTCTCTGGCAGTTTGATTGTGTTTTCCTCAGCATTGTAGGGGTTGAACAAGGGGTTAAATCTCTGCAATTTGTAGAGATGAACTCAGCTTTTAATTGTTTTCACATTAACACACAGCTAACCACAGAGAAAGATCAGCTACAGAAGACTGGCGTGTGGGCATTCCACGTGATGAGGCAGCGATTCTGGACACGTTCTGCTGAAAGTGTGGCTAAGCATAAGCTGGCACTGGACATTGTGGCACAATTTTTTCAGGTATGTTGTGGCAAAAATTATGTTTTCTTTGTACATTTATTATTAGATTCGTGTTTTTTTTTCTCTCCATATTTAAAATACGGTAGACTTTGAAATGGGGCTAGTCGGAGCACATTCTGGAGCATGCAGATGACTTTTAATAATAATAATAGTAATAATTACGGTATTTATAATGCGCTTATCTTATAATAATTATAACTCTAAGCGCGCACTCACAACTCACGCACGCATGCGCACGCTTTAGACAATGACTCACGTACCACAAATAGTGAAATACATTACGACAGTCCGCTTGGGGTGGGGAGTGTGGTGGTGTAGTGCTAGAACTGTTGAAAGAGGTGAGTTTTGAGGGCAGACTGGAAGGAGGAGAGAGAGAGTTTCTGACGGAGAGAGAGTGGGAGAGTGTTCCAGGTGGATGGACCGTATACTGAGAAGGAGTGGGGGCCGAAAGTGCTGAGTTTGGTGCGGGGGATGTGGAGGCGGAGAGGGTCGGAGGCGGAGCGGAGGGAGCAGGGAGGAGTGTAGGGGTGAAGTAAGTTTGAGAGATAGGCAGGAGCGCAGTTGTTCAGGGATTTGTAGCAGAGAGACAGAATCTTGTTTGTTTCCTCAAAACACATTACCGATGACATGACTAACTGGAAATAGTCTACTTGCTTACCAATTTTAGCCTAAGACCCAAAGGGTCCCCCCCAGGAGGCTCTCGGGGATCCCTGACAGGGACGAGAGAGCTTTCGGGGATCCCTAACAGGGACGAGAGTAGCCTCCCCTGCCCATCCGGTCAGGCGCCAGGTGGTGTCTCCTTTAGCCAGTTGTCTACTTCGCTGTTAGCGTTCGGACGCTTTTACCTGAGCCTCTGACCCTTGGAAAGACTGTGTACGGTTCGACCGTCCCTTGCCGGCCTGCCTTCGCCTTGCCTCTCGTCTACTGCTTCTGGCGTGGCCTCCGTCTTCTCTGCTAGCCCTCGTCTGTGCCTCGTGCTCTTGGCTGGCCCTGGAACCTTCTAGGCTCCCGTCGTCGTCTCCCTGCCATTCCGCCATGGACAGGTAATGTCTCGGCCGTTTCCGACGTCTCGCCTGGCTGGGTCGGACGTCGGGCTTCGCTCAAGCTACTGTTGGTTTCTCTCCGCATTTCACGGTGAGTTTCGAGTGTTTCTTGATTTCAAAGCTTTATATGGCGGGGTTCGTTACCCGCCCCCGGTCGCCTTTCATGTTTGGGTATGGGCTGCAGTTATCTAGTGCGCCTCTCCCCAGTACGTCGACCTCCAGTGACCTACTGTCTGGTACTTTGTGCTTCGTCACTCTGCCGTTCCGCCATGGAAAGGTGGAGTATCGGCCACTTCCTACGTCTCGCCTGGCTGGGCCGGACGTCGGGCTTCGCTCGAGCTACTGTTGTTTGTCTTTGCATTCACTGTCAGTTTCGCGTGTCTCTTAATTTTCGAAGCTTTAAATGGCGGGGTTTGTTACCCGCCGCCGGTCGCCTTTCATGTTTGGGTTTGGGTTGCAGTTGCCAAGTGCGCCTCTTCCCAGTTCGGCGACTTCCAGTGACCTAGTGTCCGGTGCTTTGTGCTTCGTCACTCTGCAGTTCCGCCATGTAAAGGTAAAGTCTTGACCGCTACCTACGTCTCCCCCGGCGGGGCCGGACGTCGTGCTTGGCTCGGACTTCTGTTTGTTTTCTCTCCGCATTTAACGGTGGGGTTTGCTCGTTAATTCGGAGCTTTATCTGGCGGCGTTAGTTGCCTGCCGCCCGTCACCTTTCATGTATGGGTATGTGTTGCAGTACCAAGTGCGTTGCTGCCCAGGACGGCGGCTTCCAGTGGCCTGGTGTCCGCCATACTGTAGACCGGGTGCCACCTGCTCCTCTGTCATCGGCTGCGCTGGCTGCCCTGCTTGACTGGAGGTTCTTGGTCTCTACTCCGGTGTTCCACCGCCGAGCGACCCGCGACTTCCGCCTCCTTGGGACCTTCCGCGGCACGGCGGAATTGTTCCAGCTGCCCTCGGACATGGGATAGCCACTCCTCTCGTCCCTGGTAAGTTTGTAGCTTATTCGTAGACGCGTTAAGCCCGCTGACTCCTCCGGCGAGTCGCCAAGCTGGCTACGTGCCCCCCTCCCGTAAAAAGGAGCCCCGGGCACAGCGACCATGTCGCCTTAGTTCACGCGTCGGCCCCTCGGCCAAACCTCAAGCCCGCTGACTCCTCCGGCGAGTCGCCAAGCCGGCTACGTGCCCCCCTCCTTGAGCCCCGGGCACCGCGACCTTGTCGCCTGTTACATACCAAAAAAAAAAAAAGAAGTTGACGCTTGGCCTCGCGGCCCCTCTTGAGCCCGCTGACTCCTCCGGCGAGTCGCCAAGCCGGCTACGTGCCCCCCTCCATGAGCCCCGGGCACCGCGACCTTGTCGCTAATTAGCTTAAGCACCGGCCTTCGGCCCATCTAAGCCCGCTGACACCTCCGGCGAGTCGCCTAGCTGGCTACGTGCCCCCCTCCTTGAGCCCCGGGCACCGCGACTTTGTCGCTAACTAGTCTACGCGTCGGCCTTCGGACCTGCTCAGCCCGCTGACTCCTCCGGCGAGTCACCAAGCCGGCTACGTGCCCCCCTCCTTGAGCCTCGGGCACTGCGACCTTGTCGCCTATTGTTGACGCGTTGGCCTCACGGCCCCTCCTAAGCCTGCGGACTCCTCCAGCGAATCGCCGAGCCGCTTTGTGCCCTCACCTTGAGCCCTGGGCACCGCGACCTGGTCGCCAATTAGTTCACGCGTCGGCCTTCAGCCCCAGCTTAAGTCCGTGTGCCCCCCTCCTTGAGCCGGGCACCGCGACCTTGTCTCCTTCGTTCTCACTTCGGCACTTCGACCTCAGTCTCTGGGCCCGCTGACTCCTACGGCGAGTCGCCTAGCCGCTTGTGCCCCCTCCTTGAGCCCCGGGCACCGCGACCCTTATCGCCTGTTGGTACCCTACGCGGCTTATGGCCCCTCCTTCCAACCCGCTGACTCCGCCGTCGAGTCCCCAGCCAGCTACGTGCCCCCTACTTGAGCTTCGCGCACTGCGTCTGGATCGGCCTTCTTGTACCTCGGGACTTCGGGCCGTTTCCCCTGGCGCCTACGGCCTTCCACGTTTCACCGGTTCTCGTCTGTTCACCGAAGTGAAGCTACGTCGCGCTGTTAGCGCTTGGTTGGGTGCCCCTAGGGGTACACCCAGTGCAGTGGGGATCGACTTCCTCGCCCTCGTCGCCTGGATAGTTGCGGCGCCCGACGGTCGTCGCCCGCCCCTCGACTCCCTCCGGGGTCCCTGTCGACCTTTGCCTGGTGCGGCGCTGTCGTTCTCCTCGGGACATCCTCTTCCCCGCTCCCTGCACCCTTCGCCTCTGGCGTCTCCCCGACCCTCTCCGGGGGATGACTCGGCGTCCTGCGTTCGTCTCTGGCCTGCTGGCGTCTTAGCCTTCGGCTCCCCGGTTCGCTGGCCTCCCCACCCGGGTCTGCCCTGGGGGACTTGGGTGGGGTTAGGTATTTTTTAGTTCCCAGGGTCACCCTGGTCAGCCCCACAGGGTGGGTTTTTCTCTCTATTCTGGGGCATGTGTTTCTGTCTACCCTTTGTCCATTCACCTGTATTTGCCTTTTTAAAACTCTCCCTACTGTCTGCACTGCCTGTAGCTCTTGATATTGGATGTGTGTTGCTAAATGGTCTTAGCTTTATTTAGGCCCATGTGTTAGGTTTATTTAACGTATTTGACCGGCTGGCGACATACATTCAATGTTCTGTTTATTTTTTATTTTTTCACAAGCAGTGCAGGCACGTCCTGAGAAAGCCTTGTTGCTGTCGGGACGTTAAGCAATGTACAATCAATCAATCCGGTTCGCTGGCCTCTCGCTCCCTTCGTGCTCGCGGCCTCTGGTGGTTCCGCCGGCGCCCGTGCTTGCGGCAACCCTTCCCAGCTCTAGCGGATCTTCCGCGTGGCTTCGAACCCTCCGCCCCTTGCCTTCCTTCGTTCGTGGCGGCCTGGCTCCTTCTTGACCATCTCCCCTGATGCGACGTCGCAGCTCTACCGTGCTCCTGTGGGTACCCGCGCCCGTCGGCCCTGCCTGGCAGTCTCTGAAGGAACCCTTCTAGGCCTGTGGGCCCAACGCCACCCTTGTGGATTGGGTTCCCGCCCTTTCGGACCAAGGCCCTCGCCCTTCGCGCGCAGGTCTCCGCTCTTCTTTGGGAAGTTGCGATGCTGCTCATCGCTCGGCACGGCTCCCCCGCCTCGGACCCTTTGCGTCGCCTTCAGCCCTTGGTTGTCGCCGCCAGCCTGGACCTACCCGTTGCTTCTACGCGTCCCCATGCCTCCCGCCCCCGCCTTTGTCTTCGCTTGCCGTCGACGGGACCGTTTCCAGCTCGGCCTCCTTGGTGTGGTCTCCCCTCAGCCCTGGGTCCTTGCGTGGATCGTGGATGCCTTGGTTGCCCGGGACCTTCGATCTTCCGCCAGCCATTCTCCTCCTTGGTCGACCTGCTTCTGCGGTATCAGTCAGTGGTTCCTCCTCGTAGGGCAGGGATGCTCTCCTCCTCCGGTTGCTCGCCTGGTCGCCCTGGTCAGCGCCTACGGTCCGACCTCTCGCCCTCGCCGTCTGTTCACCTGGGAATGGTTTTGGTGACCGACCGCAACTTGGTGCGTCTTCACGAGCCTCGGATCCAGTCCTTGCCGTTCTAGCCCGTGGGTAGCTGCGGGCGCGGCGGTCCCCACCTGACTGCGGCTCCAGCTCCTCCTCCTGACGAGTGCGGCGGCTGATCTCCTTCCCTCGGTCTTCTGTACTCCGCCTCTGGAGGCTGTCCTCCGGCGATCTCTCTACCCTGGTGCCGATCTCCCCTGTGCTGCGCCACATCGGCTTCGCTGGATGGACATTCTTAGCTCGGCTCCCGGATTCCCCCTGACCTCGCCACTGCCCCTCTCTCTCTGCGTCGTTGCTGGTCTCGGCGGTTAAGGCGCTCTCCTTCTCCCGAATTCCACTCGTCGGCCGTCCGCTGGCCCGCGAACCTGACTTCGCGGCACGTCACCCGCTGGGACTGGTTGCAGTTGGCAGGCCCTCTGCGCTTGGCGATACGATCTTTGGACACAGGACCTCCTCGTCCTTCCGACAACCCCTCTTCGTGGCTTGCCTTCAGATGCAGGAGGAACCCGCTCTCCCGACTTCTGCTTCCTCCTCTATCGCCCCTTCGCTGGTGCGCGGACAGCGACTTCTCCCTCCCAGACCGCCGCAGTCCAGGTCACCTGTTCGTACTGGCAGACTACCTCTTGCGACGGAGGCATCCTTCGCAGGTTCTGCGCTCGTTGGGAGACTCCCCCCTTGTTCTCCTCGCCTCGAAGTGGAGCCTCCGGCTTCCCTCTTCATCTCCCCGTTCCCGACCTCTGGCCTGGGCAGTCGATGCGCTTGATCCCTTGGGACGGACTGGTCCTTACACCTACCCTCCGGCGGTCCTGGTCCTCAAGTCCTGCTCAGCCTCCGGGGATGCAACGCAGTCCTTCTCCTGGTAGCCGTTCTCCCGGACCGGATCATGGACTAACGACCTTCTCAGTCTCGCCACGGGCTCACCCTCCCTCTTCCCACCCCCCGCACGATGCTCGAGCAGCGCCGACAGCCGCTCTTCCACCCCTGCCCCGAGCGACTTCTCCTACACGCCTGGCGATTGTGCGGCAAGCTCTCTCTGCTGGAGGCTTCTCGAGTGCGACAGCGGACGCTATCGCTTCAGCCCGCAGTCCTACCAGACGTGTCTACGAGGGAAAGTGGCGTGCTTCGTGCCTGGCGCTCTGACCCCGCCGCCTCTCCACCGTCGGCCTGACGTCTCCTCAGCTCGCGGACTTCTTCTCTGGCTCGTCCAAGACCAAGGTTGGCTCCCCTCTGGGGCAGCTGCTACCCCTCTTGATCGCCGACGCCTACTGTCACCTCGGCCGTCCCGACCCAGCACCTGCAAGGACCTGCCCGACCTTATGGCGCGTTCGGCATGCAGCGTCCGGTCTTCCTCTCCCTTGGCCCGTGCTGGGACCTCCCTGGTCCTCCCCTGACTGACTTCGGACCGTTAAACCGCGCCATCTGGCCTGCTTCGCTGACGTGACTCGGAGGCCTGCTTCCTGATGGCCCTCGCCACGGCGCCCCGCGTCAGCGAGCTCCACACGCTCTCGTCTCGCCCCGCCGGCCTGCAGTTCCGAGTGGATGGCTCCGTGCAGCTACTCCCGGATCCTTCCTTCTCGCTCAGCCTAGGTCTCCCTTGACAGCGCCTCCGGCCCTCGCCGCTTGGCCTCTTACACGACCCGGTTCCTCGGGGCACTCCGCAGCAAGATCCGGGACAGGCACTTCGTATCTACCTGCTCCAAGTCCGTGCGGAGGGGACGGTCTCGTCGCTTGCCGCCGACCGCTGGCAGAACCGGCTTCTCAGCCCAAACGTTCTCCTCCTCGCTCCGCTGGGTATTCCGGTCCGCCTATCGCGACCTCTCCCCACAGGGAGCCGAGGCACTGAAGATCCGCGCCCATGGAACGCGCGCTAGGGCCGCACGTCTCGCCTTCGCCGCGCCGGTGTGGTTAAGGACACTGTGGCGGTGGTGGGGTGGCGGGACGGATCTACCATTGCCGCTTCTACTCCCGCGCACTGACAGTCCAGCGCGACAACCTTACGCTGGTGGGCAAATTCTGCGGCGCAACACTCCCTCCAGGCGCCCTCGGCGCTTAGGCGGCACTTCGCTAAAATTGTCGGGAGTGGGTGATCAGGAGTGACGGGCCATCTTCGTCCCTGAAGAGGTTTCTAAAAGGGATTGTGCGGCACCCTCCTCCTCTTTGCCATTCTTCCGGTTAGTCATGTCATCGGTAATGTGTTTTGAGGAAACAAATTAATTTTTCTCTAAAATGTATTTTTTCGAAAAATACTTACCGATGACATGACTCGGAGGTCCCTCCCTCCTCCCCGCTTGCCGCTGGTAACTCCGTAGACAACTGGCTAAAGGAGACACCACCTGGCGCCTGACCGGATGGGCAGGGGAGGCTACTCTCGTCCCTGTTAGGGATCCCCGAAAGCTCTCTCGTCCCTGTCAGGGATCCCCGAGAGCCTCCTGGGGGGGACCCTTTGGGTCTTAGGCTAAAATTGGTAAGCAAGTAGACTATTTCCAGTTAGTCATGTCATCGGTAAGTATTTTTCGAAAAAATACATTTTAGAGAAAAATTAATATTGGATGCATTGGGGGATGGGAAGCCAGTGAAGGAGCTTGAGCAGGGGAGTGATGTGGTCGGATTTTTTATTTCTGAGGACGAGGCGGGCAGCATTGTTCTGGACGCGCTGGAGAGTGAAATTGGTGGAGTGAGGGAGGCCGGAAAGGAGAGAGTTGCAGTAGTCGATGGGAGATAGGACGAGAGAGACAGCAAGTTTGGTGGCAGCTTCGGTAGTGAGGTATTTTCTGATCTGACTGATGCGGCGGAGGTGGAAGTAGCATGCCTGGGCCGTGGCGGAGATGAAGCTGTTCATGGAAAGAGAGGAATCGAGGATAACGCCAAGGTTTTTGGCTGAGTCAGAGAGGGAGATGGGGGTGCTGTCGAGTTGAAGGTGGAGAGAGGGAGGGAGCTGGGAAAGTTTCTGGCGAGTGCCTACCAGCATGGCTTCCGTTTTGTCGTCATTCAGTTTAAGCTTGTTTGCTGTCATCCAGTTTTTCACGTCTTTGTAGCAGTCAGCCATGCGAGTCAGTAGTGACTGAGTGTTGTCGAGTTTGTCTTTGTCTAGTAGTTGTGAGTCGTCGGCGTAGAGGTGGTAATTTATGTGGTGAGACTGGATGATGTTGGACAGGGGAGAGGTGTAGAGTGTGAAAAGGACCGGGCCCAGGACAGACCCCTGTGGAACTCCGCAGGAGAGTGTGACTGGGTTGGAGGAGACGCCGTCTATGGTGACGGACTGCTGTCTGTCGGAGAGGTAGGAGAGAAACCAGGAGTGAGCAGAGTCAGTGATGCCAAAGGAGTGGTGAAGGCAGTGGAGGAGGATAGAGTGGTCTATAGTGTCAAAGGCGGCAGAGAGGTCGAGTAGCGTAAGAAGGGAGATGTTACTCGAGTCGGTGGAGAGAAGCAGGTCATTTAAGATATGTAGAAGGGCTGTTTCAGTGCTGTGATGTTTGCGATAGGCAGACTGGAAGGGACTGAGGAGGTTGTTGTTGGCGAGGTAGAGGTTGAGCTGGTTGAGAACGACCTTCTCAAGAAGCTTGGACAGGAAAGAGAGATTGGAGACTGGGCGATAGTTTTTGAGCTCGTTTGGGTCGAGGTTGTGTATTTTTAGGAGAGGACGGACGATGGCGGACTTGAAGATATCAAGGACGGAGCTGTTCTCTAGAGATGTGTTGATGATGTCGGTAACGAAGGGCAGAAGTTTTGGAAGGCCGTCCCAGTAGAGAGAAGCTGGGAGAGGGTCTAGTTCGCAGGTTTTGAGAGGCATGGACTTTATGGTCTTGAGGACTTCGTCCTGAGAGACGGGCCGGAAGGACGAGAGGGGGGTGCCGGAAAAGGGGGTGTCGGGAGGGCAAGACGGAGAAGGCAGAGTGTCGAGTGTGTTGCGCAGAGTTTGGATTTTGTCGGAAAAATAGGTGGAAAAAGCGGACGGGAGTTCTTCTTTGCTGTGTGTGTTGGGGAGAGGAGAGTCTTTAGAAATGCCTAGGAGTGTGTTCATGGTAGCGTAGAGGGTTTTGGAAGAAGTGGATTCCAGGATTTTGTTTTGGAGGTGTTTACGTTTGGAGTCGGAGATCATTCTGCAGACTTTGGATCTAGTTGTTTGGAAGATCTGTCTGTGAACGGTGAGATCAGATGAGCGCCAGCGACGTTCCGCTTGTCGGCGCTCGCGCTTGGCCTCAGCTATGTCGTCAGTGAGCCAGGGGGAGGGGGGTCAGTTGGGTATGGTCGGGGCGGTCCGTGGCGCAGTGGTTAAGGCACCTGCCACCAATTCCAAAGGTGAGCGGTTCGATACCGGGTTCCGGCATTGGACTTTTCTTCTCTGGTAAGTGTCACCGTTAATTCGGGCGGACCGTCGGGGGTTCTTTCTCCGGGTACTCCGGTTCTTCCACCCCCCCACACTTTGGTACCGGTCTCAGGCCACTTTACAAAATTTCAAATACAAGCGATAAAAAAATCTCTGTAACTTCAGTAGCTGACTGGCCCTTCGTTTGTCTTGTACTGTGTTTGTCTTAAATGGCGTAAATCCGCGTCTGTTTTGTGAGTGTGTGTGTTGGGTTTCAGGCGCGGCGCTTTGAGTCGATTTCCCCAAAATTGAGAAAAAGCGCCTATATAATAACGGTATTATTATTATGGTATTATGTATGGAGCAGGCGGTGATAGGTGCATGGGTGTCTAGAAGTTTTCGAAGGGAGGAGTCAAAATGGGATGCAAGATCAGGAGAGGAGGCGGGGTCCAGGAGAAGGTCGACAGCTTCGTCGAAGAAGCTCTCTCAGTTGACAGATTTTAGTTTGCGACGAGAGACAAGGAGCTTGGGTTTTTTCGGGAGAGGTAGGTTGAGGGAGACGAGAATAGCGAGGTGGTCAGAGGGAAGCACAGAGGAGGTGTCAGAGTCGGGAAAGAGTTGATCGGAGGTGCAGGTGATGATCCAGTCGAGGGTATGGCTGAGTCAGTGGGTGGGTTTGGTGATGTGTTGTGTAGGATTGTGGTTTGAAAGTGATGTGCAAAGGCGTTTTGTGTCAGGGTGGTCGGGTTTGTTGAAGTGGAAGTTAAAGTCGCCAAGAAGGATGTGTTTTCCGGGTCGTGTGCTGTAGTGGTTGAGGAGGAGGTCAAACTCGGTGAGGAACATGGAGTTTGTGAGTTTGTTTTGAGAGCTTGGAGGGGGGCGATATATACATGAGAAGATGAGGGACTGGCCAGGGAGTGTTGCTACGGCCTCGACAGATTCAAAAGAGGGGTGAGCAAAAGGTAGAGACTGAGAGAATGAGAGGTGAGTGGAAAGACAGTCCCTGTAGATGATGGCAATGCCACCCCCTCTGGAAGCGCGCGGAAAGGAGGCCAGGCGGTAACCACTCGAAGTGACGCTGGCGATGATGGGTTCATCGCCAGCTGAGTGGAGCCACGTTTCGGTGATCACGACAACATCTAGGTCATTGTCTAGAATGAAATCTGAAATCACGTCGGGTTTGCCATCTTTGCAGACAGACTGTGCATTGAACAGACACAGTTTTAGGTTGGGTGAGACAGAAGAGGAAGAAGAAACTGACGAAGAAGAGGACAAAGGAGGAGGGTGGGGAGGGGGAAAAGAGGATGGAGGGGAGAAAGATGAGGGAGGGGGGGAGGGGGGAGGAGGAAAAGACGGGGAAGGAGAACCAGGCAAGAAAGAGGATGCGAGAGGAGGGTGAGGGGGGGAGGAGAAAGGGGGAGGAAGGAGAGTAGGAAAAGATGAAGAGTGAGGGGGAGGATAAAGGGGGGGAGGAGGGGACGAGGAGGAAGAAGCAGACGAAGGAGGTGGGGGGAGGGAGGGGGAGGAGGGTGGAGGAGGAGGCGGCTGAGGAGAGCAGGGAGCGGTAGGTGAGGAAGACAGGAGAAGAAATGGGGGAAGAAGGAAGGGATGGGGAGAAGACGGGGAGGAGGGGGGAGGCGGAAGGGGTGGAAGGACATAGGAAAAGGGGAAGAAGTGTGTGGTTGTGGGTGTGGTGGTGAGTCATGCCTTCTGCTAATACCACCCCTGCGGCCTCTCTTTCGAGACCGGATGCCACGTAAGGCATTTGCAACACTGTCGGCGGCACCGGCCGCGCAGTAGGTGGCGTGGCGACGTAGAGATAGCAGTTGTTGGTGTGTGTATCTGATGAACATGATTGTTTGTGAGGACAGGAAAGCGAAAGACGGGACGAGGGTGCAGTAGGATGTGTGTGTGTGTGTGTGTGTGTGTGTGTGCGTGTGTGTGTAGACGAAAGACCTAAAACGGGTGACTGTCTTTACCATCCTTATGGAAACTGGGTATGTGTATAATTCTGGGTTTCCAAGTCAGACACCCATTTTTTCTGAGGGTTGTTTCTGCATTGTCTTGCGGTAAAGATTCATAAAAAGTAAAAAAATCCGTTTTTCTCATTTTGGCGTTAACACATGCACTTTTGTGTTTAACAGACACGCCGGTAGTGTGTTTGAAAACTTGTCCCTCCCAGCAATGTGTGTGTGTGTGTTGTGACACAGAACCCTGAAAATGAGCGTGTATGTATTACATCACCCTTCTCAGCTAGCTATAAATAACTTCATAGCTGATATGGGTCAGGGGGGATATTTTGTTGTTTTAGGGAGTAAATTGTTTATGTTTCTACAGAATTAGGTTTGTTATTTGAGGGTGTGGTTGTTTTGTTAAAAAAAGTGTTGAGTTGTAATGTACTTCCGGGGTGATGTGGAGAAAGGTCATGTCTAGTGGCAGATTTGAGATTCATGTATACGTTCACCAGGGACTTAGCCTATACGTTTTCTACGTTTGTTTCCATGTCAGATGAAGAATATTTGATCTGAAACGTCGTTCTTTGTTTCTATTTTAAAGGGTTTTTCGCCACTACCTTCTGTTTTAGTTTGACTTAGCCTATAATTATATTCGTGCGCCGGTTGCTAAGAAGTGAAGTGATTGTATGAGTGCGCATTGTAAGAGAGGACGTTTAGACTTTGGGTGAGGCTGCTGTTGTCTTTTGTCCTGCCCGACCTTTTGGTTGAACCTGTTGCTTTATTTTGTAGGTTTGTCGATGTTATCAATGCCGCATCTCCTTTTGGATTGTATGCACAAATTGATTGAATGGAAATGACGTCACAGAGTCAGCGTCGTTTCATGCGTCGTCTGCACCAGTCAGTCGTTTAGTGCAGTTAAAAGAGTGCAGGCTTGGATGGGCCATTTTCTGATGTAATACTATAGTAAAGTATTATTTGTGTGAATGCTGTCCGTTTGAAGGAAGGTTGATTGATTGTACATAGCTTAACGTCCCGACAGCAACAAGACTTTCTCAGGACGTGCCTGCACTGCTAGTGACAAAAACTCAACAGAATATTGAATGTATGTCGCCAGCCGGTCCAATACGTTAAATAAAACCTACGACATGGGGCCTAAATAAAGCTAAGACCATTTAGCAACACACATCGAATATCAAGAGCCACAGGCAGCGCAGACAGTAGGGAGAGTTTAAAAAAGGAAAATGCAGGTGAATGGACCAAGGGTAGACAGAAACACATGCCCCCGGAATATAGAGAAAAAACCCACCCTGTGGGGCTGACCAGGGTGCCCCTGGGAACTAAAAAGTCCCCCAGGGCAGACCCGGTTGGGGGTGTTTGAAGGAAGGACTGGAAAGTCGAGTGTTGAGGGCAGACCGGTTGGGGGTGTTTCAGGGAAGGAAGGGAAAGTCGAGTGTTGAGCGAAGCCCGAGAGAAGGCGAGGATGGGAAAAATATCCAGCACTATACGTTGGAATAGATGCATATCAGTTACGACATGCTTGTAAATTAAAACACTTTTAACCCCACCCGGGTCTGCCCTGGGGGACTTGGGTGGGGTTAACTACTTTTTATTTCCCAGGGGCACCCTGGTCAGCCCCACAGGGTGGGTTTTTCTCTCTATTCTGGGGCATGTGTCTCTGTCGGCCCTTTGTCCATTCACCTGTATTTGACTTTTTAAAACTCTCCCTACTGTCTGCACTGCCTGTAGCTCTTGATATTGGATGTGTGTTGCTAAATGGTCTTAGCTTTATGTAGGCCCCATGTGTTAGGTTTATTTAATGTATTTGACCGGCTGGCGATATACATTCAATGTTCTGTTTAGTTGTTGTTTTTTCACAAGCAGTGCAGGCACGTCCTGAGAAAGCCTTGTTGCTGTCGGGACGTTAAGTAATGTACAATAAAACACTTTTAACATTAAGAAAAGTTGAGTTAAAAGAGGTTTTAAAACAGTTTTCATAAAAACTTTTGCCCGACACGCTTCTAAAAACAACATTTTCTTAGTTTTAAACCTTGTACCGCGCTATAAACGCCGCGATTGCTTTTCAGTCTTAGCTGTCCTATAGTGTGGAATGTGGGACTTTGCCAACTGGATCCATCTGGTGCACTCCAAATGAGTATTTGTGAGTGGTTTGACGTGCAACTCAGTGTGCGCCTCTGAAATGACCTACTGATTCCACTGATAATGAAACTCTTTCATTCATAAGAGTGCATTGAGCAGCTCTATAAACCAAAAGTGATGACCCCCTCTCCCCCCCCCCCCCACCCTCCCCTCCCCCCCCCCCCGCCCCGCCCCCCACACACACACACTTCTCCCCCCCCCAACCCCCTTACAACCCCACTAAAACAATCATAATAGTAAAATCAACCAAAGGTATCTTTAGTGAGGTATTTTCACTGTAATCCCAGTTTTGTGTGAGAGGCACCCACTTTTGGGGTAAACACCCATTTTTTTTTCCATCCAGTGGCTCTGTTTCTAGAAAATGTCTATTTTATTTTAAGTTGTAGAGCTTAGTTATAAGGTGAGTTCTAAACATTGGCATCAACTCCAGAGCCCTAGAATAAATAGAAATATGGGAACCCATTTTCACATAAAATGGTAGGTCACCCAGTCTGAGGGTTTTGTGTTCATGTGTGTGTGTGTGTGTGTGTGTGTGTGTGTGAGCGGTGTGGTAGGGGAGCGACCTGGAAGGAAGAAAAAGTACAGTAGGTGTGTGTGTGCGTGTGTGTGTGTGTGTGTGTGTGTGTGTGTGTGCCGGTGTGTGTGTGAGTGTGGTAGGGGAGTGACGCTGATAATACGCAAAAACCAACACTGAGAGGGCAGAAGGGATGCAGGGGAAAAAATTACAAGCGGACAATCCTGGTCGGTCAGCGGCGAGATCACAGGTGGGGGGGGGGGGGGGGGGGCAGATGTCGACGGGAAGTAACAAATTTAGGGCAGCACACATAAAACTTATAGGACGGTAGGAACACGAACAACAACCAGCAATAGATGCGGGTAGCGAACAGACTCACACAGTAAAAACTTCACACACTAGCGCGTGGCACGTAAAAACAGGGCAGCGGAAAAGGCCCGCGACCGGCCACGCTACGGGGGAGGCAAAATGGCGACGTGAACAAAGTTCAAACAATAGACACTATTCAATACGATACCAAATCAGCAGCAAGCAGATCCGATGAAAAACAAGCATACAATCCTCATCAGCACACTCTTATGCGATACTCAGCAGACTTTCAGCACACATAAACACAGTACATCAACGAAAAGCACTAAAACACTGGGAGCACGAAAACACGTGGTGGCAAAATGGCGACATAAACAAAGGTCAAACGATAGACACTATTCAATACGATACCAAATCATCAGCAAGCAGATCCGACGAAAAACAAGCATAAAATCCTCATCAGCACACTCTTATGCGATACTCGGCAGACTTTCAGCACACATAAACACAGTACATCCAACGAAAAGCACTAAAACACTGGGAGCACAAAACACGTGGTGGTCGCTCAAACAAGATGGCGCCCATAGCGTGCGTGGCCAAAATTCTTGCAAAGAAGTAACGAGATAAAAATGACGTCATGTCTAGCTATGCAAACCTTGCTAGAGAACGTCTTTTGGGCGCCAAAGCACTGTGTGTGTGTGTGTGTGTGTGTGTGTGTGTGTGAGAGAGAGAGACAGCGACTAGAGCCCGAGTTTGAAGATGGGCAAGCTTGAAATTTTATGGTATTTTCCCTAAAAGAATTATCTTGAGACCTTTTTTTCGATTTTTTTATTAAGATGCTCATTGGTGAGAAAATGGCTGTTTCACAAAAACCGGTTGATCCACACGGGAGTATGTAATTTTTCTTATTTTTACTAGATATTTTGCACATAGCTAGATAAAAGGGAGATATTGAATGAGTTCGTTAACCAGCATTGTACCTCTAGAACTTTTTGAGTGATAATTAAATATTAAAAAAAAAAATTAACATTTTTGGGATTAATTTCACGAATTATATGGGTTAATCTTAAATCAATTGAATCATTTTTACGAAAAAAACATTCTTTTCATTAATAATCGCATGATTTTTATATACTGTATTTACATAAGCCTACAGTTTGTCTCAGCTGTCGGGCATGATAAGGTAAATTGTGACTGTATGCCCTAGGTGTGAAAATCAGACAATTTTCTGCAGCACTTTTTTGGAGTCATTTGTAAAACAGCTAACGTAACTTTAATTTTTCTTTCATCAATACCCGCATGATTTTTTATAAACAGTGTTTGCATAAGCCTGCTGTTTGTCCCAGCCCTGGGGTAGAGATAGATAAGTAGACAGTTGAAACCCACCTAATCAATAATCAATACATTTATTTGATCCTCTCCGTATTTAGACAAACCCACTCGACCAATTACCACCAATACCTTTATTACCTATCCATTTTAGTTCCACTCCAGAAATCATTCAAGCTATGTTTGGGGGAGGGGTAGGCTGGGGCTCTCATATTCTCATTCTCAGAATAATTAATTCTAGAATGAGAATATAAGATTTGAAAACCAATCAAATCGATAAATGCCACATCGATCAACTAATTATTGTAATCAACTAGCCATTTAGACAAACCCATCGCCACCCAATACACCCAATAACTTTATTAACTAGCCATTTTAGTTCCACTCCAGAAATCATTCAAAGCAACGATTTTTGATCAGCTACCAACCCGCGATTATCATAAGCCAGACCCCCCACCTAACCTAAATTATTAATGCTGTCATTGACTTCTTTAAGCAAAATTATTATATTATATTATAAAATGAATCAAGACGAATTACTTCTTTTAAGTGATATTTGTGCTGTAGAAAACAAAGACTTAGACTTTAAAAAACAGCGTCTTTTGTCTGTGATTGTATCGGGCAAATCAAAGACTTATCTGGGTAGACAATACATGACAGAGGATATTGAATCTCTCACCGCTGACGAGCTAATCAAGCTTCATTCTAAATATGAAAACCACATTGCTTCACTAATGACTCGTGATTTGAGTCGATCTCTTGTATGCCTATATACAAAAGCTGTAAGTCACTTCCTACCTGTTGATAGTGAAAACCTTTCACACGACCTTGAAAGTAATCCTATTGTTTCAAGTTCAATTGGCAAATTAGCATGTGTCATGTTTTACAAGTTTGGAAATTACCTTGCACCTGTAGTAACCCTTCTTGTTACTGGGAGTCATATTGATTTTTCTAAAATAAATTTTACTGCAGAAGAAAATGGACGAAACCCAGACGACTCCACAACCGAACCACAGTCCAGTCTTGACGCAGGTTCAAACTGTGACTAAGGCTAAAAGTCCAGGCAGGGTTGAGGCTGGTAAAAGATTAGCTGAATATAACAGACAAAAAAAATTACAGCTTCAAGCTCAAACAGAAAAGGCTCATGTGACTGACCAGGCGTCAGCACCTTTAGGACCGTCAGGACCAGTGTCACTACCGTCACAACCTCATCAAAGTGAGAGACAAACAACTAAGTCTGACCCTGACCCCGGCCCTCAATCAACAAAATATATAGTTGCCGGATTTGTTGTCGGATTTGGTTACGTAGGTTATCAATTATATAAAAAATACAAACCACAGACTCGTACAGTGACCAAAAAATCAGACACTCCAAAAACAAAACCAGAAGTCGCCACATTACCAGTAACACCCAAAGCCGTTGACCCATTTTATATGCAGTAAATAAAAATATTATTTTAATTTTTCTTGTATTAGAAAATGAGCGACACAAAGAACTTAATGAACCTTGTCTATCACTCTGCTGTAATAAGTGGACTAGCAGTAGCATATTCTATGTTGGGAAAAAGTCTACTCAAAATGAAATCAGCAGACCTTAGTAAATTAGACTTTGAAGACAGTGCTAAGCTAGTAGTTGTTATAACAGCATCGATTGCAACAAAAGATTTTCTAGTCAAGCAAGGAATTATTCCAGAAAATATTTCTATGTAAATAAAAATATGGCAACTATAGCTGTTATGATTGGCGGTGCAGTTATTAACGCATTAGCTTTTAGTGGATCAAACTATTTCTTTTCAAAAGTTAGTAAAGAAGAATCAGCAGAAGAAATGAAGCGACACAATGAGGCATCTGAAAAACTAGCTCAAGCTCAGCAAGATTATGAGAAGCAAAGAATTGAAAAACTTGATTTTATTAATGAAAAACTAAAACTTGAGGGTCATGCACAGCATACATTTTCAAACGTTGATGACGCTATCAAAGAATACTATCTTGTTACTGGTGAAGACATATCTATTCCACAACCAAAACTTAGTGACTACTACCAACCAAGCCTAGAACAAAGAAATGGAGAAATAATATTTGTTTTAGTAGGAATGACATTAGTATATTTTACAGGAGTTTATATTGCTAGAAAAAATGGCAGACGCTAAACTATCAAAAATATATTACTCTCCAATTGGCTACTGGAAAGGGAATACTGCGGTAAAAAAATTACATGCTGCTGTGGGTGGAGATGTTAACCAAATAAAACAGTGGCTTAAAAAACAGGCAATTTGGCAAATATATCTTCCTGCTCCAAGAAAAATAACAAGGCCTCATTTTGAAAACACTATCCCTAATGACACACACCAAATGGACCTCCTGTTTCTTCCGCATGACACAATAAGAAAGAAACGATACAAGTATGCATTAACTGTTGTTGACATAGCTTCAAGGTATAAGGATGCAGAACCCATAACTGACAAAAAAGCTGTAACAGTGGCCACTGCATTATCAAAAATATATAGTCGAGGTCCTTTAAAATACCCTAGGCTTGTGCAGGTTGATGATGGGAGTGAATTTAAAGGCGCTGTTAATCAGTTATTTGCAAAGCATGGAGTGCTAGTGCGGCGAGGCATACCAGGCTTGCATAGATCACAGGCAATTGTTGAAAACTTTAACAAGCAATTATCGGAGAGACTTTTTAGCTATCAGTATTCTAAGGAACTCATGCATGACACACGTAACACTGAGTGGGTTAAAAGATTACCGTCTGTAATAAAAGCAATGAATAATGAGGGTCACCCTAAACCTGTTGATGCTATTAAATTGAAAACAATACCGTCAAAAATAAAAACAACAACAACACCTCCAGACACTAGCTTGTTTACAAAACAGGTAAGATATTTGTATCAACCAGGTGAAGCTGAAAATGACGTTAGACGTAGGGCAACTGATCCAATTTGGTCTACATCTGTTCATAATATAAAAAAAATAGTTCCTTCAGCTAATGCAACAATATATTATCTGTATGAGCCTGCACCAAAGAGGGCATTTGTCAGAGAAGAATTACAGATTATTCCCACAGATACTGTTACCCACTTTTAACAATTTCAATTCATCAATTAGTTTATCAAGCAGATTATCAGCTATTTCTTCAGATAACTTGAGCCTGTAATGACCTGGTGCATAAGCTTTTTCCTTAGTGTGAAACACTCTTTTTGTGTCTCCAACTGCTAGAGACTTTTTATATGTTTGAATCATTTCAATATTATGTTTGTTTGATCTTAGTGTCTTGTTTGGATAATCAGGCATCAGTTCTCCATCTAACACTTTCTTGTAATGTTCATGACGGATGTCTTTATTTTTTATCGCTGTTTTTTTGATACCTTTGGCTTTGGATTGACTTCCCTTCTGGTGCAGTATAGAATACATTTTTGATCTCAGTCCAACATACTCAACTATAGGCACACCATTCAGTTCATCTTTAAACTTACCAGGCACTTTCTTGTTTTGTGTGCTAAACAGTGGATGGTCTTTAGGGTAGTCAGACGTGTCATACATGTGTAGTTCTGTTTTCATGTCTTAATAAAAGTCTTCAGTAGGCACATCTATGATCATAGAGTCAGTGTCAGTGTATAGCAGACGACACTCAGGATACTTTGGTTTGAAGTAATCATAATAAAATTCAAGCATTAATAATTTTGACAACTCAAGAATAGCCATACCTATAAATACTGGCTTGTCCAGTTTAACAATCTTTTTTTTGAGTGACACTGCATACAATGATGGATGAAATTCTTTATACCCTGTGTACTGAGGCTTACTTGTAAGTTTAATTGCGCCCGATTCAGTTGTGACCAGTCTCACATCTTTGCGGTGATGAGGATTTTCCATCGTCTTACCAAAACAGGCATTGTTCATAAGCTTAAAGAAGTCTTTGTCAAATGCAGTGCTACCATCTCTTGCACGCAATGTTGTGTTCTTCATTATGTAATCTTTCATAAAAGCACTTTGGTCAAATTGAATTCCTCTATGAACTTTTTTTAGTACTAAACCATGTCTGATGTAAAACTGTAACAAACGATAGTGGCAAACGTAATTAAATTTGTCATTCAGATTGGGTACAAGTTTGGTGTCTTCTTTTTTCCCCGTTAAACTCAGTTTCTCAACTGCTAATGGATAATCATTATGGTAATCATGTAGGCGGTGTGGGTACTCCAGGTCGACTTCAAAGATCCAACCCTTCGCGTCATTTCGGTCAAGATTCATAATATTGTTTGTTAACCCTGACTCTGTTACATCATACTGTGACAAATCATACAGACAAAAGTTTTTCAAGGGCAACAATTCACACATTGCAAATCCATACAAATTATTAGCATCCAAGTATGTAATAAATGACATTGGCTTTGACGGGTCAAAGTCGTCAAGATATTTGTTGTTGGCCTTGCCATAATTGTTTGCTGCTAGACTAATACCTCCCCTCAATCCACGTTCCACCATTTCACCCATCGTACGATCAGACAACAGGTCTATAAATATCTTACTGGATTTCAAAAATGCATCCCATGTCATGCCAGGACTAGTTATGTAACAAGCAGGGTCAAGCTTGTAGTGTAATAGACCCTTTTCACGGTAACTTTCAAATACGTCTGCTAGCAAGCAAACATCGGCCTTTAAGTATTGGTCATGGTAGTCACCAATAGTTTTGCACCCTAGTTTTTCCCATGCATTAAGTGCGTGTTGGTATTCAGAGTCAGAAATGCCTTTTCCAGTTAGTGTAGAATAAAATTTCTCTTTTGGTGGCAGTCTTGTTTCCTCAAACACAACCCACTCACTGATGTACTCATACGGATACACACCTTTCTTAATCAAGTCTGGTTCAAAATATTTACTCGTTATTGGATACTCAGTCAGTCCTTCTGCCAGACTAGCAAGACCTAAAGACAAATGTTGCATGGAGTCATAAAATGCTAATTTATCTAACCTAAAAGTCAAGTATTTCTCAGTTGTCTGGGCAATACAACTAATTTTTTTGTACGACTCGTCTACAGCCTGCATGATAATGTGTGAATCATATCCCTTCAGATTGTGAAAAAAGATTGGTAACTTGTATGTCTTAGGATCTATTTTTAATAACAAGTTACAATTATTATGTGCAGCTCCTCTGTAACGCCCAGTTATGTGATCATGGTCACGAACTTTATCACCCCCTAAAGGTTGTTCACAAATCCAACACATCTCAGCTGTATCAAAATTATGTTTGTCTTCTTCTGTCATAACCAAAGTCTTTTGACAATTTTTCAAATAATCAAATACCTTGTTATACAGTTGTCTCATTTCTGACAAAAACATAGCTGATGCATTTTTTCCCCTGTAAATAACAGGTTCTGAATGCTGACCGTCTGACATAACAAAAATATACCCGAAAGAACACACTACTTGATCACTCAACTTTATTGTCTTTGGTAATGAATCTGGAACAGGACCATCATATGGAACAACCAGTGATTCAAAATCAGCATACACTACAAACGGTAGCTTTTGCTGATTTTTATAGTTACAAAAATGTACTTTAGTACCAGGCTCTGGATACTTAAGTACTGTTTGTACGTCATCAACAGACCTACAATTTAAAACATGTTTATTTGCTACTGCAATAGAAGAAAACCTTTGTAAACATTTTTTACAAAATTCCTGTTTACCATCATGTTTTGTTGTATGATGAATTAGTCTTGACATACTTCTGATAATTGTGTAGTGAAAGTTATCACCAGAGCTTATTAGTAACATGTCAACATGCTTATCTTCTGACTGTCCGTAGGTTGGGGCAATTGGTGACACTCTAATTGGTTGTAACTTGTTCTCAGAGTCATTATCCCATATATACACGTTTACAGATATACCAGGATTTAGGTTTTCAAACAAGTCTATGTCCTCCACCTTAACAGGGAACTCAATGCCACTGAAGTTTAGTTCATTTACAAATTTGGTATAGTTAGATACACGATCAGGTTTTGTTTTTATAAAATGCAGTTTGGCAAGCACACACCACATAAAACATAAATTATCATTGTTTTGAATATTGACGACAGCCTTTTTGTTTGCAACCTCTGTTGGTAGTGGTATCCATGATTTGCCTAAAATAGGATGATATCTTGACTGCTTTAGTTGAAGTTCAAGTACATAACCTTCATGCCAACCAGATCCACTTATTTTTGCCCTATCAATTGCTTCAAGGAAGTCAGGCAACAATCTTTCTCTAAACACTCTTTCTAATTCTCTTCTCGAATTAACTGTGTGTTGTCTCGTTGAAATATATGAAATAATAACTTGTCCAGATTCCCTTCTAAATTCTATTTTCGCAACAATCTGAATCTTTATACTACCAGAAAGAAGATTTTCTTGTATTACGGCAAAAGATCTTTGTATCGATTCATATACATTAAAATAATTAGATATAGGTAAGTCAATTGTGTGAAACACGTTTCTTAATCTTTGATGGTTGTCCATCTTTTTTATTTGTCCGACAAAAAAATAAATAGAAAATTATATAGTGTAAAATGGCACTTTATTGACAAAAACCTATATAATAGACAAAATTAATTACCAACAAATAAGCCACTTTCCTGGTATGTCTTCTGTTGTATCATGTTCAATCTTTTGCATGTGTAATATTGTTTTATTAACAGTAATAAATTTAACATTTTTATTTTCTTTTTTTATTTGATGGTGTATTTGTAAACACATAATCTTAAACCAGTCAGATTTAGCATCATAAACTAAAAAATCATTTGTCCTATTATTATAACATGGAAAAGTATTAGAATATCCAAGATAAAAACTATATGTCATGTACATCTTCATCGGTGATGGGAGTTCTGAAAAAGGGCGTCTAACTTGTGTTTTTAAGTCACTAATAAGCATAAAATCCCTGAAACTCGATGTAATATTCATGAATTTACCAATAGGCCAATTTTGATCCTCTTGTCCGTCCGTCATTTTTATAGACAAACCAAAAAGATAAATTAATTTACTAACCCATACCCTGTGGGCTGATCTGTCTTTAAAATGAGCTTTAGATGCTTAGTTGATTTCAGTTTATTTTTTACATCATCCCGTTCTTGCTTATTTGGAATGACATCGTTTTCTCTGAGACAGTCTTCGAAGCTGTCACGATCCTTACAGTAAAACAAACATATAAACTTTAACTGTTCTCGAAAATCTTTTAGTACAGCATTATATTTCTGAGTGAGAATCCAAACACTGATGTTTGCGTGTCTACCACTGAAGGCAAGTTCTGCTAAAGTATTTCTCTTTTTGACAATGTCTTTCTCTGCAGAGCAATCATCAACAATAAATAAAGTTGACTGTCCTTCAAATTGTTTGAAAAAATACAGCAGGTAGTCATTCAGTTTTTTCTCAGGGTCGACTAAATAGATATTACTGTCAGTCCAAATGAATAAACGGTTGTGATAAGCTTTGTTGTGTTTGATTGTAGGACAAAATATTACAATGTTTTCAAAGTGGTGTATGTATCTTGTTTGTAAGAGGTTAAGTACAAATTCAGTTTTACCACACCCTGTGGCACCACAAAACAATCCACAGTGTGGATCGAGTGTCATTAAGTTCATTTTAATACACAATATAATTTTAATATATGTGCCCACTCAGTCTGCTTTCTGCAATATTGAGTTGTGCGTCATAAATTAGATACAAATATATGTTTATGGCTGCAGCAGTTTCAACCTTTTTTTGTATCTGAATTGTTATTCCATCACTACCGTTCTCGACAGTTCGTCCTGACCCATGAAGATAGTCATCATCTGTACTACGAAGGTCTAACCACAGTGCATACTTGTTTGTCAGGTATTGACCAATCCTAACATCATACAGATGTAGATCTTTGCACGCAATGTTTGCAGGTTTATCTCTAATCCTTCCACCCGCAAAATACTTTGTGATCTCATCGTAGTGTTGATAAGGTAACATTCCTGAAGCGTACACTTGATTAGGGCGGCCTTCGATTGTACAAGACAAATGTGTAATCTTAGGATTGTAGAATTTTTCTGAATCCCGTTTGTATGGAGCCGCTGGTTCAACAAACAACATAAGAATACCTTTCAGTGACCTGGCAGGCGTGTTCAAGTTTATGTTCCACATTGGGTCGCTTTTGTCTTTGGGTATTAAACTATGTCTAATCACCCTGTCATAATAAATTGGTAGTCTTGACTGATACTGATTTTGAATGAGTCTGGCTAGTTCAGTGTGTGTGACAATTTCATATTCCAAGGAAATGTTAGAGATCTTGTATGTTGCATCTGTGGCAGATGATTTAATTACTTTGGAGTAGTCATTGAAGGTTAGTTCAAAACTCAGACGGTCATTCAGTGCTCCTTGATAATAAGGCAGATGAGCTGTTAGGATTTCAAACTCAAGTGGAATGTAGAATCTGGATCCATATGTTTCAGCCATTATAACTTCCTTTGGTACCCCAGTAGTTACTTTATCTGCTGCATTGATTCGAAGTTTACCAACATTATCTGGCTGTATGCCTTGATAAATACGATCCTCTCGTTCTTCTCTTGTGAGCCAAAGGTCTTTGTAACAGTAGAATACATCTGCGTCATCAAGACTAAACACTTCCTGTCCTTCAAGTTTTACTTTAATAGTTCTAACAATTGCTCTGCCAAGATTGTCAACTAGTGTTCTGTTTACATCTGCCTCTGATGATAGTTCAATATTAAATGCTAGGCGTGCAGTGCCAGGAACAATAACGTCACTGGGACCTAGGTTTGGAAACTTGACTGTAAGTGTTTGATTCTGGTCTATGGTACTAGGATTGTTTGTGATGACTATTGTTTGTCGAATGCCCTTAACACCCAGGGGCTCACGTAGTTTTCTGTATGGGTCTAACTTTGAACCGTAAGACTGTGTCATTTTTATTATGCACAATAAAAAAATAATAAATTAATAAAACAATGGCAGCGGGAGGATTTAATCATGAAGAGTTTAAAATGGATGACATGAATGTCTCTGATAATAGTGTAACAGATATGTCGAGTAATACTTCTTTTTTACAACAAGAACTTTTACAAAGTAAAGTTAACTCGTTTTATGATAGTGTTAATGAGCGTCCATATCAAATAGATCCTAATCAGTTTGAATATGAAAAAGGACATTTATATTTAAAAACTATTGACAAAGGAAAAATACAATTGACTAACAAAAAAGACCCTACTAAGTTTAGAGCTTTAGGTACAATCAAAAAAGGTGGTGGTGTTGGTGCCTTGCGTCAACTTGGTGTTGGTGATAAAAGGTTGCCACCTCGAGTTGTTAGTGCTCTTCATGATGCGCAAACAAGGTTGCCAACAGGACAAGAAATTGATGTGGCACCAGTTACAAGCCTACCAGAAATAGCAAACACAGTAATACAAGAAACATCATTTACAGAAGGACAAATAAATGAGGAATTAAAAACAATTGGTGACTCTCCTTTGACAAAGAGGGAGTTAGCTGCGTTGGATAAAACACTGCAGACAATAAGAGGTGAGCTTTTGAATAATGTAGCTAAACTGGGTGAACTTGATAATCATATTGAAAAAGAAAAAGAGAAACTGGCTACTGCAGACAATGGGAATTATGACATTGAAATAAAAGAAAGAATACAACACAGATTAAAAGATTTGTATACAGAAAGATCAGCGCGACTAGAAGTGATTGAAAATGGAAAAGAAAAACTGAAAACACAGGTCAACAGAATTAGAGAAACTATTCAGAAAATACTTAATGAGGATACAACTTTGACTGAGAGATTAAAAACACTTTTCAGAGAGCAGGGTATCACTATTGCAAGTTTAATTACTGCTCTTGGATTTATTATTAGTACTGTAGTGTTAGCTGTAACAGGTGGTGGTAGTAGTCCAGCACCTCCCGCTCCTCCAACTCCATCAGACCCAAAAGATTTACAGACGTGGGTAAAAAAAACAGTTGTCTCACATATCAGACTTGCTTAAAAAATTAGCTGTAAAAGCAGCAGATGCTTTACCAGGTATTATAGGTAGTGTTGTCAGTTGGCTTATTAGTACTACAGCAAAGGTAGTAGGGTTTATGGCAGAGCATGTATGGATATTTTTGGTAACAGTAGGAGGGTTAATTATAGGATACTTAATGAAACAGGTAAAGAAGTAATATTCCTAATCCAGTAAGGCCTATTACCAATGCAGTTCTCTCTGACTCATGTGTGTTTTCTTGGCCTGTTACTGACTGTACTGGTGCCGGTTCAGGTGTCTGTGCCGATGCTTGGGCTGTTATTGACATTACTGGTTTTACTATCTGTTCAGGTGGTGGTGTTGATATTTGTGTTACTGATGTTACTGGTGGTGTTACTGGTTGTATGTGAGAGGTTGTTGGACTCAAGTTTACAGATTGATTAAGTCCTAATTTCTGATTACTCCCTGCAACAACTATTTCATTATTATAATTTGTTATTACTCCAATTTGTAGTTGAAGATCAGAAGGCAACATGTATAACCCAATACCAACTACAAAGTCAACTTTTGATCTAGCATATCTGAGAACGTCTTGGTAGCGTTGTATGCTAGATGGTAAATCTACAACTGAATTAATTGAGTCTTCCATGTTTGCAAGAAACTGTTTTTGTGCTTCAAACTTTCCACTCCCATTTAAAATATTTGACTTTGTTTGAGCTTGTGCTCCTAGTATACACCAGACATATGTTCTGATAGACTCATTGATGCGTTCGACTCCTGCTTGAGTAAACCCGTCAGATTTATCTAAAATAAATGTGGTCCACGCATTAGTCTGCTTCTGCTCTATTGATCCTAACCAGACTTGTGATTTTGATGAGAATGAAGTGTAACCAGGGTAGTAATCTTGCGGGTATTGTCTGTGACTCATAGCATAATACAATGTTCCCATACCATTGTGATCATCAAGTTTTTGTGTAAAGTCATACTTTGTACTGATGTTAAATTCATTACAGATCCGTTCAAATGCTTTCAAATCCATGGGATTGTTAAACTGATTAAAACTGGATTCAGTTGGTAATGGTGTATGCAGTTCTGACAGTATTCTTCTAAGCTGGTAATAAACATGGAAATGATACACAGACTTAATCAGTTTGTTTGAGTGATTCAAATGGTCTGTAAATGAAACACCACAGCCTGTAGTAGAACACAGTATGGCAAAGTTAAGTTGGTTTTGAAACATCTGTAGTGGGCTTGAAGACCACTTTCTTGCAGTTGAGTCATCTGTTATTGGAGGGTTTAGGTAATGATCAAAAGGGTTGGGTACTTTGACTTGAAATAAATCTTGTACGCTTGCGTCAGACACAGCTATGTCGAGTTGATTTAACTGAATTATTTTCTGTTCATAAGTAGGTGCAACATTATATTTGGCATTCACATTGAATTGAAATGCGTTTGTAGTGGTAATGGTTGGTGATTTAAATTCCATCCTTTTTTTTTTATGTGATAATAAAAATGTTTATAACCTTAACAAATATTGACACAAGCAAACCAATGTGGCTAACTAATGGGATTGATAATCGTGATGGTAGCAAGGCTGTAGCTATCCATGAAATGTTTTATACAGTAAAGTGGTTTAATGTAACGGATAATACAAGTTTTTATATAAGTTATCTTAATGCTGGTAATAGTGGCTTGGACACTAATACACACTTTATACCATCTGGGTATTATGACTTTTGTACTTTAGCTACATGGTTTCAAAATAATTTAAAAATTAAAGCAACTTTAAATCAGGCTAACTTGTTTGTTGAATTAGAAATTCCTACAGGCACTATACCTTTATTTTCAACTGAACTTGCATATTTACTTGGTTTAATAGACAGAAATACAATGCCTGTAAATTGGGTAATGGGTTTTACAGATAATGGTACTAGTGGATGGTATTATACACCAGATGTAACTAAAATAACTGGAACATATCCTGTTCATTTGTCAGTACACACATTTCTAAATGTTTATTTAAAAGAACTAAACACGACTGAAAATGTACACAATGGAAAACCATCAACTTTGTTGAGATGCTTACCAACTGGAACTGCACCCTATTGTGAAATTGTGGTTGTTAGATTTCCTAATTTACAGTTTAAGAAATTAGGTTCTAGTTTTTTTGAGTCACTGAGTATATCTGTAACTAATCAGAATGGTAAACCAGTTGTGATGCATGATTTTAGTGTTGTGTTAGAAATTAAATAATTTTATTTTTGTTTATAAAAAAATGAGTGGTCTTGGTCCAAAGCCTAGAATCATACCAGTTGCATGTCCAGTAACAGAGTTGAAAGATTTGGCAGACGTACAGGATTTTGAGAAAGAGGGAGAAATTGGAGAAATATATGGTTTTGAACTTGATTCCTATGGCATGTACAAGAGAAAAGTAATTGTTGACATAAAAGACGGTGAAAAACAGATTCCTAAACTTGGTCAGCTACGTGATGTTACTGTACCTACTCCACCTGTAAATAATGTGCCCTACAACTTAATACATGTGGGTACTAAATGGGTTGTTTCACCTGTACCGGCACCACCACCCACAATTGACTGGGACATAAAGATTGAATTTATTAGTCCTTATGTATACACTGATGATGAAGGCGCCTTAGTGTTTAGGAAGGTTGTTAATTCTGGGCCGCTTATTGTAAGCCTTGTTCCAAGTTTTGCCCTAGACAACAATAGCAGAGAAAAACTGAAAGTTGAAAATTATGAGAAACGAAGATATCTTCTTACAACTAGAAAGGGTAGATCAGATACTTCTGTTGTGTTTATGCCAGCAAGCTTAGTCGTGGCTAGAGAAGCGACAATAGTATTTGAAATTATCATGAAATCTGTTGCTACTGCAAAAGAGGCTCAAATTGCACAAGGAATTAAACTTACATGGAATGAAGCAGTAACAGAATCATCAAAGGTCTTTATTGCTATTACAAAAAATAATGATGTTATTAACGTTTCAAGCAGTATTCCAGCTGTCAAGGTGGTGGTTGACAAAACAACTTTTGTTCGTCTAACTTACATAAACCTTGAACACATTGATCTTGTTGCATTTTATTATGCTAGTAAATTGTATACTTTTGAAGAGTTGCAAAATGTAATTGCTGATTAAAAAAATATTTGTCATAAAAAATGGTGAACTTGTATCCACAAATACCACCTGAGCCTATTGAGCGTGATAAAACATTAAAGGCAGATTCATTTCGTTTAATGAATATTACAGAAGCGTTGAAGTATTTGGAAGAAGAACAAGCAAAATACTCGAGGTGTAAACGCCGTTACAATACGGTTTTCAATTCTGTACACAACACATCAATGGCCATGGGGGTGGTTTCAGCCGGATTATCTGTAGGAGGTATAACTCTTTTTGCAACGGGGGTGGGAAGTGTTATAGGAATTGCTGTTGAAGGTATTGGTCTTGTCACAAGTCTAGCATGCTTTGGTATGGAAGCCATTAACAAAAGATTTTATATGAAGTTGCAAAAGCATGAAGCCTTGAGTACACTAGCTGGAGCTAAGCTGAGCAGTGTGAAACTTATTATTAGTAAGGCTTTGGAAAATAATGAAATTGATGACGAAGAATTTAAGCGAGTCCAGGATGATTTGGCTAACTATAAACAACAAAAATCTGAAATACAGAATAAGATGCGTAGTCAGGCTGTAAATGTTGAAGAGCTAAAGAAATCTTTTTTAGAACAAGGAAAAAAGATAGGTGTAGAAGAAACTATGAAAAAAGTTTACGGACTGTTAGGCAAGTAAAGATCAGTTTTGGTAATCATTCATTAATTCTGAAATACTCTTCACAAAGAGATGTCATGCCTTTCACGTCTGCCCATCTAACACCATCTGCCCCACCACCAGACTACTATTGAGAAAAAAAAGTTTTCTTGTTGACCTTGTAACTTGAGAAATCTGTCTGAGTGTCTTATTGACTAGGGTCAAGAACTTACAAATTCTTATGTTTAGGTTCTTGTAAGAACTTGTTTTAAGTCACTTAAAAGAACTTATGACACTAACTTTAAAGTTGTAGGTATCTTTGAAGTTAGTTGGCAAGTAAAATCATGTTATTCTAGAAAGTCACATCAACAGTAACTTTCTAAGTTTACTTCCCACTCAGATTGCCCGGTAGTGTAATAGAATATTTTTTTTATTACACAATAAGGGTGTGTGCACATAGCACCCTGGAAAGAAAGGTCTATAGTGCAAAATCTGTCCATACCTCTGTGGACGTGAAAGGGGTATTTTAAAACACCCCTTTTGAATAGGCCTGATGGATAAGCCTATTGCCAGGGTGTGTTTTTCATGTGTTCTTGTCGCTGCAAACATAAAATGGGTTTTGTCTTTCAATTTCAAATGCATCACAGGTTGGTCTGCGCCTGTTAAATAACACTCACGATGTGCTGATGTGATGTGCTTGGAGTGGAAACAACAAAATTTTCTCCACACTTTGTCAGACGAAGAAACAGAAAACAAAATTATTTTTCTACTCACTTGGCGAGACCTATTTATTTAGGAATGACCTAGTGCTCTATATTTGGAGAAAAAACCTATATTCAAGGTTTGTTCCATATTTTGGTGAACGCTCCATATTTTAAATTTGTTCTAGTGCCCTAATAACCCACTTTTGAAGCATTGACACAGAACGAAATAATTTGACCTAATATGTTTGTGTGTGCTTGTGTGTGCGAGGTGGGTGGCTGGGTGGGGTAGGGGGTCTGGGTGACAGCATTGATATTTTTAACTAGCCTTTTTTTTTCCCAGATTATTTCCCTTTGTCCAGTGATGTACTTATTTTGCTTTTTTCCCTAACATAAAAAATAGGAAAAAAATAAGAAAAAAAAATTAAAATTAAAAAAAAAAAAATAAGAAGAAAAAAAGAAGAATAATTAAAAATTAACAAAGAAAAAAAATAGAAAAAAACATTGACAAAAGGGCTGCTTAGTGGCCTGTCACCTGCTTCCACAGGAATCGATGTAACCCGGGTTATCCACGTGCTAATTCACCCCCTATGGAGGGGGCTATAACCCTGGGGGTTGCACGTTCACCTTTTCCTGTGAAAGCCTCCGCGGTGGAGAGTGTCAACTGGCTCCGAGAGCGTGAAACGAACCCAGCACAGACAGAATAGCTTGCGCTAACTATTCTATCCTAACCAGCGGAAGTATCCTCTCAGCCACTCAGCAGACCCAAACAAAGGTAGATTATTTTACGTATTTATGGTTTGGCTGAAATCTTATTAAATCAGGGCTCTCCATGATATGAATCAAAAAAGAATCTTAAGAATTTAAGCCTATAAAGACATAGGCTCCTGAGAATCTAAGTCTCTTGCAAAAGACCTCTGGTGTTTCCGTCCTCAAAGGTAGTAAGCCTAACATGCTATTATAAGATGTCCTTGGCATTGGTGAATGTCCGCTTCTCTGTCATACCTGTGTTTAAGCGTGCTCAGTACAACTCTGCCATGTCTGTGTTTAAGTGTTATGCATAGATTCAGCAATCTTTACAGTTGACTAAAACTCTATGAAATCGGTGGCTAATGAGAATCTCACACTGCTCATAAGAATCTGTGATGGCGTGGGCTACTGAAAATTAAAGCCTCTTGTAAAATAAAACATGCTTTTTCATGTTCTCAGAGGAAGAAAGTCAGATTTAATGGGGTTCCTATACTTGTTCAGTAGCGCAGAACGACTATGTGCTTCAGCTATTGTACAAAGGGCACTGTGTGTGTGTGTGTGTCAGTGAAATAGGATAAGTTTGTAACCCAAATAACTGTCTGAGTGGTGTGTGTGTTTTCATGTAAACATGTTATCTGTGTGTTTGAGCGTGTGTGTGTGTGTGTGTGTGTGTGTGTGTGTGTGTGTGTGTTTAACTGCATTTTATTTTGTATTGAAAGGTGGTGTGTTGATAGAGACAATGGTGATTAATAACTGAAGTACCTTTGCTTAAAGAAGTCAATGATAGCATTAATTATTTAGGTGTGGTGGGGGATCTGGCTTAATAATCACGGGTAGCTGATAAAAAATGCTGCTACTCTGAGAACACAACCGCACTCCAACACAAAGTAATGGAAAGATCGAGAATGTTCGTCTTCACACCCTACGAACGTCTCAACGACGCAATACTTGATCACGAGACTAGGGTCACGAGTTGACACGTGGTGTTGTTATTGGCAACATTGACGCCACTTACTTTTGGGTGGGTGATGTGGAAATTATGCCTAACGGGAATTCCCACAATTGCGCAAGTAGTCATTTCCCGAAAACGGCTGATAGTAGTCAATGACAGCATTAATAATTTAGGTTAGGTGGGGGGTCTGGCTTATGATAATCGCGGGTTGGTAGCTGATCAAAAATCGTTGCTTTGAATGATTTCTGGAGTGGAACTAAAATGGCTAGTTAATAAAGTTATTGGGTGTATTGGGTGGCGATGGGTTTGTCTAAATGGCTAGTTGATTACAATAATTAGTTGATCGATGTGGCATTTATCGATTTGATTGGTTTTCAAATCTTATATTCTCATTCTAGAATTAATTATTCTGAGAATGAGAATATGAGAGCCCCAGCCTACCCCTCCCCCAAACATAGCTTGAATGATTTCTGGAGTGGAACTAAAATGGATAGGTAATAAAGGTATTGGTGGTAATTGGTCGAGTGGGTTTGTCTAAATACGGAGAGGATCAAATAAATGTATTGATTATTGATTAGGTGGGTTTCAACTGTCTACTTATCTATCTCTGGGGTAGGATTAGGTCAAAATTGTGACCTGTAAGCGCTAGGCGTGAAAATCAGCAAGAAAATTGCAAAGTTGATCCTCTGATACGTCAAATGTTAGTACTGCGATGAGTGACATATAACATCGAGTTGTCACTATGAACACGGCGTCATGGGACTAATGATGCCATGACGTGAAGCTTGAAGTGACATCATTTTGCTGCTCATGCTATCATTCTTCTTCAGAATAGCTATGCTATGCCAGACCACAGAGCTTACGAATGGCGGGAATCGTTGTGTGTCCGTCTTTATTTCTGTGTGCCAGTGTGTGTGGATCATAGGATGGGTTAGAATAGAAGGAGATGGATTTCTGTCGCTACACAAGCCCACAGAGCGTACTAATGGTGGGAAGCGCCGTGTGTCCATCTTTATTTGTGTGCGCCGACGTGTGTGTTGATCAGAGGTTGGCTTACAGCAAGGAGGTGAAATGTATCAGCATAATAATACTAAAAAATATGAATAACTCTGAATGTTCCTGAAAGATAAATGCATCTGAGCTCCAAACAATACAGTAGACTTTGGGATGAAATCCTCCTCTTGTTGTACTTGTAGTGTGTTGAAATTAAAAAAGAAATAAGCATTTGTGTTGTTGTTATTGTTGTTCACAGGATCACAGAAGGAGAATGAATTACTGGACGAATACTGCGGACGAAGGGGTTCATGAGAATTTATGTCTCTTGCTGGCCATGGATCATGGTGCATAGTTAGGCCGTGGACCATTTTCACTCATTCAAATATCTTGCATTGTGACCCATGCACTTGTAACCTGTGCAGGAAGAGGCTGCTGATACAGACCGACTGGACGAGAAAGCGTTCATCTACCAGCTGTCCTTGTCCCACACCGAGATTCAAAGCAATTTCAAAGAGTCACTAGAGTTCATGGCTTTGAAGGATTCCATCTTCACCGCAATGTGGCGATGTCGCATCCAGGCCCAAGTCTCGCAAAATAAAAGGGTGAGGCAGTCTGTGTCGGAAATATCTCACTTCCGGCAAACATTTTGGGAAGATAGAATAACTTTGATAGCTGATGCTGGATTAGTTTTTAGGTTTTAGATATAGGTGCGATGTAGCACATTTAACTAACCCATTTAGCCCCAAGTCCCTACAGCAGGAGACTGATTGACCATGATAATTCAAGGGTAGTGCCAGATTAGCTTGGTGCCTTCAGGCACCAAGCTAATCTGGCATTACCCTTGAATTATCATGGTCAATCCATCTCCTGCAACTGGTATATAGTATATACCCAAAATTTGAGAAATGGGACCTAGGGTTAATAGCAAATTCATTCGTGCCAACGATGTCTAGAGAAAGACATAACAAACTAAAAATAATTGGCAATAACAGTGGTACAGAATGCTGGGCAGATATGTTTGTTGATTTTCACCATTAATGTTCACATGCGCTTTATCACAAGTATTTTAATTTTCAGAGTCGTCAGAAGTTGGGCAGACATGTTTGCTCACATTGACCTCAGACTTTCACAAGTGCTTTGTGGTTTGATTTTCAGAGAGTTGAGCAGACAGAAGAGGAAGGCATTTTCAGTGACAGTGAGGAACAGGAGACGTCAGGCAAGGCTCACCAGGATCGTAGAGAGCTGCTGCACAAAGCTGCCCTGCCTGAACCGCACGTTGACGCCTCCAACGAGCTTAACACAGAGGTATCCTTTTGTTTTTTACTCATTTGTGACGTGTCACATATGTATACTTGGCAAGATGCAACTCTAGCAAGAGGCATAGATTCTAATGAGCCGCTGTGGCCACAGGGCCTCATGAGAATCTATGCCTCTTACAAGGATCTTTGTCTCTTGCAGATGGAAGTGACTGACTTTCCTCCTCAACTTTTTGTCGCTTGTTCGTAAACGGCATATTTTAAATGGTTAATATGCCAGTTTATACTTGTTAATGATTTGTGCAACTTTGGGAGGTGTTACAAAAAAAGTCAATATACCTGTTGTGGGAGATGAATTGGTCATGGTAGTTAAAGAGTAGTGCCAGATTACGTGTAAATTTGCTGACAATTGCGCTATCACTGCTGATCCGTCTCCTGCTGTGGTGTCGCTATGCTATGTCCAGATTATTGTTGCAGCAGCACCTGTTTTGAGTGACCACCCATAATTATGAGATTGCTTTTATTTCTTCAAAAACATTTGCATTTTGGCCAGTAGTTTGACTTTGAATGTCCGGCGGACCGGTTGTGAGCTCAGTTCACATGGCCTCAGGCACCACTCGCAGTTCCTTCACGTATGTGTTCTATGTTACAGTGCTCAACTAAAACCTGTACCAATTACAGGGAGCTGCAGTGGCAGAGCGACTCTCACGACTGCTGCCTTCTCTGTTCGGGCTGTGCCTTGTATAAGACATGTGAGACCTGCGCACCCTGGTCACAACTGTGGGTTTTTTCCCCTCACAAGCGCCCCATGAGCTCGACCCCCCCGGCTCTTCCCGCCACCTCACAGCGCCCTGGGCGTGGTTCCTCGGACAGAGCTAGCTCGTTTAGATGGCTCACCCGGTCTACGGAACCTGGTTGGCAAGAGACCCCGCACACCCGCTGCACGGAGACGGGACTCTTGCGGCGGTATGCCCACAATGCCGCAGAGAAGGACGCGGTACCTGCTAGTGCAGGAGGTGACGAGCCGTCCAAGACCCTGCACTCCCGCTCTCTAGAGCGCAGTTTGCAGGAAGCCCTGCGCTCCTGCTCCATGGAGACGGGACTTTCGTGGCGGGACCCCCACTACCCACAGGGGAAGAGACACTGGCCCAGGAGAGAGACTTACCCTGTTACCGGCCAGCTGGACTGGACTTTACCCTCGTGCGCCAAAGAGCCTGGCCAAAGTCTCTGGTCGTCACTCCACGACACGTTGAGCAATCCCTCGGGGCCCCATGTGTCTTCTCGGACTCCACACGCCCACCCCTTGGCGACGGTGCAGTCTGAACAGGTCCCCCGCTGCGCGGCTAGGAGCAGGACTCCGCGCCCCCGCCACTTGGTAAGGAGTCCTTCTGGGCAGAGATCTCGTGGCTCGTGGAAGATCAGGAGCGGATCTGCATGGACCCCATCCCCTTCAGAAGTGCAGCTTCAAGGCCGGACGGTGAGATGGGGTGAGAGTAGCAGGCACAGTGCACACACGTCCGCAGTCACTCGGCGCTCGTTGAGCTCATCTTCGGGACTTGACAGGAACGGGCCCGTTACGAGAGGAGTCGGTCTCCCCACTGGACCCATGGTCTTCCCGCCGATCTGCAAGGGAGAGCCTTTCTCCGGCGCCATGCCGCACTCGGAGTTGGTGCGAGGTGAGTCCTCTTTTTTCTTCTTCTGTTGGGGGTCGGGACCGGCGTTGGTCCTGAGGCCAGGACAGCGCCCCTGTTCAGCGGCGGAGTTCCCCTCAACCCCCACTAGGGCTAGCCCCTATGGTCCTCCTTGGTGTCGAGGGCAGGCGGGCGCCGCGTGACAGTTTCCCACTTAGAGGTTAGGCGTACCCCTCCCCAGCACTCGGCGGCGATTGTCGAGGAGGATGCCCTTAGCCTACACCCAGAGGATTCCGCCTCGGCCCTGTGTCAAGAGGATCCTCATTCCTCGTCCTTGAGCACTCTTTGCGCAGCCAGTCTAGATCTTCATCCTGCAATGCGCTGAGTACGGAGACACAGCGGTCGTTAGAGGAGGCCACGCGGCTGATTTTGCGGTTTGCCACCGGAGGCCTGCCCGCCTGCTCCGCTGATCAAGAGGAAGGCTTTGGCTTCAATGGATGCCACGCTGCAGCCCAAGAGACTGAAGTCTCTGCCTCAACCTCCCGGGTTCCGGGACCTCGCGGACGCCTTCTCGGCGCAGCTGCTACTTGAGAACACTAGCAACCCCGTCTTCTTCTCCGATGCCAGGTGGCCAGAGGGGATCGACATCAGGTTCACCAGAGCTGGTCTGCGGGACACTCCCAGGCGTTTTCGTTACCCCTACCATCGCTGGATGTCGCAGTGGAAGTACAGGCTGGAGGTCGTAGGGCCGTGCTGTCCCGGGTTCCTCGCGGTTTCAACAAGACGGCTAACCTGGTACGCAACACTCTGGCCTGCTCGGGTTTCCTGGACCTCGCAATGCAGGCTATCGTCTGAGCTCTGGAAGACAACTGGGACCAGGAGTCTTCCGCTCCGCTACGCGAGGTACATTCCCTGGCGGTGGTGGCGAACCATGCAGCTTATCACGCCTCTGCTGCGCCATGGCCGCCGCAGCTAACTGCGACTGGATCAGGTGGGATTCAGTCCTGGAGGCTTGTTCGAGGTTGCCCTTGACGGTTAGATCACAGCTTCACCAGGCCCCCCTCGGTGGATCCCTGCTTTTGGCCCCTCCTGGCGTCTGGCCCATTTCAGTCTGCCCGCAAGGCCGTGGGTCGCGCCCTGCGGTCCATCAGACCCGTCCCCCGCCCGGTCACCCGTGGCACCCCTGGACTTGCGCCCCCGACCCGGTCGCTCCTGTGCCTTCCCGGCACCGGCTCCTTCTTGGCCTAGTAGGGGCCAGCGGCCCAGGCGCAGGAGGGCCCGTTGACTTCCCTCCCAGCTTGCCTCTGCCGATTCCAGCAGGGTCTCCAGTCAGCAGAAGGCTATCCCTGCACAGCAACGCTTGGCAGTCGCTGCTGCCGGACGACCCTTGGATCCATGCCACCATTTTGGAGGGTCTTCAACTTGCCTTTTGGTTTCCACTGCCCCTGCGGCGCTCCCCGCTATGGACATGGGTACCGGACGATCAAGTCAAAGCACAGGTTCTGTAAGGAGAGGTGGACGCTTTGCTTCAGAAGGCGGCTACGGAGATGGTCTCGCGGCACGACACTCCAGCCTTCTACAGCCGCCTCTTTGTCATTCCAAAACTGCCAGCGCTAGCCTCACCTATCTGGTTTGTGAGTTCCAAAACTGGACGGAAGGCGGTGTTCCGTTATCGACTTCTCGGCGCTGAACAAGTTCATTGCGGCCCCGACCTTCCGGAAGGAGACAGCCAGAGCCCTCAGAGTGGCCGTCCAACCCATGGATTTTGATGTCAGCCTTGACCTGTCTGACGCTTACTTCCATGTGCTCATGCATCCCTTGGCTCGCCTATTATAATATGGAAAAAACAATAAAAACAAAACTGGCACAGAAGCGGCACATAGCCACCAACATTGAACATGACAGTGACTCGGACTGTGAGGAAGCGACGCCTCAGGCATCGGCCGTATGGCTTCGCTTCCTCATTCTCCATAGCAAGGTGAAGGAGAAACCTGTTTCCAAGCTGCATCCTTTTCTGGTGGGATCACAGCGCTGGACAGACAACAGTTAGATCCCCTGCCCCCGCCTATCAGGCACCCAATCGCCAGCCCACAGAGAAATACGCAGGTATAGAATAAGACAATCATTTCCATTCCTAATAAGAATGGATCAGGTCTCTTATATAACCCATGTCTTTCTCCGGAACTTAGGAAGTAGGCAGGAGAAACATACATACACAAACATGAAGGTGCGCTACTATATGTGGTCGGGTAAATACCCTGATTTCCCACAGTAGATGCACAGCGCTGTGATTCCCCTTGGTTTGAGTACTGACAATTCTGCCAGCGCTAGCCTCACCTATCTGGTTTGTGAGTTTTCTGGTGGGGGAGATCCTCATGAGCCATGTTGGCAGGCCTGATGCCCAGCGCTTTAGGTCTGGTGACTTGCTGGTAGAGTGCCGTACCCGGGCACACTCCAGCGGGCTGCTGAGGCTCTCTTCCATCGGAGACACTCCAGTGTAAGTCACACCCCACAAAACTATGAATTCGTCAAGAGGCGTGATCAAAGATCAAGCTTTGGCAGAACTGTCAGAAGATGAACTTGTACGGAACCTTTAGTCGCAGGGGGTGACTTACGTCAGGAGCTTCGCTTCCAAGCGAGGTGGTGGGGAGATCCTGTCTCCCTACCATCATCCTGACGTTTGGCACCCCCACCCCTCCTACTACCATCTGGGGAGGTTACTACTCCTTGAAAGTGAAGAAGTACGTCCCTCTCCCCCTCCGGTGCTTTAAGTGCCAAAAGTATGGCCATGGGCAGAAGACATGCCACCAGGCAGAGGCTTCATGTGCCCATTGCACTAAGCCCGGACACTCTGCTGAGTTCTGCACAGCCACCCCCCCTGTGTGTGAATTGCCAGGGGGCGCATATGGCTTTGGACAAGAAGTGTCCTCGTTGGATATCCGAGTGCAAGATTCAGCAGGTGCGCGTGGAGAAGGGGCTATCTTTTGCAGACGCAAAAAAGCTGGTTGACGGCCCTAGTGCAGCTGCGGCTGCCCCAAACTCTTAACACCTCATTGTATACTTTCAGTACTTTCTCATGTCAAACCCCAACTTCTTGGTTGGGGGCGGAGCCCAACTTCTTGGTTGGGGGCGGAGCCTTGGCTCCTCTCGCCCCTGGAGAGTAACCCTCCTCCGGTGGTGACGAGAAGCCAGGGAACGCAGAAGGCGGACACTGCCGGTCCGGTAGTACCGCCTCTTGTTGCCCCTAAGCCTCAGCCCCCACCCAAGCCTGTCAGTTTCTCTGCTCCAAAGGCTTCTGGCTTTGGTCAGCTTTCTAAGGCCGCTAACTCTAGCGGCAGGAACGCTGCCCAGGACCAGAAGTCTAAAAAAGCTATGGGATCACTGTGCGCACAGGCCCAGGAGGGGAACACTGATGTCCCCCTTCAAAACAAATATGCTGCTTTGGAGGAGCGGATGGAGGGAGTGGAAGTTGTCATTGCTGGTGCTGCGGCAGCTCCACTCCCTTCATCTCCGAAGAACAGAGGAGGCCCGGGAGCCAGCCCCCCTCTGTTTCTTCAACTTCTTCCAAAGCAAAGGAAAAGGGGGGAAAAAAACTCTTCACTCCCAGATAATACATAATCATGTACTCTCTTCTTCAGTGGAATTGTCATGGTTTTCAAGCTAACTTTGAGGAATTACGTCTTTTAGTCAAGTTCTGTAACCCCTCAGTAATATCTCTTCATGAGACTTACCTAAAGACTTCGGACCCTGTGTCCTTTAATGGTTTTAACGTTATACATAAAGGCTCTGATTCGGAGAGGCGCTCGGGTAGAGTGGGTCTTCTCATTAGTAGCCAAATTTTATGTAGCCCTGTTAGCATCAACACCTGTCTTTAGGCTGTCGCAGCTCGGGTTACCTTGAAAAAGACCATAACCATATGCAGTGTTTACCTGCCACCATCCCTGCGGGTCTGTAGTAATAATATTTTTAACTTCGTAGATCAGCTGCCCCCTCCCTTTATTCTCATGGGGGATTTTAACGGTCATGCTCACTTTTGGGGTAGTGACCACTATGATGGCAGAGGTCAGATGTTAGAAGATGTTTTTTCTCACCTTAACCTATGTGTCTTTAATGATGGCTCACCTACGTACTCTAACCCAGGTTCAGGATCTAGTTCTGTTCTAGACCTCACTGTGTGTGATCCTTCTCTCATGCTGGACTTTGACTAGAAGGTTCACGACGACCTGTGTGGTAGTGACCACTTCCCAGTAGTCCTGTCATCGGTCAGCTGTGAGGAGGATTCGCCAGTGGGGCGCTGAAATCTCAAGAAAGCTAACTGGCCTCTGTTCGCCTCCCTCTGTCAGTCTCGTATTACAGAGGAGGTGGTCATGTCAGCTGAAGAACCTGTTTCTTGTTTGACTTCTATTTTGTTGGACATAGCAGGTGAAACCATCCCTAGAACTTCCACATCAGTCCCTCGGAAGCCAAGAGTACCATGGTTCAATGAAGAGTGCCACAAGTCCAAAAAATGTGCAAATCTGCTCAGCGACGTGCTTTTCGTAATCCGTCGCAAGCGAATATTTTAACCTTTAAAAGACAGAGGGCGAAAGCCCGTTACATTTTTAAACGTGAACGCCATGCTTCCTGGAGATGTTTCGTCTCATCTTTATCTTCTAGGATTCCATCCCAGAAAGTCTGGAAGGCTGTTCGAAGAATTAGGGGCTGGGGTTGCTCGGCTTCTGTCGGCCATCTTAGAGATGGTGCCAGTTTGGTCACAGATAAAAAGGCTGTGGCCAATTTGCTTGCCTCCACCATTGCCCATAATTCTTCGATAGAGCATTATTCACCCTTCTTCCAGAGAGAGAAGGAGAAGCGAGAGTCGTGTACTTGTGATTTTATATCGGATAACTCGGAAGACTATAATGCCCCTTTTTCATTTTCAGAATTGCAGCAAGCCATGCAGAAATGTAATGACTCCGCTGCTGGACTAGATACAATCCACTATCAGCTCTTAACACATCTGCCTGAGGATTGTACTTCTCAAGGCCTTTAACCATATCTGGATAACCGGTCATTTTCCGCCATCTTGGCACCAGGCTGTGGTTGTGCCAATCCCCAATCCGGGTAAGGATCCTTCCGACCCGCGCAACTACCGGCCAATAGCTTTGACATTGTGTTTACGCAAAACTATGGAACGCTTGGTCAACGCCCGCCTGGTATGGCATCTTGAGTCACAGGGTCTCATCACAGACCTCCAGTGCGGTTTCCGGCGCTTCCGTAGTACAACTGACCATCTAGTCCGCTTTGAGTCGTTTATCCGAGATGCTTTTGTCAACAAGCAGCATGTCTATGCAATTTTCTTCGATCTTGAGAAGGCATATGACACTACCTGGAAGTATGGCATAATGTCTGATTTGTCGGACATGGGTTTTAAAAGGCACCTGCCTGTTTTTATTCACAATTTTTTGTCTAACCGGTCGTTCCATGTCTGTGTGGGATCCACCCTCTCCAACTCCTTTGAACAGGATTTGCCTGTGATGAGCAGTTTTCTGTTTGACACTTTTTGTTGTCTTGTGCTGATCTAATTGACACAAGATATAAACACTTCAAAGCAGACTCCTTGAAGGTTTTGTTCCGGGATGTTCCCCCGGACAAAATCTTCAATTTCTTGAGCGAATGCAATATTTTTAACAAGATATGAGCATTTATAGACTATGTGATTTTGCCCTTTTTGTGAGTCTGTAGACGTTTCTTTTAAAGACTTGTGCGACATTTTAGCATGACATTTTTAAGGTATATTTACATCCTGTTTTAAGACCTTTCTTTTAGTCTGGCTGACCAGATTTTTACCCATCCCGCCATGAGATGGCCTTAGTTGCCTGCTCAGCATTAAGCCCAAATAACTAATTTGAACAGGAGATGGGTGTCCCGCAAGGCAGCATTCTATCTCCTGTTTTATTTAGGATTAAAATTAATACCATTGTAAAGGCCGTCAAGGATGATTCTGAATGCTCTTTGTTTTGTGGACGACTTTGCTTTGTGTGCACAAGGTCGAGGACTTGTGTCCCTTGAGAGGCGCTTGCAGCTGTGTGTTGATCGCATCCAGGGGTGGGTATCTCTCAACAGATTCAAGTTCTCGCCCTATAAGACAGTCTGTGTGCATTTTACTCACCAGACGAAATTTTTTCCAGACCCTATCCTGAGCATTACTGGAGTGCCAATTAAGGTGGCCAGGGAGGCAAAGTTTCTGGGGGTCATCTTTGACAAAAGACTGACAATACAATACAATACAATAATACTTTATTAATCCCTCACGGGGAAATTCACTGTTTGCCCATACAACACATGGCATCATCATTCACTCATAAAAATAATCAAATAACCCATAACTCTCAATTAAAGAAATGAACTGTACAGACGTATTGTTACCTTTGTAATACACTTGGGGAAAAAATAATTAAAAAATTCATATCTAAGTGGATGTGTTCGAGTCGGGACCTTCTGCAACCATATTAATTACCTTAGAACCTCTTGTCAGAAGGTCCTTGACGTTCTTCATGTCGCTGGTCGTACTGACTGGGGTGCAGACCGCATTGTCTTACTTCGACTGTATCAGGCCCTTGTTCGGTCCAAACTGGATTATGGCTCTGTGGTATATGGCTCGGCTTCCAATTCTGTTCTACAGTGTCTGAACACAATTCACCATCAAGGTCTGCGAATATGCCTGGGGGCCTTCAGGACATCTCCAGTTCCTAGTCTGTATGCCAAGGCAGGGGAGCCTTTTCTCAAGCTCCGCCACATCCGCCTCATGCTCAGCTACGTTCTGAAGCTGAAGGCCCATCCAGACAATCCTGCCTATGATTGTGTTTTTAACCCGTCATTTGCAGAGATTTATGATGCCCATCCGGGAGCTGTCCATCCACTTTCCTTCCGTGTCGGACCTCATCTGCAGGCTGCCGAGTGGACCTGGACAAAGTTTCGGAATCTCTGCAACACATCACTCCACCCTGGCTGTTACCAGTTCTTGACATCTTGCTGGACTTGACTGCCCACCTGGGCATGGAGTTCCGGACCGACCTCAAGACGGTGAGACTGCCCCAGGTCCAGGTCGAGAAGTTGGTGGCGCTAGCCCTGCAGGTGTCCCACGCTGCAGACGTACCATCACGGGAGTGGTTACGACAGTTGGGACTCATGAGTGCAGCGGCAGACCTGTTTCCTCTTGGCCGACTATTTGCGACTGATTCAGCTGCATCTCCTGCTTCACCGGCGGCCTTCGATGGGAGACTTGGAAGCCCGCGTTCCGGTGTCGCAACTAGTCCGGCCGCACCTACTCGGATGGACGGACCCATCCTGGTTTATGTCGGGAGTTCCGCTCTACTCACAGCTGCCCTACCTGTCACTCTGCTTGGACGCAAGCCTCTCCATTTGGAGAGCGCACCTGCTCCCGGAATTCAGCGCGACCTCTGGCCTTTGGCCTCCGGACCTGGCAGACAAGCACATCAACTGGCTAGAGTTGAAGGCGGTTTGGCTCGACCTCATCGCCTGGGAGACCAGCGTCGCACAGCAGGAGGTCCTGGTTTTCTCCGACAACATGACAGTCATGGCTTATTCAAAAGCAAGGTGGGACGCGCTCTCCCTCGCTCTGCATCCTCCTGTACCGGATCCTGGTGTGGTGCAGGGATCGCGGCATCTCTGTGGGCATGGCACATCCCAGGACAGTTGAATGTGCTAGCGGACTCCCTGTCACGGTGGGGCCAGCTACTCCACACCGAGGGGACTCTTTTCCTCTTTCCCTGGGGGTTCCATGACAATGTCTGCCTAGTGATACTGGAAGCTGGCTTTCTCAGACTGTGACCAATCCATCCCCATCTTCTTCGCCCAATTTCATTCTCTGCTGTTATCTGCCCTATTCTCTCCCAGAGTCTGACGTTGCTGATCTTCTCTGGCCAGTGGTTTTTCAAGATTCTTCTCAGGCAACTGTTTATGAAGATCTGTACTCTGTTGACTGTGGTTTGTGTCAATCTCCAAGTCTCTGCTCCATATAGGAGAAATGCTTTTACGTTGGAGACCAGGAAGGTCTATGAGGGGAAATGTAGGGTCTTGCAGTCCTGGTGCAGCATCCAACGCCTCTCCCCCACAGGACTGACAATGCCCCAGCTCGTCGAGTTCTTCTTGTGGCTCTTCAAGGCGCTGAACTTCGCACCTATCACCATCAGGGGCTACCTGTTGATGGTGGCTGACATTTACCGGCACTTGGGCTGGACTGACACGCAGGTGTGCAAAGACGTCTCTGACCTGATGGCATATTTTGATTTCCAGCGGCCGGTGACCCGCTCGCTGATACCATGATGGAACTTGCCGTGGGTGTTAACTTGGCTGAACTTGGACCGTTTTGAACCCCTGCCTTTGGCGCGGTTTGCCGACTTGACTAGGAAGATGTGCTTCCTGCTGGCCCTCGCCACAGGCCACACAGGGCAATTAGGTTATGCCCCCTTTTCACACACTGTTGTCTGTTAGCCTCTTGCAGCATAAAACTATGAACGAAGAACTTTTCTGCCAAAACAAAAAATCCACGCGGAGCACATCACAGGAGAAGCTATTTCAGCAATTCTTAAAAAAATTAAGAGTTAGCGTTTTTCACAACACTCAAATGCACTAAGTACCCCATGACAAAACTGTCGTCTGCAAGCCTGCATACAACCGTGCACATGCCCCAATTAGGCTCCCATGAACACACTAGGTCGACTAAAATTACCCAGATTTTGCTCTTTTTCACACCACCTGTCATGCCTTTTGTTGCTCAAAACGCCAAAAAAGGCACACAATTGAAGTTTTACACCCTAAAAAAATGGCAAAAAGGGAGGAAATTTTTTGAACTATTTCTGGCGGAAAAGTTACTACATGCACCGGAAGCAATTGCCCTGTGTGGCCTGTAATGAAACAAAAAAAGTTGTCAGCTGCAATCAAAACTTTATCACTGATAAACGTACCCTATAAGAAGATACACTGCCAAGTTTCAGACATGAATGGCTGATGGTTTTAAAGCTGCACCAAAATTACTACCTGCACCCCTTGGTGCCCGGAGTACCATTCGCTCCTGCGGCTGACTGTCAGCACCACACATGTAAAGATCCAACAAGAAAGACTTATGTTCAAGCTAGCAACCCTATATTTTGCAGACAAGCAGACACACGTTACGCATTCAAAACAACCAGCAAGTACAATTTTCAACAGTTGGTTATTTTCTGGCAATTTATTTGCTATACTACCCCCCCCAAGCAGGAACCATTTTGACAGTTTTTTCAACTTTGAACCCAACTGGACAACATAGAAAAGCCCTTGCACTGTTTAAAAAAATTCAGCAAACTGCCTAACCACAACTAGACTGCATGAGGTGTCATTTCTTTTATTCCCTCCTTCCAGCTTTAAACAAGGCTTAAGATACTGAAGGCAACTGAAGCTATGTTCCGCACTTTTTCTGAAAATGAATCACCAGCCAACATGCTTTTTCTTGCAAACAGCTACAAATCCTTGTACCAGCCAACTCAAGGGACCAAGGTGCTTCTCTGACTTTGACTACTTTGCATGGCAAAGCAGCAGAATGCTTTAAATAGTGTACAATGCTTGAAAAAGTAGCAAAAATTTCACGTGAACGCGTGCGTTCATTCGGGGGGGGGGGGGGGGGGGGGGGGGAGGGGAGGGGGAGGGGGTGTGGGGGGGGGGGAAGGGGGGGGGGAGGTGTGCGTGTTAATGCTTTGGGTTAGTATTATTAGGGTAAGCATAGTAGAGTTAGGATTAGGGTTAACATAGTTTTGGGGATCTGAGTTAGCATAGTAACGTTAGGCTTACCATGACTGAGGGTTGGGGGTGAGGGATATTTGGGGGGGGGGGGGGGGCACCGGGGCAAGAAGGTGGTGTTTGGGGTGGGTGGTGGGTGGGTGGAAATGTGTGGCATGGATTTTTAGGTATAATAGATATGCTCAGGATACAGCAGGATGATTTGTGTTTGAAAAAGGTGAAGAGATTTCTCACACACTAACTTCTCGATAATATTTATGACAACCGTTCCTTTTCACCGCACAACACCATCTAAACCGACTTCAGAAACCAGTCAAAACAACATGTTTTGGTGTCACCACACTGAGGTTTGCAGTTTACAGCATGTTTTCCACTAAGATGACCCTCACAAAGCCTCAAATACACTGTGCAGGATAAACGGGTATTTTGAATGCAGTCAAAACAAAAGCAAAAAAATCGGCCAACCGACAAAAATCAAATTTAACTAAATTTCATCTAGATCACACCGTAATGACTATTACCTTGTCAGAAGGGTTTTTGAATGACTACTATGACAAAAAATGTGACCTGGGATTGTTCCTGTGTGTTTTTTAGTCTTTTCTTTCCCCTTCGCACAAATATGCACCATTTTGCCTCTATAATTCTTATACAGCTAAATAAAGCTATCTGTATGGCATCAAAAGTGCCAACATGGCCTAAAAACACCTGATATCTGCATAAAAAGCAAAAAATGTCGATTTTTTGGCACAATCTCCTTCCAAACGCCAATAGTAGAAAAATTCACTCTGCCTTTACAGGCCACACAGGGCAATTAGGTTATGCCCCCTTTTCACACACTGTTGTCTGTTAGCCTCTTGCAGCATAAAACTATGAACGAAGAACTTTTCTGCCAAAACAAAAAATCCACGCGGAGCACATCACAGGAGAAGCTATTTCAGCAATTCTTAAAAAAATTAAGAGTTAGCGTTTTTCACAACACTCAAATGCACTAAGTACCCCATGACAAAACTGTCGTCTGCAAGCCTGCATACAACCGTGCACATGCCCCAATTAGGCTCCCATGAACACACTAGGTCGACTAAAATTACCCAGATTTTGCTCTTTTTCACACCACCTGTCATGCCTTTTGTTGCTCAAAACGCCAAAAAAGGCACACAATTGAAGTTTTACACCCTAAAAAAATGGCAAAAAGGGAGGAAATTTTTTGAACTATTTCTGGCGGAAAAGTTACTACATGCACCGGAAGCAATTGCCCTGTGTGGCCTGTAATGAAACAAAAAAAGTTGTCAGCTGCAATCAAAACTTTATCACTGATAAACGTACCCTATAAGAAGATACACTGCCAAGTTTCAGACATGAATGGCTGATGGTTTTAAAGCTGCACCAAAATTACTACCTGCACCCCTTGGTGCCCGGAGTACCATTCGCTCCTGCGGCTGACTGTCAGCACCACACATGTAAAGATCCAACAAGAAAGACTTATGTTCAAGCTAGCAACCCTATATTTTGCAGACAAGCAGACACACGTTACGCATTCAAAACAACCAGCAAGTACAATTTTCAACAGTTGGTTATTTTCTGGCAATTTATTTGCTATACTACCCCCCCCAAGCAGGAACCATTTTGACAGTTTTTTCAACTTTGAACCCAACTGGACAACATAGAAAAGCCCTTGCACTGTTTAAAAAAATTCAGCAAACTGCCTAACCACAACTAGACTGCATGAGGTGTCATTTCTTTTATTCCCTCCTTCCAGCTTTAAACAAGGCTTAAGATACTGAAGGCAACTGAAGCTATGTTCCGCACTTTTTCTGAAAATGAATCACCAGCCAACATGCTTTTTCTTGCAAACAGCTACAAATCCTTGTACCAGCCAACTCAAGGGACCAAGGTGCTTCTCTGACTTTGACTACTTTGCATGGCAAAGCAGCAGAATGCTTTAAATAGTGTACAATGCTTGAAAAAGTAGCAAAAATTTCACGTGAACGCGTGCGTTCATTCGGGGGGGGGGGGGGGGGGGGGGGGGGGGAGGGGAGGGGAGGGGGTGTGGGGGGGGGGAAGGGGGGGGGGAGGTGTGCGTGTTAATGCTTTGGGTTAGTATTATTAGGGTAAGCATAGTAGAGTTAGGATTAGGGTTAACATAGTTTTGGGGATCTGAGTTAGCATAGTAACGTTAGGCTTACCATGACTGAGGGTTGGGGGTGAGGGATATTTGGGGGGGGGGGGGGGCACCGGGGCAAGAAGGTGGTGTTTGGGGTGGGTGGTGGGTGGGTGGAAATGTGTGGCATGGATTTTTAGGTATAATAGATATGCTCAGGATACAGCAGGATGATTTGTGTTTGAAAAAGGTGAAGAGATTTCTCACACACTAACTTCTCGATAATATTTATGACAACCGTTCCTTTTCACCGCACAACACCATCTAAACCGACTTCAGAAACCAGTCAAAACAACATGTTTTGGTGTCACCACACTGAGGTTTGCAGTTTACAGCATGTTTTCCACTAAGATGACCCTCACAAAGCCTCAAATACACTGTGCAGGATAAACGGGTATTTTGAATGCAGTCAAAACAAAAGCAAAAAAATCGGCCAACCGACAAAAATCAAATTTAACTAAATTTCATCTAGATCACACCGTAATGACTATTACCTTGTCAGAAGGGTTTTTGAATGACTACTATGACAAAAAATGTGACCTGGGATTGTTCCTGTGTGTTTTCTAGTCTTTTCTTTCCCCTTCGCACAAATATGCACCATTTTGCCTCTATAATTCTTATACAGCTAAATAAAGCTATCTGTATGGCATCAAAAGTGCCAACATGGCCTAAAAACACCTGATATCAGCATAAAAAGCAAAAAATGTCGATTTTTTGGCACAATCTCCTTCCAAACGCCAATAGTAGAAAAATTCACTCTGCCTTTACAGGCCACACAGGGCAATTAGGTTATGCCCCCTTTTCACACACTGTTGTCTGTTAGCCTCTTGCAGCATAAAACTATGAACGAAGAACTTTTCTGCCAAAACAAAAAATCCACGCGGAGCACATCACAGGAGAAGCTATTTCAGCAATTCTTAAAAAAATTAAGAGTTAGCGTTTTTCACAACACTCAAATGCACTAAGTACCCCATGACAAAACGGTCGTCTGCAAGCCTGCATACAACCGTGCACATGCCCCAATTAGGCTCCCATGAACACACTAGGTCGACTAAAATTACCCAGATTTTGCTCTTTTTCACACCACCTGTCATGCCTTTTGTTGCTCAAAACGCCAAAAAAGGCACACAATTGAAGTTTTACACCCTAAAAAAATGGCAAAAAGGGAGGAAATTTTTTGAACTATTTCTGGCGGAAAAGTTACTACATGCACCGGAAGCAATTGCCCTGTGTGGCCTGTAATGAAACAAAAAAAGTTGTCAGCTGCAATCAAAACTTTATCACTGATAAACGTACCCTATAAGAAGATACACTGCCAAGTTTCAGACATGAATGGCTGATGGTTTTAAAGCTGCACCAAAATTACTACCTGCACCCCTTGGTGCCCGGAGTACCATTCGCTCCTGCGGCTGACTGTCAGCACCACACATGTAAAGATCCAACAAGAAAGACTTATGTTCAAGCTAGCAACCCTATATTTTGCAGACAAGCAGACACACGTTACGCATTCAAAACAACCAGCAAGTACAATTTTCAACAGTTGGTTATTTTCTGGCAATTTATTTGCTATACTACCCCCCCCAAGCAGGAACCATTTTGACAGTTTTTTCAACTTTGAACCCAACTGGACAACATAGAAAAGCCCTTGCACTGTTTAAAAAAATTCAGCAAACTGCCTAACCACAACTAGACTGCATGAGGTGTCATTTCTTTTATTCCCTCCTTCCAGCTTTAAACAAGGCTTAAGATACTGAAGGCAACTGAAGCTATGTTCCGCACTTTTTCTGAAAATGAATCACCAGCCAACATGCTTTTTCTTGCAAACAGCTACAAATCCTTGTACCAGCCAACTCAAGGGACCAAGGTGCTTCTCTGACTTTGACTACTTTGCATGGCAAAGCAGCAGAATGCTTTAAATAGTGTACAATGCTTGAAAAAGTAGCAAAAATTTCACGTGAACGCGTGCGTTCATTCGGGGGGGGGGGGGGGGGGGGAGGGGAGGGGAGGGGGTGTGGGGGGGGGGGAAGGGGGGGGGGGAGGTGTGCGTGTTAATGCTTTGGGTTAGTATTATTAGGGTAAGCATAGTAGAGTTAGGATTAGGGTTAACATAGTTTTGGGGATCTGAGTTAGCATAGTAACGTTAGGCTTACCATGACTGAGGGTTGGGGGTGAGGGATATTTGGGGGGGGGCACCGGGGCAAGAAGGTGGTGTTTGGGGTGGGTGGTGGGTGGGTGGAAATGTGTGGCATGGATTTTTAGGTATAATAGATATGCTCAGGATACAGCAGGATGATTTGTGTTTGAAAAAGGTGAAGAGATTTCTCACACACTAACTTCTCGATAATATTTATGACAACCGTTCCTTTTCACCGCACAACACCATCTAAACCGACTTCAGAAACCAGTCAAAACAACATGTTTTGGTGTCACCACACTGAGGTTTGCAGTTTACAGCATGTTTTCCACTAAGATGACCCTCACAAAGCCTCAAATACACTGTGCAGGATAAACGGGTATTTTGAATGCAGTCAAAACAAAAGCAAAAAAATCGGCCAACCGACAAAAATCAAATTTAACTAAATTTCATCTAGATCACACCGTAATGACTATTACCTTGTCAGAAGGGTTTTTGAATGACTACTATGACAAAAAATGTGACCTGGGATTGTTCCTGTGTGTTTTCTAGTCTTTTCTTTCCCCTTCGCACAAATATGCACCATTTTGCCTCTATAATTCTTATACAGCTAAATAAAGCTATCTGTATGGCATCAAAAGTGCCAACATGGCCTAAAAACACCTGATATCAGCATAAAAAGCAAAAAATGTCGATTTTTTGGCACAATCTCCTTCCAAACGCCAATAGTAGAAAAATTCACTCTGCCTTTACAGGCCACACAGGGCAATTAGGTTATGCCCCCTTTTCACACACTGTTGTCTGTTAGCCTCTTGCAGCATAAAACTATGAACGAAGAACTTTTCTGCCAAAACAAAAAATCCACGCGGAGCACATCACAGGAGAAGCTATTTCAGCAATTCTTAAAAAAATTAAGAGTTAGCGTTTTTCACAACACTCAAATGCACTAAGTACCCCATGACAAAACGGTCGTCTGCAAGCCTGCATACAACCGTGCACATGCCCCAATTAGGCTCCCATGAACACACTAGGTCGACTAAAATTACCCAGATTTTGCTCTTTTTCACACCACCTGTCATGCCTTTTGTTGCTCAAAACGCCAAAAAAGGCACACAATTGAAGTTTTACACCCTAAAAAAATGGCAAAAAGGGAGGAAATTTTTTGAACTATTTCTGGCGGAAAAGTTACTACATGCACCGGAAGCAATTGCCCTGTGTGGCCACAGCGTCAAGAGTGAGCGAGCTTCACGCACTCTCAGTGCAGCCGTACTGTATGCAGCTCAGGGCCGATGGCTGGGTTCAGCTCCTCACCAGCCCAACATTGTGGCCAAAAATAGACCCCCCTCAGTCGCGCCTCAGACGATAATGCTTCGGCCACTGCGGGACCGTGATCACTCCTGGGACTCGAGGCAACAGGACCCGGTCCAGGTGTGGCAGATATACCTCCGCCGGTCAAAGCCCCACAGGAAGGGATGTTCCCGCCTCTTCCCGCCCTTGGCACCGGGCAGGAATGACAAATCTGCCCAGACTATCTCTGCTTGGCTGCGCGGAGTCATACGATCGCATATGAAGACCTCTTGCCGGAGGGAGCTAAGAGCCTGCGAATTAGGGCACACGAGGTCAGAGCCGTTGCCACGAGCGTCGCATTCGACCGCAACTGCGCCGTGAAGGACATTGTGGTGGCTGTGGGCTGGCGGGCAGAGTCAACCTTCTCCCGCTTCTACCTCCGTGACCTCTCAGGCCAGCGACAGAACCTGGCCCTAGTGAGGGACATCGCTGTGGCGCACCACTCCCTCCCAGCGCTTCAAGCGCCGTAGGTAACGCTTAGCTGAAATTGTTGGGAGTGTGCTCCTAGCGGGGGCCTTGCTAAGCGTTCACGCAAGGGTAGGACATAGTGGGCGGCACCCTCCTCCTTTTCGCAGTTCATCCGCACAAGCTACTTTTGCTGTGTACGACGGTCCCATGCTTTCACATTTTGATCCTGTCACAGAGAAGGAAATTTTTGAGCTAATTGTTAAATCACCTTCCAAGAGTTGGACCCGATCCCAACCTCCCTCACAAAACAGTGCCTTTCTGAACTGTCCCGGTGATAACTGCCATTGTCAACTCATCTCTTTCCGCAGGTTTAGTCCCTGGACAGTTTAAACAAGCTGTAGTTACGCCTATCTTGAAAAAGCCAGGTCTTGATACAAATAACCTGAAGAATTATAGACCAGTTTCCAATCTCCCCTTCATTTCAAAGATTCTTGAGAAAGTCGTCCTGGAACAGCTTCAGAAACACTTGTCTTGTAATGGTCTTCTAGAAGTGTACCAGTCTGCCTACAGGAAGGATCATAGCACAGAGACTGCTGTACTGAGTGTCCTTGATGGCCTGTTGGTAAAGGCAGATGAGAGATTCGTCTCTCTTATGACCTCTTGGACCTCAGTGCAGCATTCGACACGCTTGATCATTCCATTCTACTAAAAAGGCTTGAGATGACATATGGAGTGAAAGGCACTGTTCTTGACTGGTTTAAATCATATGTCAGTGACCGGTGTCAGTGTGTTATTCTTGATGGTATTGTATCAGCTCCAAGCCCCCTTGTGTACGGAGTTCCTCAGGGTTCCGTCCTGGAACCCGTCTTATTTACATTATACTCCCAGCCTCTGTCAGACGTTATTTCTGCTCATGAGTGTGACTTCCACAAATACGCTGATGACACGGAGCTGTCAAAGGGCGCACCTCCTGATGAGTTTTCTTCAGTTCTGTCAGGCATTGAAACATGCATAGACGACGTTTTAACGTGGATGAATAGTAACAAGCTGATGTTGAATGCTGACAAAACTGAAGTAATTCCTGTTGGTGCTCCCTCCTGGCTCCGACTTGTAAACAGTGCTTCTGTCAACATTGCTGGCAGCACCATTCCCTTCAAAACATCAGTTAGATATCTTGGTGTCAAGATAGATCAGACATGCACGATCAAATCAGCAGTGTTTGTCGAGCCTCATTCCTGGAGCTCAGACGCATTGCATCTATCCGGCCTTATCTCTCTGAACGCGCTTCGGCTAGACTAGTCACTGCGCTGGTAACTTCCCACCTTGACTATTGTAATTCCATCTATTCAGGTCTGCCCATGGAACAGGTATGTCGGTTGCAAAGGGTTCAGAACAGCGCTGCACGGCTCGTTCTAAAGAAGCGTAAACGCGACCATGTGACACCCATGCTTAAAGAACTCCACTGGCTGCCGGTAAAGTTTCGATGCCAGTACAAGATGGCAATTCTGGCATACCGTCACTTCGACTGGACTCTACCGGCTTACCTTTCTGCTTCACTCTGCACATACCAGCCTTCACGTTCTCTGCGGTCCTCCAGTGAGAAACGTTTGAAGGCTCCGAAGCGTAACTTGAAAACTGTTGGTGAACGCTCATTCAGCTTCATTGCACCTTCAGTTTGGAACTCGCTGCCTGTCAGTCTTCGAAATCTCTCTACTCTCCCTCAGTTTAAGGCTCAGTTGAAAACTCACTTCTTCCAGCTTGCTTTTCCTCTGTCGTAGATCCGTGGTCCTGTTGTATTTATTTGTAATGTTATTGTATTCGTCTATGTCATGTTTGACTGCGTGTGTTAGCGCAATGAGTTTTTGCCACAAAAAGATTTTGTGCTATACAAGAACCATTCATCATCATCAATTCTTCCTGTTAGTAATGCCATCGGTAATGTTTTTGAAGAAATAAATGTATTTTTCTCTAAAATGTATTTTTTCGAAAAATGCTTACTGATGGCATTACTCAAACGTCCCTCCCGCCTACCCCGCTTGCTGCCAGTACGCTAAGACAGAACTGGCGTGACTAGACAGCTCACGTGAGGAGGAGGGGAGGCTACTCAGGGTGTCTTGGTAACTACTTGCTAGAGTTAGTCCCTGTTTGTGTAGCAACACACAGGGGTTGGAGGCTGAAATTGGTAAGCTAAGTGTACCTTCCTATTAATAATGCCATCGGTAAGTATTTACCAAAAAAAATACATTTTAGAGAAAAATACATTTTATTACAAACCATCATTTAGGTGGCTGTAACCATCTAGGTGATGGTCATTACCAACAAATCGCACTTTCTGACCTTCAAGACTTCTCCTGGTAGGGCATCAGTCTTTTAAGATCTCTCTTTTTATTGCAAAAAATGGTGTTTGCTTAAAACAGATTCTACTGCACATAAAAGGTTATTGTTATAAACTTAAAGACGTAATTATTGATAGGCTGTTGCCTAAGGTTAAAAGGACCCGATTTTGGTGTTGTGCTGTGGAGCCCACATTGCTGTTTAGGAGACATCAACTGTGAGAGTTCAACGGTGGTGCCAGAATAGCTTGACACCTATGCCAAGCTATTCTGGCTCCACTCTTGAACTACCATGGTTGGTCCATATCTTGTTAATTTATCTTCTTGTCTTGCGTGAGGGTTGAATTGGTTGAGCGGTTTGTGATGCTTTCTTTTCTTCTTTTCAGGAGTTGATTGAGCTGGAGAAGATCATTGGCAAACTGCTTTCAGAGGGTAGAGTGTCAGAGTGTTGCCGTCTCTCTCGCACTTTGGGTGGCCACTCTTCGGACCTTCTCATTGTGCTGGTCAGTATTCATGTTTTCGTCAACTATGCCACATGACATTTCTAATAAGAACCTGTCTTACAACCCAGCTATCTTTAGCCCATGAGCTCTTTAGGATACTAACCTAAGGGAAGGTTAAAAAGCAACTCCATGCAGAGGTTTCAAGCCCGTGACCTGGAGCTAGTCCCGAGGTGGCAACAGTTATTATTGCCTTTTTATCTCCCCTCGGATTTTATCTTTGAGCGCTAATAGGAAGAAGTTAGTTGGGCAGTAAGATCCTTATTAGTAATGTTGTCTGGTAAGTATTGGAAAAGAAACGTTTTACATATTGGCTCACTCAGGAAGGCAAATGTCTATTTGTCTTTGGTTGTCTTTGAGGCTGTTATAAACTTGACTGCAGAGAAAAAGTCAACAAGAACTAACCGCAAGAGATGTAGATCCTCATGAGTCCCTGCAATTTCAGGGGCTCCTGAGGATCCATGTCCCTTGCTGACAACACTGTGAATCCATCTTCCTAGGATAGCTGCTCTTTGGCATTGGATTTGCACAGATTTCAGAAGCATAGTTTTCGTCAACTGGCATTGACGGGGTTAGCATTATCATTTGTGGTATTTTCCCCTAGACTTAGAATTTGGCATATTGATCTGTACCTAGACTTAGAATTTGGCATATTGATCTGTACCTAGAATCTTTCAAAACATGGCAGTTCGACTTACCTCTTACCAAATGCGTCGTACAATGTGAAACAAAAATATCAGTTCAAATATGACAAGATATTTGTCCTCATTTGCCTTTGTTGAATGGGGGGAGCTGGGTGGCTCGGTGGTAGTGTTGGTCTCTCGACCATAAGGTCCGGGGTTCGAATCCAGCTTGTGTAAAAAATTGTTCAGACCCTATTTCGGTGCCCCGTATTTGAAATCACCTTTGTGGTGGACAAAAGACGTTAAGCACTAAACGTTTAATGTTTTTTTTTATTGAATGGTTTGTTTCTTTCGACCTTTCAGCCCTGAAAGTCTAATATTTTGCCCACCAACCTTTGGCTAGTGACTTCCAAGTTTTACTAGCCAAACTGAAAATGTTACTAGCCAAAACCGAAAATTTTACTACTGAAAATAGCCCCCCAACTCAACAATATAATGTACCACAAGTGTTTGACGCCCAATGTTAGAGAGTGTTTTCTGCCCAGAGGCATTGAAAACAAATATTTGAACAGACAATTATAACCAAGTTAATGTTTATGTCCTGACTTCAGGCTTTTTATAGTATCAAGTGGAGAAATAACTGACAAAGTCCCCATGTGAACTGTGGTGGGATTTTTTATTTATTTATTTTTTGTAAGTAGAGCTGGGCTTCTGTTTGCACAACAGGTTAAAGGGTCTGTAGACCCCCAGGTATAAATTTTAGAGGGTACACAGACCCCCATCCTAGCATTATAGAGGTCCGCAGATTTATTTAAGAAAAACTGCAACATCTGTATGTTCCTTAAAATAAATTATCCCCACCCGGTTCTGCCCTGGGGGGCTTGGGTGGGGTTAACTACATTTTAGTTTCCAGGGTCACCCTGGTCAGCCCCACAGGGTGGGTTTTTCCCTATATTCTGGGGCATGTGTTTCTGTCTACCCTTGGTCCATTCACCTGTATGTGTCTTTTTAAAACTCTCCCAACTGTCTGCATTGCCTGTAGCTCTTGATATTGGATGTGTTGCTAAATCAAAGGTCTGAATTGACTTTGAAAAAAAAAAGCGGAAATTAAAAAGGCGCAAGAAATTATACACGGAAACAGTAGTAGTAGTATAGTAAATAGTAGCTTGAGGAGCGGAAAATCGGCGAGATTACCGAGGAAATCCTCGAAATGGCGGAACAATTCAGACCTTTGTAAATGGTCTTGGCTTTATTTAGGCCCCATGGCGTAGGTTTATTTAACGTATTGGACCAGCTGGCGACATACATTCAATATTCTGTTTCCTTTTTTTTTTTTCACAAGCAGTGCAGGCACGTCCGGAGAAAGCCTTGTTGCTGTCGGGACGATAAGCAATGTACAATCAATCAATCATTAAAATAAATTATCTCATTTCGCTCTCTCCTCTTTAAATGTGTTGTGACAGTGTGTGTGTGTCCTTTCCATGATACTGATTCTTTAACTGGTGAGCTATCGCGCAAAAGCCTGTCTCCCTCGCTCTCTCACACACAGAAAAACATATATCTATTTATTTATTTGTATCATCGTTTGATAATGTATTGTAACAGAGAATATAGCGTTTTCTGCTGAACGTGGCAGATTGACAACCAAAGTGTGACTTGTCTAAACTCTGTGTGTGTGTGTGTGTGTGTGTGTGTGTGTGTGTGTGTGTGTGTGTGTGTGTGTGTGTGTGTGTGTGTGTAAACTGATGTACTTCAAAGTTTGTTTCAACCCATTTAACCACTCAGAAAGACGTGTTTCTCCAATTTTTGCCTAATAACTGTGTACCACTGAGAAGATGGATCGACCATGATTAAAAAAAACTGACAAACTTATTTCAGTTCAAATTTCTGGACTTGCTTTTTGAGGTTTGCCTCAGTGCTCATTGCACATGCCATTCGAGTGCCGTCGTGCTTTAGCCATGGAAATACACTCAGCACAGCCATCACCATGGACTCTGAAAACTGTGTCGTAGCGGCGGTGCGGCCACACGGCCCAGGGGTAGCATTTCTCGTACTGTCGCTTGTCGATGGAGATGGCGATGTCGAAGTGCAACTTTCTTCTTAGCGATTATCAAGATCAGATGGTGCCGGATTGAAGAATCCGAAGCATTCCAGCTCTTCCTTTGCTTTTTCTCCGCCATGTACAACTTCGTTCTAGATCGAAAGCGAAACGCACGATGCCGTATCCCGTCTGCCTCGAGATGGGAGATTTTTATTCTCGCCTTTACCCCCGATGTCCCAGGCGCCGTCGCAAGTTGCGCCACCGCGGGTGCTCACATGCTACAGAGTTTCTACTCAGCCTTTGGCGGATGTGCTCCGGACCTCGTGGCCCAGCATCGGATATCACGTCGGCAACATCAGGAGCTTCTTATCCTCTCCGACAGCGCCACAGTCGTCATCTACGTTAGAGGCAGGATGTGGTTCCTCTCCCTTCCTTCCTCCTCTGCTAGGGGCTCCGTTGGTGCGAAGTAGAGACGTCTCTACCCGAGAAAGAGTCTTCATGGGACTTCCGCATGACCTGCAGACTCCATCGCGCGTCGCGACCAGCAGCTCCGCTCCGAGGGGACGCACTGTCCGGACATCTTCGGGTGATCGGCGCGGCTGTGAGCTCCCTATGATCGCGCTGACTTGGTACCGACAGCTTCCTCGCTTCGTCTTCCACTGTTCCATTGCCGCTAGCCTGAGTGGTCGACGCTCTCTACCTCTCTTGGGACGGCCTCGTCGCCTCGCCGAGCCTCCTATGGTGCTACCTCCAAGCTCCGGCTCAGCTTAAGGTGGCAACACAGTCCTGTTCTGGGTGGAAGCTTGCTGCGGAAGGTGCTTGTGGATCGCCAGCCTCCTGACCCACGCCGTGAAACCACGCACGTTGATTTGCAAGTCCTGAGAACTCTCGTCACACAGCTCAGAGGATGCAATGCGGTCCTGTTCCTGGTGGCCCATTTCTGCTGGACCAAGTCGTGGACCACTGACCTTGTGATCCTCGCCATGGCTCCCCCCCCCCCCCCCTCCCCGCTGCGGCTTCCCACACCACGCACGATGCTCAAGCAACCGCGACAGGCACTGTTCCACCCTTGCCCAACCGACTCCTCCACCACGCCTGGAGATTGTGCGGCAAGCCCTCACGGCTAGAGGCTTCTCAGTTGCAGCAGTGGAGGCTTATCGCTACAGCTCGCAGATCCTCGACCAGATGAGTCTACGAAGGGAAGGGGCGAGTCCTGTGCCACTGGTGTGACGACAAACGACTCTACTCCATGCATTTGACGGTTCCCCAGCTGGCGGTTTTTGTTCTTTGGCTATTCACCGACCAGCCTTCAGTGCCAATCGCCATTCGGGGCTGCCTGGCCATGATCGCTGACACGTACCAGCATTTGGGACAGCCCAACCCTAGCGACTGCAGGACCTCACCGATCTTATGGCCTCCTTCGGGCTACAACGTTCCGACCTTCGCTTGCTCGTGCCGCGATGGGACCTGCCCTGGGGGCTGACCTGGCTCAACTCTGCCCACTTTGAACCTATCTGGTTGGCGCGGTTGCCGGACGTGACGCGGAAGACTTGATTCATATGGGCCCTCGCCTCTGCCTACAGGGTCAGCGAGCTGCACGCACTTTCAGCACGGCGTGGCCCGCATACTTGCAGTTCCGGACGGACGGCTCTGTTTAACGCCTTCCCGATCCGATGTTTCGTGCCAAGGCCTGATCTCCTTTGGCTGCCCCTCAGGTGCTCACCTTTCCACCTTTACGAGATCCTGGCTCTTCCCGAAAGTCCAGACAATGGGACCCAGTGAGGGCTTTACGCGTTTTACCTGCACCGGAACAAACTGCTCCGCAGGGGACGCACCCGCCTTCTCCTCCCTCTGTCCCCAGGTAGACATGACATCTTGGCCCAGACGATATCCTCCTGGCTCCGATGCGTGATACGCTCCGCCTACCAAGATATCCCCTGATGCAGCCAAATGTATGAACATCAGGGCGCACGAGGTCAGAGCCATGACCGCTAGACTAGCGTTCGACCGCAACTGCGCGGTCAGAGATATCGTGGCAGCCGTGGAAGGGCGAGCACAGTCGACCTTCACCCGATTCTACCTGAGGGGCCTCTCCAGCCAGCACCAGAACCTTCGCTGGTGGGAGACATCACGGCGGAGCAACACTCCCTCCCAGCGCCCCAGGCACCGTTGGTAATCTTTGCTAAAATTATCGGGAGGTTGCTTGGGAGGGCGGGTCTCATTGAAAAGTAACGAGGGGTTAGGGGCGTTATAGCGGCACCCTTCTCCTCTTCGTCATTTTTCCTAATAGTAATGTCATCAGTAATGTGTTTTGAGGAAACAAATTACTTTTTCTCTAAAATGTATTTTTTCGAAAAATACTTACCGATGACATTACTCGAATGACCCTCCCACCTGCCTCGCTTGCCGCTGTTCCGCTCAGAAACAGAGTGGCGAGCATCCGGTGGGCGCGTGCCCGGATGGGATGGAAGGGAGGCTACTCGGGTCACGGCCTAGGCTATAGCGCCCCTTGTTACCTCCCCTACCATGTACACAAAAATTTTGGGCTAAAATTAGTCTAGCTTAGACACGATTCCTAATAGTAATGTCATCGGTAAGTATTTTTCGAAAAAAATACATTTTAGAGAAAAAGTAATTTCTCTCTGCGGCTCTCCTGTCCCCAGTCAAGGGCCGATGGATCAGTTTAGCTCCTCCCCGACCCGACTTTCCTGGCCATAATCACCCACCTGCCGCCGCACCCCAGGTGCTTACCTTCCGCCCGCTCAAGGGGACAGTCCAGTTCCAGGAGTCCCGTCAGCAGGACCCCATCGGGCATTGAAATCTACCTGCGCAGAGCGAAGCTACTCGGACAAGGGCACTCTGGCCTATTCCTGCCCTTGGCTCAGGGCAGACGTGACATCTCTGTGCAGACGCTCTCGTCCTGGCTACGCTGGGTCATCCGGTCTGCGTACAAGACCTTCCGAGGGTGCAAGACGATGCGCATCCGGGCGCACGAGGTCAGAACAGTGGCAGTGAGCATCGCTTTGACTGCAACTGCGCAGTGAGAGACATTGTGGCGGCCATGGGCTGGTGGTATAAATCTGCCTTCGCCTGCTTTTACCGACGGGACCTGACCGGCCAGCGTGATGACCTGGCCCTAGTGGGGTACATTTCGGCGGCGCAGCACTCCCTCCCGGCACTGCAGGCGCCGTAGGTCACGCTTAGCTGAAATCGTCGGGAGTGGCCACAGGGGGGGATGGGGGCTTGATGCCTTTACGCACGGAGGAGGGAGGGGGGGGGGGGGGCGATTGTTCCTTGCGAATTTACATTTTTTCTCACTGTGCATGTGAGTTTATTTTTTTATACTTGCAGACTTGCATTGGATTGGGTACGGGAGAGATAACTGTCGACACCATAGATCCCGCCTGCACATTTCTGCTGACTTCGGTCGAGAAAAGGCGCAGTCTGGCCGCCAGCCCTTCCATGACTCGAGTCAGCAGCAGTAAGTTAGGATCATCAACACCATTCTAATACACTATTGCGTGAAAGTTTGACTCTGATAGTTCAAGGATGGTGCCAGAATAGCTTGGCCCATGAGGCGCCAAGCTATTCTGGCACCACCTTTGACCTGAAATGGTTGATCTATCTCCTAATCTGTAATGTAGCCTTCATAGGACAATAAGCAGATTTATAAAAATCAGCCTGGGTTAACTAGCTGTGCTTAAACCCATACATATGTGGCCAAAAAATGTAGCCACATTAATGATGGTCTGTAACTCAAAAACTTCCAGAATTAACCCATTTAGCCCTGAGTCCCTACAGCAGAAGATTGATTGACCATGATAATTCAAGGGTAGTGCCAGATTAGCTTGGCACCTAAAGGCACCAAGCTAATCTGGCACTACCCTTGAATTATCATGGTCTATCCATCTCTGCAACTGGTACATAGTCATTGTGCAACACCCCCAAAATTTGAGAAATGGGACCTTGGGGCTAAAAGGGTTAAATGACTTCCATTCTGTCGAATGGAAGTCATTTAGTTCTGGGAGTTTAAGAGCTTGTGACGGATGATCTGTCTGAGGGCTTGTTGTTCCAAACAGTTTCTGCGGTATTTGTCTTACTATTATTTTAATCAGTAATGTCGGAAAGAGTCTGATTTTTCAGTTCTCTTTATTCACATGCATTTGTTCTGTTTTCCTTACAAGCGTTGAGCCTTGCAAGTGCTGCCCCCAACTGGGGCATGCTGCCACCGAAACAAGAGGAGATAATCTGCACTATGGAGCAGCTACTGGCGCACTGTGGTCCGGCACGCCCTTGTTGTCTTCGCATCATCTCAGTGTACAAAATCGCTTGCGTAAGTCCAGCTGCACAATGGATGATTTCTGGAAATCAGACGTATGCAAAAAACTGCATCTTCTGACACAAACAGTGGATTACAATCCTGGACAAACATACAACATTGCATGTTTGCCATGGCTTTTACTCCACTGTTTGCATTAAAAAGAACTCACATTTTCTGGACCTAGTTCTGATTTCCAGAATTGTCTGTTGATAATAAATGTGTTCTTGTCTGTGATTTGGGACCTGTTTTCTGGTAGCCAGTAGCAGATAATGGCGTCATTTTTTGCATAGCTTCAGGTTTCAGTCATGTGTTGCACAGAGCATCTAAATGCAATGCTTGAATCAGCTCAGAGTGCCAAGAACTGAACCCAACATGCACACATGTGAAACACACATACTCACTCTGAGGACAGACACAGTAATTTGAACACAGGACGTTCACTTGGTTGCAAAGGGTCAGCTCAATACAAAACGGTACATTATCACTTCATTGTCTTTGAGCCAGAAGATTGATGATTGTTTATGTGCACTAGATAGTGACAGAAAGTATATCTGTGAATGCTTATAGCTGATCAGGCGCACATACGAGAATGTTGTGATGTCTGAAGAATTTTCCATCCTGCGAGAGCTTCTGAAGACAGACTTCCCTCAGCGTTACTCACTGGCAGCGGAGTTCCTGTCTACTTCCTCACTCACGGACATTGAGGTAATTCATGTTTTTTGATTTTATGCAATCATGTGGTAAACCCTGCCTACATGCAAGAGGCAAAGATCCTCATGAGCCCCCGCAGAATGCGGGGGCCCATGAAGATCTGTGCCTCTTGCTGGCCACATTAGCATTATGATGAAAGACAAGGATGTAAATACAGTGTACCACCATAAGACTTCAGATGACTTCATTCGAATGAATAATTAGTCCGCATATTTTTAACCATTCAGCCCCAACGCACTGCAGTAGGAGAGGGAACGACCTTGATAATTCAAGGGTAGTGCCAGATTAGCTTGGCGCCTGATGGTGAATTTATTATGGTCGATCCGTCTTCTGCAACTGGTATGTAGTCGTTTGTTGACACCCACATTTGGGGAAATGCTGCCGTGGAGTTAAAAAGGTTAGACAAAGGTTTCACCTGATTCTGATCGTCACATATTAGCTTAATGTTTCTGAACAGGTCGCCTCCTTCCTTGTGGATGAAATCGTGAAGAGTCTTCGTATCTACCTGGGAGGAAAAGATGGATTTGGTAGGTTTGCAGTAAGCGCAAGATTCTCTGGCCGACGTGGGCTGTAGCTGGTGTGGGCCAACTACGGTCAACGTCGGCCAGAGCATTTCACGCTGACCTTGTTCGGCTCAAATGCATCGTTGTTGTTGATGCCATTTCATTTTTGTATTAGTATTGTGGTTATCACCATTTACATCATCATTATCATCATCGCTGTCACAATTCAACAAAATGTCTGTGGAAGAATCCTGTGGTAGTTTTAACATTTTCAGTTTGGCTGTCTTTGAATTATTGTTTTCGAATGAAGGACACTAATTCATGTTTCATAACTAAAATATTTTCCCACCTGGCAAGTCTTTGCAGTATGTGACATGTTTTCTGTGTGCTGTAAGAATAATATGAGATGTGATAAACACATTTAGCCTTAATGCAAAATCACAGGATTTGTGAGTTGTCATCTGGAGACTGCATAACAGTTCAGAAGAGAGATTAACCATTATAGTTCAAGGGTGGTGCCAGAATAGCTTGGTGCCTGTAGGTGCCAAGCTGTTTTGGCACCACCCTTGAGCTATCATGGTCGATGCAGCGGTGTCATCACCATTGTCCCCAACACCATCAGGGTCTTGGTGAAAAATCCGAAATAGGAAGCTTTCCATTAATTTGTACATCCTATTTTTGTTTATTGAAATTTTTTACTTGTCTTCGGGTTATACGTTCAGATGTGGGAACAGGAAAGGGCAGTCACTTGGATGCATCGGAGCTGATCTTTCGACCAACGGAAGGTGGGGAGGTGTTCAGTCAACTGGTCAGTCTGTGCGGGGACCCAGCTATTCTGGGAGACAAGCTGTTGAACGCACTAGCCACCATGGCTGACCATTCACCGGAGCAGACGCAGGCAGGTCAGTTGTGTTCACAGTTTAAGATGTTTTAAATTCACTGTTTTTAACCACATTTGCAAGAGGCACTCATTCTCATGAGCCCCTGCAACTGCATTATGTAGATGTTAATGGAGCGACTTCTTTCTGACAAGAAGCATAATTTCTCATGAGCCCCTGCAGCTGCACGGGCTCATGGGAAATTATGCTTCTTGTCAGAACGAAGTGGCTCCATTTACATTTACATTTTAGTGACTTCGTTTTCACCCACAGTTTGAGGTGTTGTTGATACGATCAAGCAAAGCAGTTTCTGTATGCTGGTTGGCTGTCCTCATTGTTAAGGGATGCTACCTATTTCTTTTGAGTTGGACCTGATTCTGATTTACGAATAACACCTTAGTCGGTGTGTGCTAGAACATTCAGTTTCGAAATCACTTTACCATTTAGTTGGTCAGTTTGTGTCATATGTACCAGGGTGTGTTATGTTTTTCCATTGTTGTCATTGGAAACAGAGCTCTTGATCAAGTTTGTAACCGTGATTAGGACTGACTTGTTTATTTTTTTGTCACCAGTTTTGTCGATAGAAACAGAGCTGCTGATTATGGCCCACGAGTGTCACTCGGCGGCATGCAACATGGAGGGCATATCCAACGTTCTGCGGGCTGCTCGCGTCTGCGCCCAGTGCCTGTCTTCTGCTGCTCAGTATCAGCTTATGGTCAGTTTTGTTTGTTAAGTCTTTTAGCCCCAGAACCCTGCAGCAGGAGATGAATAGATCATGATAATTCAAAGGGTAGTGCCAGATGAGCTTGGCGCCTTCAGTTCATTTTTGTGAAAGGCAAGATTTTAGCCCCGGGACCCTGCAGCAGGCGATGGATTGATCATGATAATTCAAGGGTAGTGCCAGATGAGCTTGGGCCCACTCGGCACCGGCCTCCACGTGGCGTGGGTGGGTAGTCTCTTCAGTCACTGACTGAGTGGGCTAGCAGAGGGGTGCTATCATTGTCCAGGATAGGACTTGACGTCAACAGATATGTTGTTCAGTCTTTTTCACTGGTCCGGTTTTTAAGGAGCTGTGCTAACCCAGGTCTTACCATGTTGGATTGGTCCTTAAAAATACTCATTAGTTTCTGGTCCTTTGGATCCCGAGTGTTTGCCGTGCTTGGAGACCCGTGTCGGGGGAGAAGAGGATCCTGGTGGCTGAAACACTCCACTTTGGCCTTGACTTCTGCCTAAACGGGAGGCTAGTCGTACCGGCCTAGTCAATCGGCTCTTGTCACGTTGAGCCCTATTCCATTGTTGACATGCAGGCTGATATACGGAGCACCATGTTTTAGCCTCTGCTGCTGGTTAGGTGCTCTCCGCCAGTATTCCCCTGCATTCAACCGTGTGATAGAAGGCGGTGGCTCAGACGGTTCAATTGGACTTAACCCCCTGAGTATATCTTTCTGGCAGTCTCCATCGTGCGTCGGCTGGAGACATGCCGACAAATGCACTTTCCCTTGTTGGGCTCGGTGGCGGGCGGGGACCCCCGGGGGATGAATATTTATCATACTATAATATGGAAAATACAAACAAACAAAAAACTGGTACCAAAGCGGCACATAGCCGCTGATATTGACCTTGAGAATGATAAAGACTACGACTGAGGAAGCGATGCCTCGGGCGTCGGCCGTCTGACCTCGCTTTCTCAATATCCACAGCAAAGTTAAAGAGAAGCCTGTCTCCAAGATGCACCCTTTCCTGTTAGGGGAGACCCTCAGGAGCCGTGTTGGCAGGCCTGAGGCCCAGCTCCTCAGGTCTGGTGACTTGCTGGTAGAGTGCAGTACCCAGGCACACTCCAACGGGCTACTGAGGCTCTCCTCTATCGGAGACACTCCAGTGGAGGTTACACCCCACAAAACAATGAATTCCTCTAGAGGAGTGATTAAAGATCAAGCACTGGCAGAACTGTCGGAAGATGAACTTGTACAGAACCTTAAGTCACAAGGGGTGACTTATGTCAGGTGCTTCATTTCCAGTCGAGGTGGCAGAAGACATGCCGCCAAGCAGAGGCTCTATGCGCCCGTTGCACTAAGCTCAGACACTCTGCTGAGTCCTGCACAGCCATCCCCTGTGTGTGAATTGCCAGGGGGCGCATATGGCTTCGGACAAGAAATGCCCTCGTTGGATATCCGAGTGCAAGATTCAGCAGGTGCGTGTGGAGAAGGGGCTGTCCTTTGTGGACGCCAAAAAACTGGTTGACGGCCCTGGTGCAGCTGAGGCTGTGCCAAACTCAAGTAACACCTCTGTGTATACATTCAGTGCTGCGGTGGCAGGCAAGCGCCCCACCAAAGATTTCTCTTGTCAAACCCCAACTTCTTGGTTGGGGGCGGAGCCTCGGATCCTCTCGCCCCTGGAGAGTAACCCTCCTCCGGTGTTGACGGGGAGCAAAGGAACACAGAAGGTGGACTATACCGGTCCGGTGGCACCGCCTTCTGCTGCCCCTAAGCCTCAGCCCCCACCCAAGCCTGGCCCTTTTACTACAAAGGCTTCTGGCTCTGGTCAGCCCTATAAGGTTGCTAACTCTGGCAGCAGGAACGCTGCCCCGACCCAGAAGTCTAAGAAAGTTATGGGACCGCTGTGCGTACGGGCCCAGACGGGGGACACTGATGTCCCCCTTCCAAATAAATATGCTGCATTGGAGGAGCAGATAGAGGGAGTGGAAGTTGTCGTAGCTGGTGCTGCGGCAGCTCCTCTCTCCTCGTCTCCAAGGAACCAGAGGAGACCCGGGAGTCGACCCCCCTCTGTTTCTTTGACTCCTTCCAAAGCAAAGGAAAAGGGGGGAAGAAACTCTTCTTCTACATAAGACCTAATCATGTACTCTCTGCTTCAGTGGAATTGTCATGGTTTTCACACCAACTTTGAAGAATTACACCTTCTAGTCAAGTCCTATAACCCCTCAGTAATATCTCTTCAGGAGACTTACCTGAAGACTCGCAGCTCGGGTTACCTTAAAGAAGACCATAACCATATGCATCATTTACCTGCCACCATCCCATGTAGTAATGATATTTTTAACTTAGATCAGCTGCCCCCTCCCTTTATTTTTTTGGGGAGATTTTAACGGTCACGCTCACCTGTGGGGTAGTGACCACTATGATGGCAGAGGTCAGATGTTAGAAGATGTTTTTTCTCAACTTAACCTATGTGTCTGTTCTAGACCTCACTGTGTGTGATCCTTCTCTCATGCTGGACTTTGACTGGAAGGTTCACGACGACCTGTGTGGTAGTGACCACTTCCCAGTAGTCCTGTCATCGGTCAGCTGTGAGGAGGATTCGCCAGTGGGGTGCTTGAATCTCAAGAAAGCTAACTGGCCTCTGTTCGCCTCCCTCTGTCAGTCTTGTATTACAGAGGAGGTGGTCATGTCAGCTGAAGAATCTGTTTCTTGTTTTACTACTATTTTGTTGGACGTACGTAGTGAGTGAAACCATCCGGATCCCTAAAACTTCCGCATCAGTCCCTCGGAAGCCAAGAGTACCATGGTTCAATGAATAGTGCCGCAAGGCCCAAAAAGCGCGCAAATCTGCTCAGCGACGATCTTTCCGTAATCCGTCGCAAGTGAATATTTTAACCTTTAAAAGACAGACGGTGAAAGCCTGTTACATTTTTAAACGTGAACGCCGTGCTTCCTGGAGACACTTCATCTCATCTCTAACTTCTCGGACTCCGTCCCAGAAAGTCTGGAAGGCTGTTTGAAGAATTAGGGGCAGGGATGGCTCGGCTTCTTGGAGATGGTGCCAGCTTGGTCACAGATAAAAAAAAGCTGTGGCCAATTTGCTTGCCTCCACCATTGCCCATAATTCTTCAACATAGCATTATTCACCCTTCTTCCAGAGAGAGAAGGAGAAGCGAGAGTCTCATATTTGTGATTTGAAGTCCGATAACTCAGAAGACTATAATGTCCATTTTACATTATCAGAATTGCAGCAAGTCTTGCAGGAATGTAATGACTCTGCTGCTGGCCTAGATACCATCCACTATCAATTCCTAACGCATCTGCCTGAGAGGTCACTCCTTGTACTTCTCAAGGTCTTTAACCATATCTGGATAACTGGCCATTTTCTGCCATCTTGGCACCAGGCTGTGGTTGTACCGATCCCAAAGCCGGGTAAGGATCCTTCTGACCCGGGCAACTACCGGCCTATCGCTTTGACATCATGTTTATGTAAAACTATGGAGTGCCTGGTTGGTGGCATCTTGAGTCACAGGGTCTCATCACAGACCTCCAGTGCGGTTTCCGGCGCTTCCGTAGTATAACTGACCATTTAGTCCGCTTTGAGTCATTTATTCGAGATGCTTTTGTCAACAAGCAGCATGTCTATGCAATTTTCTTTGATCTTGAGAAGGCATATGACACTACCTGGAAGTATGGAATAATGTCTGACTTGTAGGACATGGGTTTTAAAGGGCACCTGCCTGTTTTTATTCACAAACTTTTGACATTGTAAAGGCCGTCTTTGTTTGTTGACGACTTTGCTTTGTGCGCACGTGGTCGAGGACTTGCGTCCCTTGAGAGGCGCTTGCAGCTGTGCATTGATTGTATCCAACGGTGGGTGTCTCTCAATGGATTTAAATTCTCGCCCTCTAAGACAGTCTGTGTGCATTTTACTAATCAGACGAAATTTTTTCCAGAACCTAGCCTGAGCATTGCTAGAGTGCCAGTTAAGGTGGCCGAGGAGGCAAAGTTTCTGGGGGTCATCTTTGACAAAAGACTTACATATTAATTACCTCAGAACCTCTTGTCAGAAGGCTCTCGACGTTCTTCGTGTCGTTGGTCATACTGACTGGGGTGCGGACTGTACTATCTTACTTTGACTGTACCGGGCTCTTGTTTGGTCCAAACTGGATTACGGCTCTGTGGTGTATGGCTCAGCTTCCATGTCTGTGCTACAGCGTCTGAACACAATTGACCATCAAGGTCTGTGGATATGTCTGGGGGCCTTCAGGATCTCTCCAGTTCCTAGTCGGGTGGGGTTAGGTACTTTTTAGTTCCCAGGGTCACCCTGGTCAGCCCCACAGGGTGAGTTTTTCTCTCTATTCTGGGGCATGTGTTTCTGTCTACCCGAGGTCCATTCACCTGTATTTGCCTTTTTAAAACTCTCCCTACTGTCTGCACTGCCTGTAGCTCTTGATATTGGATGTGTGTTGCTAAATGGTCTTAGCTTTATTTAGGCCCCATGTGTTAGGTTTATTTAATGTGTTTGACCGGCTGGCGACATACATTCAATGTTCTGTTTAGTTTTTTTTTTCACAAGCAGTGCAGGCACGTCCTGAGAAAGCCTTGTTGCTGTCGGGACGTTAAGCAATGTACAATCAATGTACAATCAGTTCCTAGTCTGTATGCCGAGGCAGGGAGCCTTCTCTCAAGCTCCGCAGCATCCGCCTCATGCTCAGCTACGTTCTGAAACTGAAGGCCCATCCAGACAATCCTGACTATGATTGTATTTTTAAACCATCGTTTGCAGAGATTTACGATGCCCATCCAGGAGCTGTCCGTCCACTTTCTTTCCGTGTCCGACCTCATCTGCAGGTGGCCGGATTGGACCTGGACAGAGTTTCGGAATCCCTGCAACACATCACTCCACCCTGGCTCTTACCAGTTCCTGACATCTTACTGGACTTGACCGCCCACAAGAAAGACTCTACTCCACCAGCCATATACCAACAGAGCCTCAATGAACTCCTTTCAAGTTTTCCTGGCCATTGTCATATCTATACGGATGGGTCAAAGTCTGAGGATGGGAGAGTGGCTGCGGCTGCAGTGTCCTCTTGCCATCATAGATGCCCATTTAAGCACCGCCTCCCAGACCAATCATCTGTATTTAGTGCAGAACTGCAGGCGGTTCTGCTGGTACTCGAGCATGCTGATTCTGTCTGACTCTCTTTCTGCCCTGCAGGCCCTTCAGGGCGCGGGAAATGACCACCCACTGCTGGTGCAGATCAGAGAGCTCTACGCAGACCTGATGAAGAAATTATATGACATCATTTTTATTTGGGTCCCAGGGCAAGTGGGCATCGAAGGCAACAGGATCGCAGATTCTGCTGCCAATGATGCCTGCAACAACCCTGTCCCTGACACACAGACTGTTTATAGTGATTTTAGACATGTGGTTAGTGCGTACATAGCCCATGAGTGGCAGTCCGAGTGGGACAAAGAGGAATCTTAACAAGCTGCATGAAGCCTTTCCTAAGTTGTCCGATGGTCTACCATATCGCTGCGGCAGCCGCCGTGAGCAGACTGTCCTTGCTCGGCTCCACATCGGGCACACGTATGTTACGCACTCTTATTTACTAAAACAGGAGGAGCGTCCATGGTGTTTCCAAGCAGACATCAAGAGACTGGGAACCACCTGGAGTAGAATCGAAGGAGAAGCACAGGACAGGAGTTGCTGGAGGTCTCTCGTCGACGGCCTATACCCGGGTAGGGGTGACAGGCGTAAGTAAGTAAGTAAGTCCATGGTGTTATGCCTGCGACGAGCAGTGCTCTGTTCAACACTTTTTGCTGTCTTGTGCTGATCTAATCGACACAAGGTATAAACATTTCACAACAGACTCCTTAAAGGTTTTCTTCCGGGATGTGCCCCCACACAAGATCTTCAGTTTTCTGAGAGAGTGCCATATTTTTCATAAGATTTGAGCATTTATAGACTATGATGTTTCTATCATTTTGCCCTTTTTGAGAATCTGTCGACATTTTCTTTAAAGACCTGTGCGACATTTTAGCATGAAATATTTTTAAGATATATTTACATCTTGTCTTAAGACCTTTCTTTAGTCTGGCTGGCCAGATTTTTACTCATCCCACTGTGAGATGGCCTTAGTTGCCTGCTCAGTGTTAAACCCAAAGGCACCTGAAGGCACCAAGCTCATCTGGCACTACCCTTGAATTATCATGATTAACCCATCTCCTACAACTGGTACATAGTCATTAGACAACGCCTCCACAAGTTTGGAAATGCAGTCGTGGGGTTAAGAGGGTTAACTCATTCGAAACACATATTGATGTGCAGCCGCTTGTGACACTTCTCAGATGGGCTAAGGTTGGTGCCAAATTTGCATGGTGCCTGTGCCACAACCCTTGTACTATCCCCAGTGTTACGATTGTGGTTGTGTTATCCTGTGAGAGCGTACATGTGTTATTCGTAGGTATCGATATGTTGTTTATTTGAGCTATCACGGTTATGATTTCGTGCCTTTTTAGTAAGATTTTCTTTTGTTCGTGAGTAGAGCCGATTTCGTTTTGTTAAGTTTAGTCCGGAACGTTGTAGACAGGTCGCACTGTCTGGTGGCCTTGTAAGTGTCACGTCGGGTGACATCGCAACATTTTCGCTATTTTTTTTCCTGTGCGCGTGTATTGAGCAGCCCTTTGTTTTGTTTTGGGAATGTTCTCGTACCTTTTAGAGCTATCATAGATAGGGATACCATACTTTTATGTGTCTTTATTATACGCTAGAATTTAGAGCTGAAGTGAGCAGCCGTGTTTGTTTCTTCAAAAACATTACCGATGCCATTACTTAAGTGGAACAACCTATAGCTAGCGTAATTTTAGCCCAAAAACTTACGATGTGTACCCTTAGAGCCAGGGGAGGCCACCAAGGGTACCGAGGTCTAGTACCCGGGTAGCCTCCCTTACCCCGCCGACAGGTGAGCGCCAGCTCACTACCAATCCAACCAGTTCTTTCCTTTAGCTTAAAGCGTGCAGACGTGTCTGCTTAGCCCTCCTTGGCTGTGTATGGTAGGCTTGGTTAGCGCTTGCTACCTCGCCTGTGTATCTTCGGACTTCTGCTGTGCAGCCTTCGTTGGAAGAGGATAGAGTTCGACTACGTTAGTCTCTGCGCCTTGTCTTAGCAGTGACGGTTCTTGTGTGCACGAGAGTGCCAGCTCAGGCGTCGTGCCGGCTTCGCGCCGCTGGGGGGCTCTGCCCTAGACCGGTTTGAACTGTTGCGGTTGTGTGTGGCCTCTCGGACTTCGCCTCGCTTCTCGGCTTTTCTTCTGCCGCCTCGTCGGTCGTGTTCGCCGTCGGCCTGCCGGTTCCCGTTGCAGGACTTCCGTTCCTGTTCGGCTGGCTCCCCGTGTCTGGGCGCCGCTGCTTCTTCTCCTTCCTCCTCAGGTGTTTTCCTTCCCTGCTCTGCGACATGGCCAGGTAAGGTCTTGATTTTTTTTTTGCTAGCGCCACGCCCTTGGCGACTTGCGTCGGCGGTTTGCCTTTTTGCTTGATGTTTTCGACCCAAGTTAAAGAAAAAAAAAAAAAAAAAAAAAAAAAAAGGAAAGACAGGGACTTGGGACGGCGCGAGGACGTAGTAGGAAGTGTCGGTGCGCGTTCGTTTCGTGGAAATGCCGCTTCGACCAGTCGCCTTGTAGTGTCTCTTTATGTTGCAGTGCTCGCGTCACCTGCACCAGATGTGGCGACTTCCAGTGGCCGTCGGACGAGCATGCAGTTTGCCTCCTCTGCTCTGGTTGTTCCTCGAGCCGCACCTGTGATGTCTGCGCTCTCTGGGTGGAGGAACAGTGGGCCCAGCTGTGGAGTTTTTATCGGCGTGACAACTCTAGACCGCCGCCCTCCAGCACCTGCAAGCATGCTCCGGCCAAGAAAGACCCGACACGCACCTACGTCGCCGTTGGGGGACGGCAGTCAAAGGCTCCCCCCTTGCGCACCCACTCTCTCGAGTCTGGTCCGCAGCGAGTCCGCTCGCCCCGCTCTGCGGAAAACAAACAAGCCCCAACACTCGTCGTTGGGGGATGCCTTTCTCCCCCCTTGCGCACCAGCTCGCTCGAGCTAGGTCCGCAGCGAGCTAGCTCGTCCCGCCTTGCGGACCCCAAGCCTCACACGACCACCGACGTTGTTGGACACCATGCTCCTCCGTCGCTGGACCCTCTGCTGCGTCCTTCGACCTCGGAGGTTCGTCCCCATGCCCTCGATCGTCGGGAGTCCGCCCCTAGGAAGGACCGGTCGCGTTGCAGCCCTCTTCCGCGCCCTCCGTCTCGGACTGCCTCTTCTCGGCCTCGGACCCGGAGCCCTTCGTCTGCTTCTCGGCCTTCCCGCCTGGAGCGTTCGTCGCGCCCCTCTTCTTCTGTGGCTTCGGGTTCCCGGACTTCTCGCCACTCTCGTCGTCCTTCTCCTCTCCCTGGGGAGGTGCCTTCGTCCGTGCGGCGCTCTTCCCGTCGGGAGTTTTCTTCGTTCGTCCGGCCGTCTCCTCGCCGCCGGCCGTCCTCTCCCCCCTTCCCTCCCCAGCTTCCCTCCTCCCGCCGGCCCCGCTCCCCATCCTGTTGTCGGCATCGCCGTCGCTCCGCTTCGCACGGACGTTCCACTCGTCGGTCTCACCGCTCCCGTTCGCGCCATCGCAGCCGCTCTCCTCGCTCGCGCTCCTCCTCGTGGCGGCGCTCGGCTCCTTGCCCCCCTGTGCGGCGACCTCCTGCTTCGCCCGTTGATGTTCTCAGCATCGCCCTGGAGGACTCTGGCTCCTTCTTGGACCGCTCGGCTTCCTCGCTTCCGCGCTCACCTTCAGCTCCCTTGTCGCCTTCTCTACGGACGACCAGGACGGAGACTCTTGCTTCGCTGGACGTAGCCGCGCGTCTTGTTGCCTCGTGTCTTCCTCCGGACGCCTGTCCCCCGTCGCCACCTCCCAAGAGGAAGATCTCGGCGTTTGTGGATGCGGATCGCCCCTCCAAGAAGTTTAAGTCCCTCCCTCAGCCACCGGGATTTCTTGGCCTTCGTGACGCCTTCTCCGCGCTCCTTCTTCAGGGCTCTGGCTCGGATGCTCCCTTCTTCTTCACCAACGCTCGCTGGCCGGCTGACTTGGATATCGCCTTTCAGCACTCCTGGTATGCCGGACATTCTCAGGCCTTCGCTGCTTCCTTGCCCGCGGTGGATCCGGCCGCCCAACTGCAAGCTGGTGGACTGCGTGCGTCTCGCCGTTGCATCTCTCCCGGACTGGAACGGACGGCGATTCTCATACGCAACACCCTCTCCTGCGTGGGTTTCCTCGACCTGACCACGCAAGCGATTGTCAGATTGTTGGAACGACATGGACACCTCTCGGCTTCGCCGCTCGTAGGGGACCTCCTCGCCTTGGCTACGGCCGCTAACCGGGCTGCGTATCACGCGTCAGTCAACTCCATGGCCGCTGCCGCGAACTGCGATTTGCTCCGCCGAGATGCTGTGCTTTCCGTCTGCCCCGACATTCCACAGGACCTGCGGAGACAGCTGCGTCAAGCTCCGCTCGGGGATCCCCTTCTCTTCGGCCCTACATGGCAGTCGGTGAAGGATGCTAATAAGGACCTTTGGCCTTCCCGCGCCTCCTCCGCCCGCTTTCAAGCAGCCTGCAAGGCTTTGGGTCGCGCCCTGCGGTCCTCCAGACCCGCCCAGGCCCAGCGCCTGCAACGTCGCCACCCCCCCCCTTCGTCGCCTCGCTGCCCGCCGCGCTGCCCCCCCCCCCTCCCCCGACCCAGCCGCCGCCCCGGCCTGGCCCAAGCCCGCCCGCCGCCCAGCGCGGGGTCGGGCCTGGTGACTGTCTCCCTCCTGCCCCCCCCCCGCCGACCGCTTCCGGGTCTCCAGTCGGCAGGAGGCTGGCCCTGTACAGCGACGTCTGGCGGTCGCTGTTTCCCGATGACCCGTGGATCTTCTCCACCGTCTCCGAGGGCCTCATGCTCTCCTTTCGGACCCCCCCGCCTCTGCGCCGCTCCCCCCTCTGGACGGCCGCTCCTTCGGATGTCTCCAAGGCTGCGGCGCTTCGCGAGGAGATCTCCGCTCTGCTGCGAAAGAACGCCACGGAGGTGGTGGAGCGTTACGACTCTCCCGGTTTTTACAGTCGCCTCTTCCTCGTCCCCAAACCCGGCAACAGGTGGCGTCCCATCATCGACCTCTCGGCGCTGAACGCGTTCATCACGGCTCCGCGCTTCCGCATGGAAACTGCCAGAGCTCTGCGCGCCGCGGTTCGGCCCATGGACTTCGCCGTAAGCCTGGATCTCGCGGACGCTTACCTGCATGTTCCAGTACACCCGGTGTCCAGACGCTTTCTTCGCTTCGCCTTCGACGGCGTCGTTTTTTCAGTTCCGCGCCCTGCCCTTCGGTCTCAACCTCAGCCCATGGGTGTTCACCAGGATCATGGATGGCGTCATCGCCAAGGCCAGGCAGACTTCAGCGAGTCCTTCTTCGAACTACCTCGACGATCTGCTCCTACGCAACCAGTCGGCTTCCGCCCTGGAGACGGATCGAGATGCCCTGTGGGCCCTCCTCGACAGCCTCGGCTTCATCGTCAACCTAGGCAAGTCGGATCTCGTCCCGTCCCGCCGGTTTGTTCACCTCGGCATGGAGTTCCTCACGGACCTCAACTTAGTGCGACTACCGGAACCACGGATCCTGAAGCTGGCGGACCTGGCCCTTGCAGTTTCCCAGGAGGAGACGGTCTCCGCCAGAGTTTGGTTGCAACTCTTAGGCCTGATGAGCGCGGCTGCGGATCTCCTCCCCCTTGGCCGCCTCTACTCGCGCTCGCTCCAACTTCACCTGCTTCTTCACTGGCGTCCTGCGACCTCCGACATCGAGGCCCCCGTTCCGGTGCTCCCCATGCTCCTTCCACACCTTCGCCGCTGGGCAGACCCTGTCTGGCTCGCGACCGGAGTCCCGCTCCTTACCCCACCCCCGCAGTTGTCCCTGTGCGTAGACGCCAGCCGTTACGGCTGGGGCGCTCACCTTCTGCCGACGTTTGCCACGGCCTCCGGCCCCTGGCCACAGGAATTCGCGGTCAAGCACATCAACTGGCTGGAGCTTCAGGCGGTGTGGCAAGCCCTCCTCGCGTGGGAAACGACGGTCGGACATCAGGAGCTCCTCGTCCTTTCCGACAACTCCACTGTGGTGGCCTACATTCAGAAGCAGGGCGGGACCCGCTCCCCGTCCCTCTGCATCCTTCTCTACCGACTTCTCCGCTGGTGCAAGGATCGCGGCATTTCCCTCCGAGCGAGACACATTCCCGGACACCTGAACGTCCTCGCGGACTCCCTCTCCAGGAGCGGTCAGCTTCTCCACACCGAGTGGACGCTTCGCCCGGACATTTTCCGGATGATCTACTCGCAGTGGGAGACCCCCCTTATCGACCTCTTCGCGACAAGGTGGAACCACCAGCTCCCCCTGTTTGTCTCGCCTGTACCGGATCCTCTAGCCTGGGCGGTCGATGCGCTCTCCATCCCCTGGGATGGTCTTTGCGCCTATGCTTACCCCCCCTCAGTCCTAGTACCCAAGGTCCTGCTCAAGCTGAAAGGATGCAACACGATCCTCTTGCTAGTGGCGCCGTTCTGTTGGACCAAGTCTTGGACCACCGACCTCCTGAACCTCGCCACGGGACCCCCTCTGCGGCTTCCCACCCCTCGCACGATGCTCAAGCAGCCACGGCAGCCGCTCTTCCATCCGTGCCCCGAACGACTGCTACTTCACGCTTGGAGATTGTGCGGCAAGCCCTCGCCGCTAGAGGTTTCTCGCGTGAGACAGTGGCAGCTATCGCTTCAGCCCGCAGACCCTCGACCCTCCGAGTCTACGAGGGAAAGTGGAGAGTGCTAGGAGCCTGGTGCGCCCTCCATCATCTCTCCCCTACTGCTCTGACTTCCCCCCAATTGGCTGAGTTCTTCCTCTGGCTCTTCGCCGATCAGCACTTGGCGCCGATCACCATCAGGGGCTACCTTGCTATGATCGCCGACACTTACCGGCACCTCGGCCGAGCGGACCCGGGCAAGTGTAAGGACCTCGCTGACCTCATGGACCACTTCGGCATTCAGCGGCCAGCCCTCCGCTCCCTGATCCCACGTTGGGACCTTCCCTGGGTACTCACCTGGCTGAACACTGAATGTTTCGAGCCGCTTCCCCTGGCAAGCCTGGCCGACCTCACGCGGAAGACCTGCTTTCTTCTCGCCTTAGCCACAGTCTCCAGAGTGAGTGAGCTGCATGCGCTCTCCGTGCTCCCCGCCTGCCTGCAATTCAGGTCGGATGGATCCGTGCAGCTGCTGATGGACCTGGCCTTCTTGGCCAAGAACCAGTCTCCGTTGACAGCCCCCCAGGTGATCACCATTCGACCGCTGAAGCCGGTCGACCCGAGCAAAGAAGTCAGACAACAGGACCCGGTGAGAGCCTTACGAGTGTACCTGCGCCGTACCAAGCCGCTCCGCCGGGGACGCACCCGCCTTTTTCTTCCTCTGTCCCCAGGTAGACAAGATATCTCAGCCCAGACGATCTCCTCCTGGCTAAGATGGGTGATACGTTCCGCCTACCAGGACCTCTGCCCGGACGCTGCCAAGCGACTACACATCCGGGCCCACGAGGTCAGAGCTATGGCTGCAAGCCTCGCCTTCGACCGCAACTGCGCTGTGCGAGACATCGTGGCGGCCGTTGGCTGGCGGACCGAGTCTACCTTCACCCGGTTCTACCTACGTAACCTGGCTGGCCAGTGTGACAACCTGGCCCTGGTGGGGGACATTACGGCGGCGCGACACTCCCTCCCGGCACCCTCGGTGCCGTAGGTAAACCTTTAGCTAAAATTTTCGGGAGCGCGCGCCGAGGAGGACGGGTCTTGCTAGCTCGGTTGGCTACTGGGTTACGCGGCACCCTCCTCCTCTTCGCCATTCTCCACTTAAGTAATGGCATCGGTAATGTTTTTGAAGAAACAAATTAATTTTTCTCTAAAATGTATTTTTTCGAAAAATACTTACCGATGCCATTACTCGGATGACCCTCCCACCTGCCCCGCTAGCCGCTCCTCAGTCAAATGAAAGAACTGGTTGGATTGGTAGTGAGCTGGCGCTCACCTGTCGGCGGGGTAAGGGAGGCTACCCGGGTACTAGACCTCGGTACCCTTGGTGGCCTCCCCTGGCTCTAAGGGTACACATCGTAAGTTTTTGGGCTAAAATTACGCTAGCTATAGGTTGTTCCACTTAAGTAATGGCATCGGTAAGTATTTTTCGAAAAAATACATTTTAGAGAAAAATTAATTTTTGTAGCCTGATATATTGTTTCTGGAAAATTCATGTTTATGAGTTTCGGCTGCGCGTTTTGTTCTGATTGGTTGAGTTATATGATTTCTGTAGAAGATTCTAGATTTTGATAGTGTATATAAGGAGGGCGCTGGGAAAGCCCGGTAGTACATTGTCTTGCTTTGTCAGTTGTAGAGATACGCAGTTTATTGCGAGAGACGCTGTGTATGAGAAACTTTGAGTCGTAGTGTGGACTGTGACATAGCAGAAGAGACTTTGTATTCAGTAGTTTGTGCATTTGAAAGAGCATTACTGTGAGGATATCGCATCACTGAATTAAATATTGTTGGAACTGTTACTCCAGTTTTGTCTACATCCTTAAGCCACGGTTGACGGATTGCAGCTGAATGAGGTCTATTTAAAAGAATTCTATGTGCGTGTGTGTCTAGTGTGTTTATCATACTTCGACTACAACTCCACCACGTAACACCCAGTAAGCAAAGGTCCTCGGGCTGATGACGGCCGCAGACCTGTTGCTGTTGGGGTCATACCTAATCCTGCTCTGGTGTCTTTATGGTTGAATGTGTTAACGCATTCAAGACTATGTCTGGGGGCCTTCAGGACGTCTCCAGTTCCTAGTCTGTATGCCGAGGTGGGGGAGCCTTGTCTCAATCTCCACCGCAACCACCTCATGCTCAGCTACGTTCTGAAACTGAAGGCCCATCCAGACAATCCTGCCTATGATTGTGTTTTTAAACCGCCGTTTGCAGAGATTTACGATACCCATCTGGGAGCTGTCCTTCCACTTTCCTTCCGTGTCCGACCTCATCTGCAGGCGGCCGGAGTGGACCTGGACAGAGTTTCGGAATCTCTGCAACACATCACTCCACCCTGGTTATTATCAGTTCCTGACATCTTGCTGGACTTGACCACCCACAAGAAGGACTCTACCCCACCAGCCATATACCAACAGCCTCAATGAACTCCTTTAAAGTTTTCCTGGCTTTTGTCGTATTTATACGGATGGGTCCAAGTCTGAGGATAGGAGAGTGGCTGCAGCCGCAGTGTCCTCTCGCCATCCTAGACGCCCAGACCATTCATCTGTATTTAGTGCAGAACTGCAGGCAGTTCTGCTGGCACTCAGACATGCTTATCAGTCTAGAGAACGGAACTTCCTGATTCTGTCTGACTCTCTTTCTGCCCTGCAGGCCCTTCAGGGCACAGGAACAGACCACCTACTGCTTGTGCAGATTAGAGAGCTCTACGCAGACTTGATGAAGGAATATTATGACATCATTTTTTTTTTTTTTGGGGGGGGGTCCCAGGGCATGTGGGCATCAAAGGCAACAGGATCACAGATTCTGCTGCCAACGATGCTCACAATGACCCTGTCCCTGACGCACAAACTGTTCATAGTGATTTTAGACCTGTGATCAGTGCATACATAGCCTGTGAGTGGCAGTCCGAGTGGGACAAAGAGGAAGCTAACAAATCTCCTGAAGCTCTTCCTAAGGTGTCTGACAGTCTACCTTACCACTGCGGCAGCCGCCGTGAGGAGACTGTCCTTGCTTGGCTCCACATCGGGCACACCTATGTTACGCACTCTTATTTACTAAAACAGGAGGAGCGTCCATGGTGTTATGCTTGCGATGAGCAGTACTCTGTTAAACACATTTTGCTGTTTTGTGCCGATTTAATTGACACAAGTTATAAATACTTCACAGCAGACTCCTTGAAGGTTTTGTTCCAGGATGTACCCCTGGACAAGATCTTCAGTTTTCTGACTGACTTACTTACGCCTGTCACCCCTACCTGGGTATAGGCCATCGACGAGAGACCTCCAGCAACTCCTGTCCTGTGCTTCTCCTTCGATTCTACTCCAGGTGGTTCCCAGTCTCTTGATGTCTGCTTGGAGGTCTCGATGCCAGGAGTTTCTCGGCCTACCTCTTTTCCTCTTTCCCTGGGGGTTCCATGACAATGCCTGCCTAGTGATACTGGAAGCTGGCTTTCTCAGACTGTGACCGATCCATCCCCATCTTCTTCGCCCAATTTCATTCTCTGCTGTTATCTGCTCTGTTCTCTCCCAGAGTCTGACGTTGCTGATCTTCTCTGGCCAGTGGATTTTCAAAATTCTTCTGAGGCAACTGTTCATGAAGGTCTGTACTCTGTTGACTGTGGTTTTTGTCAATCTCCATGTCTCTGCTCCATATAGGAGAACTGCTTTTACATTGGAGTTGAAAATCCGGACTTTGGTGTGTTGTGACAGCTCTCTGGAACTCCACACTTTTTTCAACTGGAGAAAGGCTGCTCTGGCTTTACCGATTTGTGCTCTGACATCTGCATCAGTGCCGCCTTTTTTGTCTATGATGCTCCCGAGATAGGTGAAGGACTCCACCTCCTCCAACGGGGTGCCAGCAAGCAAGACTGGTTCTTCCCTGGTTGCGTTCAGCCTCATTGTCTTTGTTTTCTGTTTGTGAATGGTGAGGCCCACTTGGGATGAGATGTCAGCAAGCCTCGTGGTCTTGTCCTGCATTTGTTGATGAGTGTGGGACAGTAATGCCAAGTCGTCTGCAAAATCGAGGTCGTCAAGCTGTGTCCACAGTGTCCACTGTATTCCACTTCGTCTGTGCTCTGTGGTCATCTTCATGACCCAGTCTATGGCCAGTAGGAAGAGGAACGGAGACAGCAGACACCCCTGCCTGACACCAGTTCTGACCTGGAGCTCTCTGGTGAACTGCCCTTCGTGGATCACGCGACATGTCATGCCATCATAGCTGCTCTTGATCAGGCGGACGAGCTTTGTGGGTACACCGTAGTGTCGTAGGAGTTTCCACAGAGTCTCTCGGTCCACGCTGTCAAATGCTTTCTCATAATCCACAAAGTTGACGTACAGCGGGGAGCTCCACTCCAGAGACTGTTCCACGATGATGCGGAGAGTGGCGATCTGGTCTGTACATGATCGGTTCTTCCTGAATCCTGCTTGCTGGTCTCTCAGCTGGGGGTCAACGGAGCTCTTCATTCTCTCTAGGATGATCCTGTTGAAGACCTTTCCTGGTACTGACAGCAAGGTGATTCCTCTGTAGTTGGAACACTTGCTGAGGTCGCCTTTCTTGGGAAGCTTGATTAGGTACCCCTCCTTCCAGTCAGCTGGCATCACCTCCTCTTCCCAGATCTTTCTAAACAGTGGGTACAGCATCTCAACTGTTGTCTCTAGGTCTGCTTTCAGAGACTCCGCTGGGATGCCATCTGGCCCTGCTGCTTTGCCATTCTTCAAAAATGCCACTGCTTTTCTGATCTCTTCCCGGCTGGGTCTGTCACAGCTGATGGGTAGGTCGGTCTCTGCCGGCTGGATGTCGGGGGGGTCGTGTGGGCTAGGTCTGTTCAGTAACTCTTCAAAATACTCGGCCCATCTGTCGAGTTGGTCTGCTCTGTCTGCAATAGGCTTGCCTTCTTTGTCTTTTACTGGTCTTTCTATATGGCCATACTTACCCGACAATCTTCTGGTAATGTCATAGAGCTGTTTCATGTTGCCGCTGCCTGCTGCCTTTTCTGCCTCTGCTGCCAGGCTGTCTGTGTAGGCCCTCTTGTCTGCCCTGATACTCCTCTTCACCTCGCGGTTGGCTTCCGAGTATTCCCCCTGTGCCCTTACTTTGGCTGCTCTCGTGCGACTGTTGTTGACCGCTGCTTTCTTCTGCTTCCTCGCTTCTATCTTCTTCAAGGTGTGTGCCGACAGCCAGTCCTTGTGGTGGTGTTCTTTTACTGTTAATCTTTTCGTCGGCGTTTTTGTAGCTATTTTCAGTTTTCTGAGAGAGTGCAATATTTTTCATAAGATTTTAGCATCCATAGACTATGATAATTCTATTATTTTGTCCGTTTTGAGAGTCTATAGACGTTTTCTTTAAAGACTTTTTTGAGATATTTTTAAGATATATTTACATCTTGTCTTAAGACCTTTCTTTTAGTCTGGCTGGCCAGATTTTTACCCATCCCGCCGTGATATGGCCTTAGTTGCCTGCTCGGCGTTAAACCCCAATAACTAACTAACTAACTAAGCATTCAAGACGAGCCTCATGTGTCCACACACAGCATGTCTCAAGCAAGCTAATGAGCATGGCAGTCAATTGTTTGGAGTTTTGAGGACAGAATTTGTCAATTTTTGCTGTTGATCAGATCCGACTGTTGACGGGCATCGGGCGTTACAGTGAGATGACGTACATCTTTGACCAGCTGCAGCAGCACCACCAGTTCGAGATGCTGCTAAGGAAAGGCATTGACAAGGTAGTGGCCATACTTTCATAGTTTGATGCGTAGAGAATTGTGTACAACTTTATTGAACCAGATCAGTGCCAGCTGACGCAGACTGTTTGTTTCCTCAAAAACATTACCGATGCCATTACTACAATGGAACAACCTATAGCTTGCGTAATTTTAGCCGAAAAACTTACGATGTGTACCTTTGGAGCCAGGGGAGGCCACCAGGGGTGCCGTGACCTGGTACCTGGGTAGCCTCCCTTCCCACCCCATACGGCTACTGCCAGCGCAGCCAAGCCAGTTCTTTCCTTTAGCTTGCAGCGTGAAGACGTGTTAGCTTATCCCTCTGCTGTGCTTCCTACGGCTGTGTACGGTTCAAGCACTTGTGGAAAGTTGTTCGTTCCCGGCCTGTGCTTTCGCCTTGCCCTGGAACTTTCTTGCCTTGTGTGCCTCTCTACGAAGGAGTGTTGTTTGTGCTTCTGTGAGATTTCGTCGCCGGAAAGACTTTCGGTTCCCGGTCTCTTGGGCCGTGGAGCCGGCCTTCGCCCCACGTGGGGGCTCTGTGCTGCACCGGTTTTCCGGCATTGAGACTTTTGCGGCTTGTGTTGTGCCTCTCGGAGCTCCGCCGTGCATCCGGTGTGCTCCTGCTTCGGCCTCCCCGGTCAAGTTCACCTGTTGGTCAGCTGGGACACTTGTTGACGACCCAGCCTTCTCTCCGTTACGTCTGGGCCTCTGCTGCGTGGGCGCCGCTTTCTTCTTCTTCTTCTTGCCCTTCAGGTACTACCCTCCCCTGCCCCCTGCGAGATGTCCAGGTAAGGTCTCAGTGTTTGCCAGCGCCCGCACCTCTGGCAGCGGCACCGGCGTCCCTTGCTTATCGTTGCTTGTTTGATTTTACGCGGCAGGATAGTGGGGAATGGTGAGGATTGGTGCGCGGTTCTCGTTTCGTGGCCTTCTGCTATGACCAGTTGCCTTGTAGTTTCGCTCTATGTTGCAGTTGTCAAGACCACACCTGCGAACGATGTGGCGACTTCCAGTGGCCGAGTGACAAGCATGCGGTCTGCCTCCCCTGCGCTGGTTGTGCTTCAGGCCACACCTGTGATGTCTGCGCTCTCTGGGTAGAGGACCAATGGGCCCAGCTGTGGAGTTTTTATCGGCGTGACAGAGGACCGCCTCCCTCCCACAGCCATGAGCATGCATCGGCCCCGGAACCAACAAGACGCACCTACGCTGCCGTTGGGGGACGGCATACTAAGGCTCCCCCCTTGCGCACCCACTCTCTCGAGTCAGGTCCGCAGCAAGTCTGCTTGCCCCGCTCTGCAGAAAACAAACTAGCCCCAACTCTGTACGTTGGGGGATGCCTTTCTCCCCCCTTGTGCACCAGCTCGTTCGAGCCAGGTCCACAGCGAGCTAGCTCGCCCCGCCTTGCGGAACCCAAGCCTCACAAGACCACCGACAGGTGTGGACGCCGTCACGACTCACCCGCCTTCTACAGTCGCCTCTTCCTCGTCCCCAAGCCCGGCAACAGGTGGCGTCCGATCATCGACCTTTCGGCGCTGAACAAGTTCATCGCAGCACCGGCCTTCCGCATGGAGACCGCCCGTGCCCTTCGCGCCGCGATTCAACCCATGGACTTCGCCGTCAGCCTGGATCTAGCGGACGCTTACCTACACGTGCCCGTGCATCCGGCTTCCAGATGCTATCTACGCTTCGCGTTCGACGGCGTCGTTTACCAGTTCCGTGCCCTCCCCTTCGGCCTCAACCTCAGCCCCTGGGTGTTTACCTGTCTCATGGACGGCGTCATCGCCAAGGCCAGGCGGACTGCATCGAATCCCTCCTCGAACTACCTCGACGATCTGCTCCTGCGCAACCAGTCAGCACCCGCCCTGGAGAAGGACTGAGATGTCTTGCTGGCCCTCCTCGACAGCCTCGGCTTCATAGTCAACTTCGGCAAGTCGGATCTCACCCCGTACCGCCGCTTCGTCCACCTTTGCATGGAGTTCTTTATGGACCTCAATCTGGTGCGACTCCCGGAACCACGGATCCAGAAGTGGTGAACCTGGCTCGTCTAGTTTCTCAAGAAGAGACGGTCTCTGCCAGAACCTGGTTACAGCTCTTAGGCCTGATGAGTGCAGCGGCGGATCTCCTTCCGCTGGGTCAGCTCTACTCGCGCCCACTTCAACTTCATCTGCTCCTTCACTGGCGTCCCTCGACCAGCGACATCGAGGCTCCCGTTCCGGTACCTCCTCGCTCGTCCCACACCTCCTCCACTGGGCAGACCCTGTCTGGCTCGTGATTGGAGTCCCTCTCCTTATGCCTCCCCCCCAGTTGTCCCTTTGCGTCGACGCCAGTCACTCTGGCTGGGGTGCACACCTGCTACCGACTTTTGCCACGGCTTCCGGCAGCTGGCCAGCGGACCTCGCGGGCAAGCATATTAACTGGTTGGAGCTACAGGCGGTGTGGCAAGCTCTCCTCGCTTGGGAACCGACTCTCGGACGTCAGGAGCTGCTCGTCCTTTCCAACAACTCCACTGTCGTGTCCTACATACAGAAGCAGGGCGGGACCCGCTCCCCTTCCCTCTGCATTCTCCTTTACCGGCTCTTCCGTTGGTGCGAGGTTCGACGCATCTCTCTCCGAGCGAGACACATCCCCGGCCACCTGAATGTCCTCGCGGACGCACTCTCCCGGCGCGGTCAGCTTCTCCACACCGAGTGGGTGCTTCGCCCGGACATCTTCCGGATGATCTGCGCCACGTGGGAGACCCCCCTTATCGATCTCTTCGCGACAAGGTAGAACCGCCAGCTCCCCCTCTTTGTCTCGCCGGTCCCGGACCCCCTAGCCTGGGCGGTCGATGCGCTCTCCATTCCCTGAGACGGCCTCTGCGCTTACGCTTACCCTCCCTCAGTCCTTGTTCCCAAGGTGCTTCTCAAGCTCAAGGGATGCAACGCGATCCTGTTGCTGGTGGCGCTGTTCTGCTGGACCAAATCTTGGACCACCGACCTCCTGAACCTCGCCACGGGCCCTCCACTGTGGCTTCCCACTCCTCGCACGATGCTCAAGCAACCGTGCCAGGCGCTCCACCATCCGTGCCCCGAGCGACTCCTGCTTCACGCCACTAGAGGCTTCTCGAGTGAGGCAGTGGCAGCTATCGCTTCAGGCCGCAGACCCTCGACCCTGCGTGTCTATGAGGAAAAGTGGAGAGTACTTGGAGCCTGGTGCGACCTCCGTCACCTCTCCCCTACCGATCTGACTTCCCCACAACTGGCCGAGTTCTTCCTCTGGCTCTTCGCCGAATAGCACTTGGCACCGATCACCATCAGGGGCTACCTCGCTATGTTCGCCGATACTTACCGGCACCTGGGCCGAGCGGACCCCGGCAAGTGTAAGGACCTCGCTGACCTTATGGCCCACTTCAGCATACAGTGACCTGCCCTCCGCTCCCTTATCCCACGCTGGGACCTATCCTGGGTACTCACCTGGCTGAACTCTAAGGCGTTTCAAGCCGCTTCCCCTAGCAAGCCTGGCTGACGCTACGCGAAAGACCTGCTTTCTGCTCGCCCTAGCCACAGCCTCCTGAGTGAGTGAGCTGCACGCGCTCTCCGCGTGCCCCGCCTGCCTGCAGTTCAGGTCGGATTGTTCTGTGCAGCTACTAACGGACCCGGCCTTCTTGGCCAAGAACCAGTTCCCTCCTTTTTGGGGAGACGTGGCAGATGGTAAAGTAAGCTTCCAAGGACCTGTGGCCCCGTCCTGCCTCCATCCACGGTGCTCCTCGCTTTCGCACGACCCGCCAGACCGGGGGTCATGCCTGGCGGTCTGCCAGACCCACTTTGCTTCCAATCAGTGGTTCCCGCGGTAGAGCCTGCCCCCTCCAGGCTCCTCAGTCCTTCTCCGCAGCTCGCCCTTCTTGGTCTCGCAGTGCCCGTAAGTCGGGGCGCGTTCGGGCCCACTGACTTTACCCCTTCTCCGCCCCCGTCGACAGTTCTTGGGTCTCCAGTCGGCGGGCGGCTGGCTTTCTACAGCGACCATTGGAAATTGCTGTTCCCAGACGACCCTTGTATCATCTCAACGGTTTTTTCAGGCCTTCAACTTTCGTTCCAGTCCCCTCCACATTTGTGCAGGTTCCCTGTCTGGACCCAGACTCCGGTCGACCATTCCCAGGCAGTTGCTCTGAGCGGAGAAATTGCATCCTTACTCGACAAAGCGGCAACAGAAGTGGTTTCTCGTCAAGGTTCTACAGCCGCCTCTTTCTCGTCCCCAAGCCTGGGGGCAAGTGGCGGCCAGTCATAGACTTGTCAGCTCTAAACAAGTTCATTTCAGCGCCTTCCCGGCGGCAGAAGATTGCCGATTCGCACTTCGTTTGGACGAAGGGGTCTCCTTCTCGGCCAGAGTCTGGCTTCAACTTCTTGGATTGCTCAGCGCGGCAGTGGACTTGTTACCTCTCGGCAGGCTTTATGCCCGCCCGCTGCAGCTACACCTTCTCCTCCACTGGCGTCCCTCGTCAGGTGCCCTGATGGATCCGGTCCCAGTTACCCCATTGTCCCGGCCACACCTCCAGAGGTGGATGGACCTCGCGTGGTTGGCAACAGGCGTGCCGCTACACTCCCCTCCGCCCCGTTGGTCTCTCTGCACAGACGCGAGCCAGTCGGGCTGGGGCGCTCACCTACTACCGGACTTTGTCTCAGCCTTGGGCCTCTGGCCCCGGGACCTTGCGGACAAGCACAGCAACTGGCTAGAGATGAAGGCGGTGTGGATGGCTCTCGACTTCTGGCAGGGGAAGCTGACCGGCCAAGAGGTCCTCGTTCTCTCGGACAATTCGACAGTGGTGGCCTACATACAGAACCAGGGGGGCACGCGCTCGCCCTCCTTGTGTATCCTCCTTTACCTTCTCCTGCTCTGGTGCAGGGACCGCACCATTCGTCTTCGAACCCGCCACATTCCCGGTCACCTGAGCGTGGTCGCAGACGCCCTTTCCCGCCGCGGCCAGCTTCTACACACGGAGTGGTCCCTGCGTCCCGACATCTTTCGCATGATTTGCTCATGTTGGGAAACACCTCTAGTCGACCTGTTTGCCACCAGATGGAACAACCAGCTCCCGGTTTTCGTCTCCCCAGTCCCGGACCCGCTCGCCTGGGCGGTGGATGCGCTCTCCATGCCGTGGGATGGACTGGTTGCGTTTGCCTACCCTCCGTCGGTCCTGGTACCAAAGGTCCTACGGAAACTGCAGGGATGCTCCGCGATTCTCTTCCTGGTGGCCCACTTCAATTGGACCAAGAGCTGGACCACGGACTTACTCGCGCTAGCGACGGACCCGCCCCTCGAGTTACCGGCTCCGCCCACAATGCTCAAACAACCCCGCCAGGCTCTCTTCCACCCTTGCCCGGAGCGCCGCCTCCTACACGCCTGGAGGTTATCCGGCGAGCCCTCACCGCTAGAGGTTTCTCGGATGCGGCGGTGGAGGCGATTGCGGCAGCCCGCAGACAGTCTACACGGAAGGTGTACGAAGGAAAGTGGAGGGTCTTTCAGTCCTGGTGCGCCGCTCGGCGGCTCCCCCCCCACAGATCTTTCTACCCCCCAACTAGCGGACTTCTTCCTCTGGCTCTTCGACGATCAAGGCTTAGTTCCGGTTACCGTTAAGGGTTACAGAGCCATGATCGCAGATATGTACCGCCACCTGGGTCTTCCGGATCCGGGCGCTTGCAAGGACCTCTCAGACCTGTTGGCTAACTTCGAGTTGCGACGTCCGGTTTCCCGTTCCCTCTTACCTCGGTGGGACCTCGCCTGGGTGCTGACGTGGCTAAATATGAACCGTTTTGAACCCCTGCCTTTGGCACGGTTCTCCGACCTGACCCGGAAAACATGTTTCCTTTTGGCGCTCACCACTGCTTCCCGAGTGAGCGAGCTTCACGCGCTCTCGATACGTCCTGCATGTCTGCAGTTTCGTTCTGATGGATCTGCGCAGCTACTCACCGACCCGTCTTTTCTGGCCAAGAACCGCCTACCTTCGTCGGCTCCCCAGTTGCTGACCGTACGTCCGCTTAGAGGGCCTGACCTTTCCCGTGAGTCGCGTCAACAGGATCCGGTTCGGGCGCTGAGGATTTACCTGCGTCGCTCTAAGGCGCGCCGCCGGGGGCGCTCCCACCTCTTCCTCCATCTGTCTACAGGCAGGACAGATATCTCGGCCCAGACGGTTTCGTCCTGGCTTCGGTGGGTGATTAGGTCGGCCTACCGGGACCTCTCCCCTGACAGGGATAGACTCTTGCAGATTCGGGTGCATGAAGTGAGAGCAGTAGCCACCAGCATCGCCCTGGATGGCAAATGCTCCATTAAGGACATTATTACAGCGGGAGGCTGGCACGCAGACTCCACCTTCGCCCGCTTCTACCTCGTGACCTATCCGGCCAGCATAACTCCCTGGCCCGGGTGGGCGACATCTCCGCAGCCCAGCACTCCCTCCGAGCTCCACATGTGCCTTAGGTACGTCTTAGCTAAAATCGTCGGGAGTGCTCCTTATGGGCCTGTGGGGAGGGGGTTAGTTCTGGGCTTTTAGGGTCGGCACCTTCCTCCTCTTCGATATTCTTCCATATAGTAATGACATCGGTAATGTATTTTGAAAAAACAAATGAATTTTTTTTCTAAAATGCATTTTAAAAAAAAATACCGATGTCATTACTCGGACAGCCTCCCTCCTGCCCCGCTTGCCTCTTTGGCTAAGTGAAAACTGACAGGAACTCACCCTCTGCTTGCCGGGATAGGGTGGTATGGGGAGGCCACCCAGGGCCCTACTTTTGGATCCCCGGAGTCTCCTCCCCAGTTGTGTAGGGGACACAACTTTAGGCTGAAATCGATAGGCTATAGGGTGTATTCCATATAGTAATGACATCGGTAAGTATTTTTCCAAAAAATACATTTTAGAAAAAAAATTCATGTTTTAAGACCTTTCACAAAAGTAGAAAATGCACAAGAGAGTATGACACATATTCCCGTGACTGACTGTCTGAATGTTTTTATCCAACTAAGAACCTCACAAAAATAATCTCTAGTTGTGGACAAAACTAATGCTAATAGCAAGGAATGCATCTTGGATACCACTTGTCTTCTGGTTATTGTCTGTCAGTGTTCTCATTAATCCCTTCTCTGCTCCCACGTCTTAGCCTCTAACAAACCAGACCATTTAGTGTGTCAGTGGGCCGAATGTCTGCAGTCTTGTTAACTATGTACAAAGAATGTAATGTCTGACTAAGTGCTTTGCTATAGGTGAACATTACAAACAGACTTAATGAAGTACATGATAGAAATTATAACATTTATCTGTGCTACTGCTTTGTGCCTGTGGGAGCATTGGCACTAACAGTGACCTCATTATCACCTTCCACACTCCGGCCCCTTTCACGTTATCTCTGATCTGGTAAGTCATACTTACTCTAGGCATGTTACTTCTGGCACATGCAAGTCCGTTTTTTTATGTAGTTTGTATCATATTAATTGTGTTATTGATGTTGGAACTTCATTTATTATTTGACAAAATTCAACACAGATAGTGAAACCCTTTCTTTTCTCTTTATTTCCACCTTATCCTGCTGGCTACTGGTTTGTCACAACTATAGTGTGTTTGGTGTCAGTTTGTTGGGCAAAATGTCCGCTTTTAAGCAAAGTTTTGCATCACACACTTGAACGGTAAATAAGAAGTCATGAAAAACAAAAGGCAGTCATTTTCCCTTCTGTACTGCACTTAGCAGGAAGCCAGCTTATCAGCCAGCCTGACAGCTGGGAGACTCGCTGCCTCAGAGCGCCAGCACCACCTGTGACCCAGTTGTTTGGCTCGCCTGGAATAAACTAAACGTGCAGTACTAGAGCTGGGCCAAACAGCCGTGTTCTGTTTTGCTAAATAGAATCATTTTTCGAAAATCAATGTTGTAGAAGATAATGTCACCTGTATCTGCCTGTTCATGTCACTCAAAGTTTAATTTATTTATGAAAAAAAAATATGTTGATGAATAATGCTCGACTTAGCTGAAATTGTCTTCTCCTGCTGCCATGCGGTGTCGCTGCACTCATAAGGAGAAAAGTCACTATTCTCAGTGTCTTATGTGATAGCTGTTCATGTGCATAGGCTTCAGTACTCGCGCTACACTACAGGCTGCAGGTATATCGCTCCTAAACTCGGAACCCGATTGGATGACATAGAAAACAATAGAATCCGGACATGCTAAGCGCAGTAAACCACATTAACTAATCCTACTGTGTGATATACCAGATGAAAACGAAAGCCTTTGAACACGGACCACGACATACCCGTGGCATGTAGTATATCGCGAGGACCAAAGATAATGTGCACGGACAGGGATCAACTAAAACACTGAGAATACCGAGTTTAGCCCCTACTGTGTTTACACCACCTTGCGGCAGCAGCAGTGAGCTAAGTCGCTCATTGTGTCCAGAGCATGTTTTGTATTACAGTAGAACCTGCTTTGAGTGACCACCTGTTTGGTCTTCAGAAATGGTCTTAGAGGACAGGTGCTCTCAAAAGAAGTCTTGAAGTTGAATGGCAAAAACAGTCGCTTGTCATTTTAAACCATCATTTAGGTGGCTAAATCCACCTGAATGAGGGGCTATAAGGACAGGTGATCTGTCATGTGGGTGGTCACCAAAACAGGTCTTGCTGTTATTAATTTTCTGTAGTTTTACACTCATGACTGACAATCAGGTTTTTGGAAAGTGACCATTATCGGTCACATTTTTTTAAAAACCTGATTGTCAGTCATGATTTGAATGACTGGACACTGTCCGCTGTCCTACATCTTTTTATTCATTCTTTTGTTCATGCATAGACAATGGATGTTTTTCAGGAGGACAAACTAAAGATTGCCTTGCTGGACTACCTAAAGCGCTACCACGGCGACGACAAGGAGACCTACTCCATGGTGGCCTTGAACTTCAGCATGTACCGTGAGATTGCCGACATGCTAGACGAATCAGGCCACTGCCACCTCGCTATGCTGAAAGATCGACCGATAGGTGAGATTGCACTTCTCGCTGCCAAATTTAAGCGAACACCACCTTATTGCTGTCAGAGGCAAAAAGGCTCATGACACAACCCAACGGCAAGAGGCATAGAACTTTATGAGCCCTCGCATCTGCGGGGGCTCATGAAGTTCTAGGCCTCTTGCTGGTGTCATAACAAAAAAAAAAAATCCATATTCCTTGGTTGGATTTTCTTCTGGAACATAACACATGGCCACAGGAAGTCAACAGGTTAATGTGTCAGTTTCTTGTTATTTTGTATTATAACACAGTAGCCTGAACTTTTTTTTCGGACGGGGTGGGGGTGTGTTAGTTGCAATGGTGGGGGTGGAGTGTGTGTTAGTCGGAATGGAAAGGTGGGGGGGAGGGGGAGGGGGAGGTGGGGGGAAGGGAGGTACGGGTTAGAGGCAGGGATAATTGAGCCTCAGCATGTATTGTGAGATTTACTCCCTTTCCAAGCATTTTGCTACCCAATGAGCCAGTATGATCAAAGTCAATCACTCAGGCTTTACCAGATTTGAGATGTCAATCCGTCTCCTTGTTTGTTGTTGTTTGCTGTCATAAAATTAAGTATCTAAGCAAGTGTCGTGTCTATTTCCTGCAATGGGTGATAGCAGTACAGTAGAACCTTGCCATAAACAACGTGGTCATAAAACACAGGTGACAAGAGACTTGAAGGGCAAAAAGCGTCATCTGTCATTAAAGACCATCATTCGGGTGACAACAGCTACCTCAGTGATGGTGTTTAATGACAGGTGATCCCTCTTAACCCTTTTCATCCTGCTACACTACTGCTTGAAATTAATTTGACTATGAGAGTTCATGGGTGGTGCCAGAATAGCTTGGCACCTGGGGCGCCAAGCTATTCTGGCACCAACCTTGAACTAAAATGGTTGATATATCTCCTGATCCATAATGCAGCCTTCATAGGACAATAAGAAAATTTTTTAAAAATCAGCCTCAGGATGTAATGGGTTAAGTGTGGTTGCTCGAAGAGGTTCTGATGTAAGATTTGTTTCCTCAAAACACATTACCGATGACATGACTGTCAGGAAATAGTCTACTTGCTTACCAATTTTAGCTTAAGACCCAAAGGGTCCCCCCAGGAGGCTCTCGGGGATCCCTAACAGGGACGAGAGTAGCCTCCCCTGCCCATCCGGTCACGTGCCCGGTGGTGTCTCCTTTAGCCAGTTGTCTACTTCGCTGTTAGCGTTCGGACACTTTTACCTGAGCCTCTGACCCTTGGAAAGACTGTGTACGGTTCGACCGTCCCTTACCGGCCTGCCTTCACCTAGCCTCTTGTCTACTGCTTCTGGCGTGGCCTCCGTCTTCTCTGTTAGCCCTCGTCTGTGCCTCCTGCACTTGGCTGGCCCTGGAACCTTCTAGGCTTCCGTCGCGCGGTGGTTGTGCTTCGTCACCCTGCCATTCCGCCATGGACAGGTAAAGTCTCGGCCGTTTCCTACGTCTCGCCTGGCTGGGCCGGACGTCGGGCTTCGCTCGAGCTACTGTTGTTTTTCTCTCCGCATTTCACGGTGAGTTTCGAGTGTTTCTTGATTTCGAAGCTTTAAATGGCGGGGTTCGTTACCCGCCGCCGGTCGCCTTTCATGTTTGGGTATGGGTTGCAGTTACCAAGTGCGCCTCTCCCCAGTACGGCGACTTCCAGTGACCTACTGTCCGGTACTTTGTGCTTCGTCACTCGGCCGTTCTGCCATGGAAAGGTAAAGTCTCGGCCGCTTCCTACGTCTCGCCTGGCTGGGCCGGACGTCGGGCTTCGCTCGAGCTACTGTTGTTTTCTCTTTGCATTTCACTGTCAGTTTCGCGTGTTTCTTAAATTTCGAAGCTTTAAATGGCGGCGTTGTTACCCGCCACTGGTCGCCTTTCGTGTTTGGGTTTGGGTTGCAGTTACCAAGTGCGCCTCTCCCCAGTACGGCGACTTCCAGTGACCTAGTGTCCGGTGCTTTGTGCTTCGTCACTCTGCTGTTCCGCCATGAAAAGGTAAAGTCTCGGCCGCTTCCTACGTCTCGCCCTGCGGGGCCGGACGTCGTGCTTGGCTCGGGCTTCTGTTTGTTTTCTCTCCGCATTTCACGGTGAGTTTCGCTCGTTACTTACTTCGGAGCTTTAACTGGCGGCGTTAGTTGCCCGCCACCCGTCACCTTTCATGTATGGGTATGTGTTGCAGTACCAAGTGCGCATCTGCCCAGGACGGCGACTTCCAGTGGCCTGGTGTCCACCACACAGTCTGTCGACCGGGTGCCGCCTGCTCCTCTGTCATCGGCTGCGCTGGCTGCCCCTCTTGACTGGAGGTTCTTGGTCTCTACTCTGGTTTCCACCGCCGAGTGACCCGCAACTTTCCGCCTTCCTTGGGACCTCCCGCGGCACGGTGGGATTGTTCAAGCTCCCTCGGACTTGGGATACCCCACACCTCACGTCCCTGGTAAGTTTGTAGCTTATTTGTAGACGCGCTAAGCCCGCTGACTCCTCCGGCGAGTCGCCAAGCCGGCTACGTGCCCCCCTCCTTAAAAAAGGAGCCCCGGGCACCGCGGCCTTGTCGCCTTTAGTTCACGCGTCGGCCTTCGGCCAAACCTCAAGCCCGCTGACTCCTCCGGCGAGTCGCCAAGCCGGCTACGTGCCCCCCTCCTTGAGCCCCAGGCACCGCGACCCTTGTCGCTAATTAGTTTAAGCGTCAGCCTTTGGCCCTTCTTCTAAGCCCGCTGACTCCTCTGGCGAGTCGCCTAGCCGGCTACATGCCCCCCTCCTTGAGCCCCGGGCACCGCGACCTTGTCGCCTGTTACATACAAAAAAAAAAAAAAAAAAGAAGAAGTTGACGCTTGGCCTCGCGGCCCCTCCTGAGCCTGCTGACTCCTCCGGCGAGTCGCCAAGCCGGCTACGTGCCCCCCTCCTTGAGCCCCGGGCACCGCGAACTTTGTCGCTAATTAGCTTATGCATCGGCCTTCGGCCCTTCTTCTAAGCCCGCTGACTCCTCCGGCGAGTCGCCTAGCCGGCTACGTGCCCCCCTCCTTGAGCCCCGGGCACCGTGACTTTGTCGCTAACTAGTCTACGCGTCGGCCTTCGGACCTGCTCAGCCCGCTGACTCCTCCGGCGAGTCGCCAAGCCGGCTACGTGCCCCCCTCCTTGAGCCCTGGGCACTGCGACCTTGTCGCCTATTGTAGACGCGTTGGCCTCGCGGCTCCTCCTAAGCCTGCGGACTCCTCCGGCGAGTCGCTGAGCCGCTACGTGCCCCCCTCCTTGAGTCCCTGGGCACCGCGACCTTGTCGCCAATTAGTTCACGCGTCGGCCTTCGGCCCCAGCCTTAAGTCCGCTGACTCCTACGGCGAGTCGTCTAGCCGACTATGTGCCCCCCTCCTTGAGCCGGGCACCGCGACCTTGTCGCCTTCGTTCTCACTTCGGCACTTCAGCCTCAGTCTCTGGGCCCGCTGACTCCTACGGCGATTCGCCAAGCTGCTTGTGCCCCCTCCTTGAGCCCCGGGCACCGCGACCCTTATCGCCTGTTGGTACCCTAGTCGGCCTTATGGCCCTCCTTCCAACCCGCTGACTCCTCCGTCGAGTCCCCCAGCCAGCTACGTGCCCCCTCATTGAGCCTCGCGCTCTGCGTCTGGTTCGTCCTTCACGTACCTCGGGACTTCTGGCCGTTTCCCCTGGCGCCTACAGCCTTTCCAAGTTTTCACTGGTTCTCGTCTGTTCACCGAAGTGAAGCTACGTCGCGCTCTGTTAGCACTTGGATGGGTGCCCCTTGGGGTACACCCAGTGCAGTGGGGATCGACGTCTTCGCCCTCGTCGCCTGGATAGTTGTGGCGCCCGACGTTCGTCGCCCGCCCGCTCGACTCCCTCCGGTGTCCCTGTCGACCTTCGCCTTGTGCTCGGCGCTGTCGTTCTCCTCAGGACATCCTCTTCCCCGCTACCTGCACCCTTCGCCTCCAGCGTCTCCCCGACCCTCTCTGGTGGATGACTCGGCGTCCTGCGTTCGCTGCTGGCCTGCTGGCGTCCTAGCCTTCGGCTCCCCGGTTCGCTGGCCACTCGCTCCCCTTCGTGCTCGCTGCCTCCGGTGGTTCCGCCGGCGCTCGTGCTTGCGGCAACCCTTCCCAGCTCTAGCGGATCTTCCGCGTGGCTTCGAACCCTCCGCCCCTTGCCTTCGTTCGTGGCGGCCTGGCTCCTTCCTGACCATCTCCCCTGATGCGACGTCACAGCTCTACCGTGCTCCTGTGGGTACCCGCGTCTTTCGGCCCTGCCTGGCAGTCTCTGAAGGAACCCTTCTAGGCCTGTGGGCCCAGCGCCACCCTTGTGGATTGAGTTCCCGCCCCTTCGGACCAGGGCCCTCGCCCTTCGCGCGCAGGTCTCCGCTCTTCCTTGGGATGTTGCGATGCTGCTCGTCGCTCGGCACGGCTCCCCCGCCTCGGACCCTTCGCATCGCCTTCAGCCCTTGGTCGTCGCCGCCAGCCTGGACCTACCTCTAGGCGTCCCCATGCCTCCCGCCCCGCCGTTGTCTTCGCTTGCCGTCGACGGGACCGTTTCCAGCTCGGCCTCTCCGGTGTGGTCTCCCCCTCAGCCCTGGGTCCTTGCGTGGATCGTGGATGCCTTGGTTGCCCGAGACCTTCGATCTTCCGCCAGCCGTTCTCCTCCTTGGTCGACCTGCTTCTGCGGTATCAGTCAGTGGTCCCTCTTCATAGGGCAGGGATGCTCTCCTCCTCCGGTTTGCTCGCCTGGTCGCCCTGGTCAGCGCCAACAGTCCGACCTCTCGCCCTCTCGCCACTTGTTCACCTGGGGATGGATTTGGTGACCGACCGCAACTTGGTGCGTCTTCCCGAGCCTCGGATCCAGTTCGTGCCTTTCTAGCCCGCGGGTAGCTGCGGATGCGGCGGTCCCCACCTGACTGCGGCTCCAGCTCCTCCTCCTGATGAGTGCGGCGGCTGATCTCCTTCCCTCAGTCTTCTGTACTCCGCCTCTGGAGGCCGTCCTCCGGCGATCTCTCTACCCTGGTGCCGATCTCTCCTGTGCTGCGGCCCATCGGCTTCACTGGATGGACATTCTTGGCTCGGCTCCCGGATTCCCCCTGACCCCGCCACTGCCCGTCTCTCGCTGCGTTGTTGCCGGTCTCGACGGTTGGGGCGCTCTCCTTCTTCCGAATTTTCGCTCGTCGGCCGGCCGCTGGCCCGCGAACCTGACTTTGCGGCACGTCAACCCGCTGGGACTGGTTGCAGTTGGCAAGCCCTCGGCGCTTGGCGATATGATCTTCGGACTCAGGACCTCCTCGTCCTTCTGACAACCCCTCATTCGTGGCTTGCCTTCAGATGCAGGAGGAACCCGCTCTCCCGACCTCTGCTTCCTCCTCTATCGCCCCCTTCGCTGGTGCGAGGACAGCGACTTCTCCCTCCCAGCCCGTCACACTCCAGGTGACCTGTTCGTCCTGGCAGCCTACCTCTTGCGACGGAGGCAGCTTCTTCACATGGATTGCGCCCTACGCTGGGACATCCTTCGCTGGTTCTGCGCTCGTTGGGAGACCCCCCCCCCCCCCCCCTTGTTCTCTTCGCCACGAAGTGGAGCCTCCGGCTTCCCTTCTTCATCTCCCCGTTTCCCGACCCCTGGCCTGGGCAGTCGTTGCGCTTTGATCCCTTGGGACAGACTGGTCGCTTACACCTACCCTGGTCCTCAAGTCCTGCTCAGCCTCTGGGGATGCAACGCAGTCCTTCTCCTGGTGGCCATTCTCCTGGACCGGATCGTGGACTTCCGACCTTCTCAGTCTCGCCACGGGCTCACCCTCCCTCTTCCCACCCCCCGCACGATGCTCGAGCAGCGCCGACAGCCGCTCTTCCACCCCTGCCCCGAGCGACTTTTCCTACACGCCTGGCGATTGTGCGGCAAGCTCTCTCTGCTGGAGGCTTCTCGAGTGCGACTGCGGACGCTATCGCTTCAGCCCGCAGACCTTCTACCAGACGTGTCTACGAGGGAAAGTGGCGTGCTTTGTGCCTGGTGCTCTGACCGCCGCCTCTCCACCGTCGGCCTGACGACGCCTCAGCTCGCGGACTTCTTCGCTGGCTCGTCCAAGACCAAGGTTGGCTCCCCTCTGGTGCAGCAGCTACCCCTCTTGATCGCCGACGCCTACCGTCACCTCGGCCGTCCCGACCCAGCGCCTTCAAGGACCTGCCCGACCTTATGGCGCGTTTCGGCGTGCAGCGTCCGGTCTCCCGCTCCCTTGTCCCGCGCTGGGACCTCCCTGGTCCTCCCCTTGCTGACTTCGGACCGTTGAACCGCTCCATCTGGCCCACTTTGCTGACGTGACTCGGAGACCTGCTTCCTGATGGCCCTCGCCACGGCGCACTGTGTCAGCGAGCTCCACACGCTCTCGTCTCGCCCCGCCGGCCGGCAGTTCTGAGTGGATGGCTCCGTTCAGCTACTCCCGGATCCTTCCTTCTCGCTCAGCCTAGGTCTCCCTTGACAGCGCCTCCGGTCATCGCCACTCTGCCGCTTACACGACCCGGCTTCCTCGGGGGTCTACGCAGCAAGATCCGGTGCAGGCTCTTCGTATCTACCTGCGTCGCTCCAAATCCGTGCGGAGGGGACGGACTCGTCTCTTTGCCGCCGACCGCCGGCAGAACCGGCTTCTCCGCCCAAACGTTCTCCTCCTCGCTCCGCTGGGTATTACGGTCCGCCTATTGCGACCTCTCCCCACAGGGAGCTGAGGCACTGAGGAACCGCGCCCATGGAGTGCGCGCTAGGGCCGCACGTCTCGCCTTCGCCGCGCCTGTGTGGTTAAGGACATTGTGGCTGCGGTGGGGTGGCGGAACGAATCTACCATCGCCCGCTTCTACTTCCGCGCCCTGACAGTCCAGCGCAACAACCTTACGCTGGTGGGCAACTTCTGCGGCGCAACACTCTCTCCAGGCGCCCTCGGCGCTTTAAGTGACACTTCGCTAAAATTGTCGGGAGTGTGTGATCAGGAGTGACGGGCCGTCTTCGTCCCTGAAGAGGTTTCTTAAAGGGATTGTGCGGCACCCTCCCCCTTTTTGTCATTCTTCCTGACAGTCATGTCATCGGTAATGTGTTTTGAGGAAACAAATTAATTTTTCTCTAAAATGTATTTTTTTGAAAAATACTTACCGATGACATGACTCGGAGGTCCCTCCCTCCTCCCCGCTTGCCGCTGGTAACTCCGTAGACAACTGGCTAAAGGAGACACCACCGGGCACGTGACCGGATGGGCAGGGGAGGCTACTCTCGTCCCTGTTAGGGATCCCCGAGAGCCTCCTGGGGGGACCCTTTGGGTCTTAGGCTAAAATTGGTAAGCAAGTAGACTATTTCCTGACTGTCATGTCATCGGTAAGTATTTTTCGAAAAAATACATTTTAGAGAAAAATTAATTTTTTGGTGTGTGTGTGTGTGAACAGATAACAGTAGGGAAGTTCAGGAGACGCTGAAGAAATGTATCCAGTACTTTGGGGATGCTGCTGAGAGCTATGTCAAGGTAACCGGCGTGTACATGTATGTGTGTGACGGAATGAGCATGCATGTAGCTATGTGTACGTTACACTGGTTGTCTCCCTCGATTTGTTGTGCTGCATGACAATTCAAGGCAGACAACCAGTGTGGGTGCACGTGTGTTGACACACAAATAGAAGATGAGGAAAAGAGTGTGTGCGCATACACTTGTCAGAGTGTGAGCGACACTGGTTTTCTCTTTGCATATGTTATGCTGTGTAGTGAATGAACTTATTTATCCCCGCAGCCGCATTTCTGCATTTTGGTGGTGCCTCCTAACAACCGTGCACCAGTTGCAGGAGATGGATCTTCTTCTCGAACGCCGTCACACTTGGAGTTTGGCTCTCAAAATGAAATCTGTGGTCTTCTGTAGCACCTCCACAGGCCCGTACAGTTTCTCTTGTAGAGTGGCGGGCTTCTGCCATATCTCCTCCCTCAGCAGCTGGTGGTTCCCACAGTCCTGGAGGATGTGCTCTGTGGTCTGCTCTGCTTCTCCACAAGGGCACAGGGGAGATGGCACGAGGTGAAAGTGTCTGTGCAGGTGGAAATTGAGTCGGTTGTGCCCGGAAGATGGTCACCTGCTCTTGTCTGGACAGCTGATGGTAACTGTCTAAGGGCCGTTGTGGTGGTCTGTACACAGACTTAATGATAGTCTTCATCTCTGTGAAGCTGACTCCATTTTCGTCTTGTTCTTTCTCTGCACCCACTTTTGCCATTCTGTCAGCTTCTTCATTGCTGTAGATGCCACAGTGTGAAGGGATCCACTGCAGCACCAGTCTGGTGCACTTGATGTTTTGCAGTGCCTCTTGTAGACGTGGCAGTTTGCTTGCCGTTGCTGCCTCAAGGACAGACATGGCATCAGTCAGTAAGACAATCTGGGCATCAGGGTCTGCAGTGCCACTAAGGGTGTTTGCAGCACGGACCAGGGCTTCCACCTCAGCTCTGTAATTTGTGCAGTGGAGGCCTGTTGATACTGCCTCTGCCTGCCATTTTCCGTTTGGGTACTGAATGTACACCCCAGCCCCTCCATTCTGAACTGCATCTGTGGCTGATCCATTGGTGTATGCCGGTATTCCTGGGGATACTTTTCTTCGAGCATGGCCAGTGTCAGGGATTTCTTGCTCACAGTGCTGTGCTCATCTTTGGTAGTGATGTAGGGTACCGTGGAAGAGATGGTGATGTTTTCTGGCTTACTTTCCCAGGGTGGAAGGTCACTAGCAGGATTCAGAGCCTCTACCTGCGCAGGGAGCTTTGCCTGGTGTTTTCTCTGCAGAGCTCTCGTCTCCTTCACAAAGCTTGATCTTTTCAGTCTCCCTGAGGTTGGCTGTTTCATCCTGGCATTCATAGGATGGTCTTTGGAAGACTTAACCTTTGTGGACTGTATCAAGGCTTTGCAATCTCTTCTCATGCGCAGGAGTGGGATGCCTGTTGTCTCTTCCATCTTTTCAATTGGTGTGGATCTCATTGCGCCGGTGATGATTCGCAGTGCCTGGTTCTGAACTCTGTCAATGGTCTGCTGGTGTGACTGGGCTGCCGTCAACCATGCATTGGATCCGTACTCAAGGTGTGGTCTCACTGTGCCTTGATATACATTTTTGAGGATCTTTTTATTGGCTTCCCATTGTGTTCCAGCCAGCTTCCTCATGATTTCAGCTTTCTTCTAGCTTTCACTTCTGCGTTCCAAATGTGCGGCTTCCACTTCAGCCTCTTGTCAAGGGTGACGCTCAGGTATGTCTGTTGGTCGTCATACTGCAGTGGGGTGTTGCCCAGTGTTAGGTTGCCAGCCTTTGCTTTGTTGGAGAGAGAGAAGAGTGTGGCTGATGATTTTTCTGTGTTGATGGTCACACACCAGTTGTTGGTCCAGTCTGTCAGCCTGTCCAGGGCTAGCTGCATCCTGTATGTAGCAGTTGTTGCATACTCTTCTGTGCACCAGAGTACCAGGTCATCTGCATACAGGGCTGCGTGGACTCCTTTTGGTAGCTCTGGCACAAGGTCGTTGATGAAGAGTATGAACAGGGTCGGTGACAGGACTCCCCCCTGTGGCACCCCCTGACGCAGCAGCACTTTTTGGCAACAGTACCCATCCACTGTCACACAGGCTCTGCGATTGTGCAGGTATGACTTGGTCTATCGATACATGTTCCCTTGGATGCCACTGCGGAGGAGTTTCACAAGGAGACCATCCTTCCACACCTTGTTGAAAGCCTTCTGTAGGTCAATGAAGGCAGCTAATGTCACCTTCTGATCTTGAAAGACATCGTCTATGACCTGTGCAAGGTGTGTTGTCTGGTCTTCTGTACTCTTGTGGCTTCTGAAGCCGGCTTGCTCTGGCACGATAATGCTCTCGGAGTCCAGGTACCACTGCAGGCGCTTGTTGATGATGCGCTCCATGGTCTTGCACACACAACTTGTCAGGCTGATGGGGCGATAACTCAGGGCTTTGGACTTATTCTTCCCTTTCTTCAAAATTGGGATCATCCTGGCTTCCTTCCAGCACTGGGGTACCTGTCCTCTTCTCCGGCTGTGGTTAAAGATGTCCAATAGCTTCGTTAAGGCAGTGTTGCCAAGGTGTTGTAACATCTCGTTTGAGATGCTGTCTGGACCTGGAGATTTTTTCTTCTTCAGCTGTTTGATGGCCATCTTTAGTTCTGGAAGGGTGATGTCCTTCTTCATGGCATCATGGATGTTTGCATTTCTTGTTCTCTCTCTTTCTTCCTGTCTGATTTCTTTCTCAAGCATTTGTGGGAGAGTGATGCTACTTTCTTTCGCATAGATCTGTGCAAACATGTTTGCAGCTTTCCTACCAGTCAGTGCTTTTCCATCTTCTTCCAGGGTGATCTTCTGTTCCCTGGTGCCCTCATCGTTCAACGCCTTGGTCTGTCTCCATAGCTTGGTGGTGTCCCTCTCCATGTTCAGTCTTGCAGTCTTCTCTCTCCAACTTCTTCTTGTGCACTCCAACTTCATCTTCAGATACTGGGCCTTACTGTGTTGTAGCTTGATGTTGTTTTCTTGGCTGGGGTTGGTTTCAGCGTCTTCTCAGGCCTTAGTGAGGTTGTCATGTGCTTTCTGAAGATCTGCGGTCCAGTATGGGGTGTAGTTTTTTCCAGACCCCTTGAGGTATAGTTTCCTTGGCTGCTTTACTGATAATGTCGTTGAACTCTCTGACCACATTGTTGATGTTCCTTCCACACACGCCTACCCGGCACCGGCCTCCACGTGGCGTGGGTGGGTAGTCCACTCGGTCCCTGACTGAGTGGGCTAGCAGACGGGTGCCATCTTTGTCCAGGATTAGGACTTGATGTCAGCAGATATGTTGTTCAGTCTTTTTCACTGGTCCGGTTTTTAAGGAGCTGTGCTTACCCAGGTCTTACCATGTTGGATTGGTCCTTAAAAATACGCGTGAGCTTTTGGTCCTTTGGATCCCAAGTGTTTGCCGTGCTTGGAGACCCGTGTCGGGGGAGAAGAGGATCCTGGTGGCTGAAACACTCCACTTTGGCCTTGACTTCTGCCTAAACGGGAGGCTAGTCGTACCGGCCTAGTCAATCGGCTCTTGTCACATCGAGCCCTATCCCCCTGTTGACATGCGGGTTGTTATACGGAGCACCATGCTATAGCCTCTGATGCTGATTAGGTGCTTTACACCAGTATTCCCCTGTATTCAACAGTGTGATAGAAGGCGGTGGCTCAAACGGTTCAATCGGGCTTACCCCCTTGAGTATATCTTTCGGGCAGTCTCCATTGTGCGTCGGCTGGAGACCCGCCGACAATTGCACTTTCCCTTGTTGGGCTCGGTGGCGGGCGGGGACCCCCGGGGGATGAATATCTATCATACTATAATATGGAAAATATCAAAAAACCAAAACTAGCACCAAAGCGGCACATAGCCGCCGACATTGTCATTGAGAACGATAGTGACTCTGTGAGGAAGCGACACCTCAGGCGTCGGCCGCCTGGCCTCGCTTTCTCATTATCCACAGCAAAGTTAAAGAGAAGCCTGTTTCAAAGCTGCACCCTTTCCTGGTAGGGGAGACCCTCAGGAGCCGTGTTGGCAGGCCTGAGGCCCAGCGCCTCAGGTCTGGTGACTTGTTGGTAGAGTGCCGTACCCGGGCACACTCCAATGGGCTACTGAGGCTCCCCTCCATCGGAGACACTCCAGTGGAGGTCACTCCCCACAAAACAATGAATTCCTCTAGAGGAGTGATTAAAGATCAAGCATTGGCCGAACTGTCTGAAGATGAACTTGTACGGAACCTTAAGTCACAGGGGGTGACCTACATCAGGCGCTTCATTTCCAAACGAGGTGGTAGGGAGATTCGTCTCCCTACCATCATCCTGACGTTTGGCACCCCCCACAGCTCCTACTACCATCTGGGGAGGTTACTACTCCCTAAAAGTGAAAAAGTACGTCCCTCTCCCCCTTCGGTGCTTTAAGTGCCAAAAGTATGGCCATGGGCAGAAGACATGCCGCCAGGCAGAGGCTCTTTGCGCCCGTTGCACTAAGCCCGGACACTCTGCTGAGTCCTGCACAGCCATCCCCCTGTGTGTGAATTGCCAGGGGGCGCATATGGCTTCGGACAAGAAGTGCCCTTGTTGGATCTCCAAATGCAGGATTCAGCAGGTGCGTGTGGAGAAGGGGCTGTCCTTTGCGGACGCAAAAAAACTGGTTGACGGTCCTGGTGCAGCTGAGGCGGCGCCAAACTCAAATAACAACTTTGTGTATACTTTCAGTGCTGCGGTGGCAGGCAAGCGCCCCACCAAAGACTTCTCTTGTCAAACCCCAACTTCTTGGTTGGGGGCGGAGCCTCGGATCCTCTCACCCCTGGAGAGTAACCCTCCTTCGGTGGTGACGAGGAGCCAGGGAACGCAGAGGGCGGACGCTACCGGTCCGGTGGCACCGCCTTCTGCTGCCCCTAAGCCTCAGCCCCCACCCAAACCTGCTAGTTTGTCAACACCAAAGGTTTCTGGCTGTGGTCAGCCTTCTAAGGTCGCTAACTCTAGCGGCAGGAACGCTACCCAGGACCAGAAGTCAAAGAAATCTATGGGACCGCCGTGCGCACGGGCCCAGAAGGGGAACACTGATGTCCCCCTTCAAAACAAATATGCTGCACTGGAGGAGCAGATGGAGGGAGTGGAAGTTGCCGATGCTGTGGCAGCTCCACCCCCTTCATCTCCTAAGAACCAGAGGAGGCCCGGGAGCCGGCCCCCCTCTGTTTCTCCGACTCCTTCCAAGGCAAAGGAAAAAGGGGGGAAAAACTCCGCACCCCCAGATAAGACATAATCATTGACTCTCTGCTTCAGTGGAATTGTCGTGGTTTTCAAGCTAACTTTGAGGAATTACGTCTTTTAGTCAAGTGCTATAACCCCTCAGTAATATCTCTTCAGGAGACTTACCTGAAGACTTCTGAACCTGTGTCCTTTAATAAAGGCTCTGATTCGGAGAGGCGCTCGGGTGGAGTGGCTCTTCTCATTAGTAGCCAAATTTTATGTAGCCCCGTTAGCATCGACACCTGTCTTCAGGCTGTCGCAGCTCGGGTTACCTTGAAGAAGACCATAACCATATGCAGTATTTACCTGCCACCATCCCTGCGGGTCTGTAGTAATGATTTTTTTAATTTAGTTGATCATCTGCCCCCTCCCTTTATTCTCATGGGGGATTTTAACGGTCACGCTCACCTTTGGGGTAGTGACCACTATGATGGCAGAGGTCAGATGTTAGAAGATGTCTTTTCTCAACTTAACCTATGTGTCTTTAACGATGGTTCACCTACATACTCTAACCCAGGTTCAGGATCTAGTTCTGTTCTAGACCTCACTGTGTGTGATCCTTCTCTCATGCTGGACTTTGACTGGAAGGTTCACGATGACCTGTGTGGTAGTGACCACTTCCCAGTAGTCCTGTCATCGGTCAGCTGTGGGGAGGATCCGCCGGTGGGGCGCTGGAATCTTAAGAAAGCTAACTGGCCACTGTTCGCCTCCCTCTGTCAGTCTCGTATTACAGAGGAGGTGGTCATGTCATCTGAAGAACCTATTTCTTCTTTTACTACTATTTTGTTGGACGTTGCGGGTGCAACCATCCCTAAAACTTCCGCATCAGTCCCTCGAAAGCCGAGAGTACCATGGTTCAACGAAGAGTGCCGCAAGGCCCAAATAGCGCGCAAATCTGCTCAGCGACGTGCTTTCCGTAATCCGTCGCAAGTGAATATTTTAACCTTTAAAAGACAGAGGGCGAAAGCCCGTTACATTTTTAAACGTGAACGCCGTGCTTCCTGGAGACGCTTCGTCTCATCTTTAACTTCTCGGACTCCGTCCCAGAAAGTATGGAAGGCTGTTCGGAGAATTAGGGGCAGAGGTGGCTCGGCTTCTGTTGGCCATCTTAGAGATGGTGCCAGTTTGGTTACAGATAAAAAAGCTGTGGCCAATTTGCTTGCCTCCACCATTGCCCATAATTCTTCAACGGAGCATTATTCACCTTTCTTCCAGAGAGAGAAGGAGAAACGAGAGTCTCGTATTTGTGATTTTGAGTCCGATAACTCAGAAGACTATAATGTCCCGTTTACATTATCAGAATTGCAGCAAGCTTTGCAGAAATGTAATGACTCAGCTGCTGGCCTAGATACCGTCCACTATCAATTCATAACGCATCTGCCTGAGAGGTCACTCCTTGTACTTCTCAAGGCCTTTAACCATATCTGGAGAACTGGTCATTTTCCGCCGTCTTGGCGCCAGGCTGTGGTTGTACCGATCCCCAAGCCGGGTAAGGATCCTTCCGACCCGGGCAACTACCGGCCTATCGCTTTGACATCATGTTTATGTAAAACTATGGAGCGCCTGGTCAACGCCCGCCTGGTGTGGCATCTTGAGTCACAGGGTCTCCTCACAGACCTCCAGTGCGGTTTCCGGCGCTTCCGTAGTACAACTGACCATTTAGTCCGCTTTGAATCATTTATTCGAGATTCTTTTGTCAACAAGCAGCATGTCTATGCAATTTTCTTCGATCTTGAGAAGGCGTATGACACTACCTGGAAGTATGGCATAATGTCTGACTTGTTGGACATGGGTTTTAAAGGGCACCTGCCCGTTTTTATTCACAATTTTTTGACTAACCGGTCGTTCCATGTCCGTGTGGGCTCCACCCTCTCTGACTCCTTTGAACAGGAGATGGGTGTCCCACAGGGCAGCATTCTATCTCCTGTTTTATTTAGTATTAAAATTAATAACATTGTAAAGGCCGTCAAGGATGATTCTGAATGCTCTTTGTTTGTTGACGACTTTGCTTTGTGCGCACGTGGTCGAGGACTTGCGTCCCTTGAGAGGCGCTTGCAGCTGTGCGTTGATCGCATCCAGCGGTGGGTGTCTCTCAATGGATTCAAGTTCTCGCCCTCCAAGACTGTTTGTGTGCATTTTACTAACCAGACGAAATTTTTTCCAGAACCTAGCCTGAGCATTGCTGGAGTGCCAATTAAGGTGGCCGAGGAGGCAAAGTTTCTGGGGGTCATTTTTGACAAAAAGACTTACCTTCCGCAACCATATTAATTACCTTAGAACCTCTTGTCAGAAGGCTCTCGACATTCTTCGTGTCGTCGGTCGTACTGACTGGGGTGCGGACCGTACTGTCTTACTTCGTCTGTACCGGGCCCTTGTTCGGTCCAAACTGGATTACGGCTCTGTGGTGTATGGCTCAGCTTCCAAGTCTGTGCTACAGCGTCTGAACACAATTCACCATCAGGGTCTGCGGATATGTCTTGGGGCCTTCAGGACGTCTCCAGTTCCTAGTCTGTATGCCGAGGCAGGGGAGCCTTCTCTCAAGCTCCGCCGCATCCGCCTCATGCTCAGCTACGTTCTGAAACTGAAGGCCCATCCAGACAATCCTGCCTATGATTGTGTTTTTAAACCATCGTTTGCAGAGATTTACGATACCCATCCGGGAGCTGTCCGTCCACCGTCCACTTTCTTTCCGTGTCCGACCTCATCTGCAGGCGGCCGGATTGGACCTGGACAGAGTTTCGGAATCCTGCACACATCACTCCACCTTGGCTCTTACATCTTGCTGGACTTGACTGCCCACAAGAAAGACTCTACTCCTCCAGCCATATACCAACAGAGCCTCAATGAACTGCTTTCAATTTTTCCTGGCTATTGTCGCATCTATACCGATGGGTCAAAGTCTGAGGATGGGAGAGTGGCTGCGGCCGCAGTGTCCTCTCGCCATCCTAGACGCCCATTTAAGCACCGCCTCCCAGACCACTCATCTGTATTTAGTGCGGAACTGCAGGCGGTTCTGCTGGCACTCAGGCATGCTTATTGATCTAGAGAAAGGAACTTCCTGATTCTGTCTGACTCTCTTTCTGCCCTGCAGGCCCTTCTGGGCACGGGAAATGACCACCCACTGCTGGTGCAGATCAGAGAGCTCCACGCGGACTTGATGAAGGAATATTATGATATCATTTTTATTTGGGTGCCAGGGCATGTGGGCATCGAAGGCAACAGGATCGCAGATTCTGCTGCCAACGATGCCCGCAATGACCCTGTCCCTGACACACAGACTGTTTATAGTGATTTTAGACATGTGGCTAGTGCGTACATAGCCCGTGAGTGGCAGTCCGAGTGGGACAAAGAGGAAGCTAACAAGCTGCATGAAGCCCTTCCTAAGTTGTCCGACGGTCTACCTTATCGCTGCGGCAGCCGCCGTGAGGAGACTGTCCTGGCTCAGCTCCACATCGGCCACACGTATGTTACGCACTCTTATTTACTTAAACAGGAGGAGCGTCCATGGTGTTATGCCTGCGACGAGCAGTACTCTGTTCAACACTTTTTGTTGTCTTGTGCTGATCTAATCGACACAAGGTATAAACATTTCACGGCAGACTCCTTGAAGGTTTTGTTCCGGGATGTGCCCCCGGACAAGATCTTCAGTTTTCTGAGAGAGTGCCATATTTTTAATAAGATTTGAGCGTTTATAATAGATTATGATGTTTCTATTATTTTGACCTTTTTGAGAGTCTTCCGACGTTTTCTTTAAAGACCTGTGCGACATTTTAGCCTGACATATTTTTAAGGTATATTTACATCATGTCTTAAGACCTTTCTTTTAGTCTGGCTGACCAGATTTTTACCCTTCCCGCCGTGAGATGGCCTTAGTTGCCTGCTCGGCGTTAAACCCGAATAACTAACTAACTCCTTCCACACACAGCGAGGTCTTGCATTAGCTCATTTGTTCAGATACTGAACAAGTACCAGTCTGCCTTTCGGTAGTTCCATCTTGGTCGGTGTGGCGAGCTAGCTGCTGTGCTTCCTTTTAGGGAGAGGAGGACAGGGCGGTGGTCACTTCCTCCTGTGGTCCTACTGTTCTGCTGAGGCGCTTATGAACATTGTCAGTGCAAAGCTCCAGATCCGGTGTAGTGGTGGTGTGCCAGCGGCGAGAGTAGAAGGTAGGTTGGTCCTCAGGGTCATTGGCAAGTATCAGGTGATTTTCATCTTGCCACTCCTCGATGTCTTCTCCTCTCTTGTCAATCGTGCCATATCCCCAACTCTGGGTCTGGCTGTTGAAGTCACCAGTGATGAAGAATCCACTGTCCGGGACCTGGATTCTGCCAAGGGACAGCAGCTTATCATTAGGGCACAGGAGATGGATCGACTGTGATAATTCAAGGGTAGTGCCAGATGAGCTTGCGCCATCAGGCACCAAGCTCATCTGGCAGTACCCTTGAATTATCAGGGTCGATCCGTTGCCTGCTGTATAGAGCGTCATGGCTAAGGGAGACAACCAGCGTGAGAGTAGGAGAAGTGGGCTTAGCTGTCTTTGTAGCCAGTGCACAAGTAAATATAAATGAACTCTTTGCCTACTAAGTAACTTTTCTGCCACTAAGTAATTTGTTTTAAGAGTTTGTTTTGGATCCAGTGTGCACGCCATGTAACGGCTAAAAATAGCCATGCACATGCACTGTAAGTGAACCAAGCTAATCTGCTACTACCCGTGAATTCTCAATGTCCATCTGTCTCCTGCTGTAGTGCTTTGTGGCTAAATGGGTTGTGTCAATTTGTGGATATAACTGTGTGAGTCAACTCTTTTGAGACGTGTCACAACTGGATCCGTGGCATAAAGCTGCGAATCTGGATGTGACACATCTCAAATGTGTTAATCTTGATCAAAAAGCAAAGCTAAATATTCATCAAGTTAGTAAATAAATAAAATATGGTTTCGTTCTTTACTCAAGAGAATAGAAATGCAATATTGCATGACGTGCAGACAGTCATGTACACAATCATGATTCAGGCTAAAAGTTTGCTGGTATCTGTTGCTGAATCAGCCTTTTGCTTGTGTATGGATAAAACTCTGTGAGTTAACTCTTTCGGGAGATGTGCTGCCTCCAGATTCGCGGCATAAAGCCCTAAATCCGGATGCGACATATCTCGAATGTGTTAATCTTGATCAAAAAGCAAAGCTAAATATTCATCAATGAGCGAGTGAGTGAATGTAAGCAACACCGGTGGTGGCAAAAATGTGAATTTCCCCATGAGGGATTAATAAAGTATTATTGTATTGTATTGTATCAAGTTGGTAAATAAATGAAATATGGTTTCGCTCTTTACTCAAGAGAATAGGAATGCAATATTGCATGATGTGCAGACAGTCATGTACGCAATCATGATTCAGGCTAAAAGTTTGCTGGTATCTGTCACTGAATCAGCCTTTTGCATGTGTCAAGGTAAAAACCCAACAACTGTGCTGTATCTCCCAAGGCTACAGTTTCACTGATACAGTCGGATTGGGCACACTTGTTACCTCATTTTTGCTGTTTTTCTCCTATGTCATACTTTCAGTGGCATTTTCTCTCTGCTAAATCGATTGAATACTAATGGACCACTATGTGTTTTCACTTATTAAAGTTGCTAATTAGGTCTTCATAAAGACTGCTTGAATCTGAACAAATACATCCCAGAGCAATGCCCCATTGCCCAACAGCTCAGCTAGTTTGTGGGTCATATCCGTATTTTGCCTGTTATAACTGTAGACCATCTACATGGTCATCTATGTTGTAAGTGAACCTTTAAAAGTAACACATGAAAGTATATTGACCCACATCCCTGCAGAGTTAATAGTTCATGGGGCCTAGTTTTTAAGTATTTTTTTTTTATATGAAGATCTCTGATTTTCCAATGATTAGAATTAATGCTGCACACAGGCTAATTGCATGCATGCAGAATTAATTCTCATCAGTGGAAGTCATAGTGGTCCAGTGGCATGTTATTGATTTAGTAAAAGAGAATGCCACTGAAAGCATGGTGAGAAAAACAACAAAGTGAGGCAACAAAGGTGCCCAAATGGCCTATATCTGTTGCTGAAACAGCCGTGTGCACTTTTTAAGGACACGTCAACATTTGAGACAAAAAAATCACATGACATAATCATTTGCTCGAAAAGGAAAATATCTCCCAAGGTTTAGTGATCCGAGGCTCAACCTTGCCATAGTTGAGTGTTTTGTTAGCAGTTTGAGGCCAAAGAATGAAGTTCTGCTCCCCACCCCCCTCCCTCACCGCCCCCCCCCCCCCTTCCCACCACCACCACCACTACATCCCTCTTTTTCTGATTATTTGTGTGCTGGCCTGTAATTTTGGACTTTATGGCTTAGAGCTGTAATGTCCAAAATAACAACCCAGTTTAAATTTATAGACTAGAGCCAGGAAGTCCAAAGTCCCAATACAGCATTAACCCTTTGGCTGTGGGTAGCACCTTTTGTTGAGGTGATCCCAGCAACAAAAGTCGCTATCCACAACCAAAGGGTTAAAGGGGTCTACATGAGAAAAGGCACGCTGTAAAATGATGAAATCCTATTGCGTTTATTTTTTAGCGCAGCTGAGAAATAGTGAACATGACCCAGCTGCAAGAGGCATAGATCCTCATGAGCCCCTGCAGTTGCGGGGGCTCATGAGGAGCCACACCTCTTGCTGAAACCACCTTGCGGGGGTGTTCTTTTGCTTCATAAATAAATGCCATGGAAAATGGAAAACGTACACAAGACTACTTCCTAGCCCTTTGCTGACCGCGTACTTCAGTTTTGTTGAGGTGATTCCTGCAGGAATCACGTTCCCTAAAAGCACTACTGACAACTAGGGGGTTAATATATATGGATGGATGCTGTTTGCATGCAAGCTTATACGTGACAATGTTACACGAATCATGTTTTGATGCGATCGTCTCGTATGTTATTAAGTCCCTTCAAACGTGACAATGTTACACGAATCATGTTTTGATGCGATCGTCTGTATGTTATTAAGTCCCTTCAAGCCCAAACTTGGTACAAAAATACCTGATGGTAAGACCTTTCTATGCATACTAATTTGGTTGATCTGCCGGAAAGGTCAAGGGTCACATGCTCAGGAAATAGGTAAAAAAAATAGCCATATTTTGACAAGAAATGTTTTTTTCTCAATTACTATTCACAACTTCAAACCCAAACTTGGTACAGGGATATCTGATGGTAAAACCTTCATGCATACTAATTTGGATGACCCCTCAGAAACGGTGAAGGGTCACAAGAGGTCGACAAATGTGTATAAAATGCCAATAATTGTAGTTATTATCAACATTTTTGCAAACGTTTTAATCAAATTTGGCACAAGGTAGCTGATGATAAGACCTTCCTATGTATCCTAATTTAGTTGAGTCATCGCAAAAGTCACGGGGTTTTCACAGATGTCTGAAAACTGATTAAATTTTGAGGAAACATTGGTTTTGTTAGTGCAGAAGCCATCCCTTTACTTATTGTCAGACGTGTGGATTGGTCATACACGTGAGCCATAAGGGCTTTAACGTGAGCCATAAGGGCTTTACCTTTCTTGTTTCTTAAACCCCCCACCCCACACACACACACACACACAAAATTTGTTCTGAGGTTGCATGCAAACAGCGTTGTTATGTGCTGAAACCGTAGACTTCTGCTTTTGCTGATGCCTTTTGGGGATTTTTTTTGGTCTGCTCTTTAGCGAATGTATCTCACCTAATATTTATACAACAAAGTTTGTCACCAACAGATATGTTTATGATAGAACTTAATTGTGGACCTTTGGTGTTTTCTGGATCTGTTGGTTTAGTAATGCAAGTGATAGAGAGAGAGAGAGAGAGAGAGAGAGAGAGAGAGAGAGAGAACAGAGAGAGAGAGAGAACATTCTAGAATGTTTATGTAAACATTTGACATGGCAAAGACAACTAACATTTAATGGACAATAAATTTCTTGAATCTTGACCGCAGGCGATCTGACCTTACCAAATGTGTCATGGTCATGTTCTAGTTATGGGGAGGCATTGTTTGTCTGCGCTCTTTGGTGCATGCATACGTGTTTACAAGCACTAGTTGTAGGCTAAGGCCGTGTCACTGCAGATGATGTAAATGAGACACAATGTCTGATTACAAATACAAGTCAAGACCATTATAAAGCACATTTCATAACATGCCATGTCATAACAGATGATACAAATAGGCACCATGTCTGATTACAAATACAAGTCAAGACCATTTTAAAGCACATTTCATAACATGCCATGTCATAACAGATGATACAAATAGGCACCATGTCTGATTACAAATACAAGTCAAGACCATTTTAAAGCACATTTCATAACATGCCATGTCATAACAGATGATACAAATAGGCACCATGTCTGATTACAAATACATGTCAAGACCATTATAAAGCACATTTCATAACATGCCATGTCATAACAGATGATACAAATAGGCACCATGTCTGTTTACAAATACAGGTCTAAAAGGGTTAAATGGCAAACGTGTCCCCTATTATTAATTCTTTCGAGACATGCCACATCTGGATTTGCGGCTTTATGCCGCAAATCCGGATACGGCACGTCTCGAAAGAGTTAAAGAGCATCATTTCTGTGGCTACAGACAGGTGATCGTGTCCACCTTTTCTCTTCCACAAGCAAGTTTATAAGCCTGCGGGCCCGTGTTTGAAACAGGACACACAGTTAACTCATTTTGCCTGCGACACACCACAACAAGATATGGCATGACCATGATAGTTCAAGGGTGGTGGCAGAATAGCTTGGTGCCTATAGGCGCCAAGCTATTCTGCCGCCACCCTTGAACTATCATGGTCGGTCTGTCTTCTGAATTGTAATGCAGTCCTCAGAGGACAACTCGAAAATGGGGGCATTTCGTACCTTGGGCACAATGAGTTAATCACCCAAACTGCCATGAAAAACTGCGCAAAACCCAACTGCAAGAGACACGGATCCTCGTGAGCCCTCGCATTTGCAGGGGCTTATGAGGATCCATGCCTCTTCCCGACACCACTGTGCATTCGTGTTCCTTAAACGGTCCCCCACCAGGGTCTGCCCTGGTGTTAACTACGTTTTAGTTCCCAGGGTCACCCTGGTCACAGGGTGGGGTTTTCCCTCTATTCTGGGGCGTGTGTCTGTCTACCCTTGGTCCATTGTTCCTTTTTTAAACTCTCCCTACCGTCTGTCTGCCTGTAGCTCTTGATATTAGATGTGTCTTAGGTTTATTTAGCGTATTAGACCGGCTGGCGACATACATTCAATATTCTGTTGTTTTTTTTTTGTGTTTTTTTTTCTTTTTCACAAGCAGTGCAGGCACCTCCTGAGAAAGTCTTGTTGATGTCTGAACGTTAAGCAATGTATAACCAACATCCGTGAAAGGTTGAGGCTCTTTTGGTGTGGAATTAATGATTTCAGAAACATTATCTGTAACCTATGACCTTGAATGGGTTAATTAATGGCCTACATGTAATGTGGGACATAACTCTGGCCTGAACAAGTAAAACACTTCCTTGACTACCAGTCTGCTTATTGATATCTTTTACACACAGAGCCCAAAGGTCTTAAAGAAGATATTCCTAAATCAGTCAGGTCGGAGACAGTAGTCTGAACCCCTTTACAGGCAGGAAAGACAGTAAGTAGGATTAGACCATGCAGTAATAACGGGGCAGTTTTGCTGGATCACAGCAGCGGGGCATCCTCATGGTAGCTGTACTGTGGTTGTACTGTTAACTCATTGTACCCGAGGTACGAAATACCCATATTTTGGAGTTATCCTCTGAGGACTGCATTTCAATTCAGGAGACCGATCCCTACAGCAGGTAATGGCTTGACCATGATAATTCAAGGGTAGTGCCAGATTAGCTTGGTACTTGAAGGCACCAAGCAAATCTGGCACTACCTTTGAATTATCATGGTCAAACCATCTCCTGCAACTGGTACATAGTCGTTGGGCAACACCTCCAAAATTTGAGAAATGGGACCTTGGGGCTAAAAGGGCTAAGACTTCTGTAGAGAGAGCACCTGTTTTATCAGACCATTTTATCTTGCAAAATAAGTGCAGAAATACGGTTCTGCTGTAACTGAATGTAATGGTTTGCTTTTTGTTTTTCCTTTACTAACAGTCTTATGCTAAAGGTTGCCTTTAACAGGATGGGCCTTGAGTGCTGACATTTTCCACTGTAACGGGTTGTATTTTTCCTGCTTTTTGTCTACAGTATTTTCAATACGGTAGACTTTGAGATGGGGCTGGTTGGAGCACATTTCGCAGCATGCAAATGATGAACAAAGGGTTATATTTGCCCTGCTTTTTGTCTACCGTTTTGAAAATACGGTGACTTTGAGATGGGGCTGGTTGGAGCACGTTCCGTAGCATGCAAATGATGAACAAAGACGGGCACACATCAGACTCTGACAGTGAAGTAATGCGATAAAAAATTACGTCATGCCTAGTTACGTTAACCCGCTGTTGAACGTACATTTGGTGGGAAACGGTGTGTGTGTGTGTGTGTGTGTGTGTGTAGACGAAAGAGGTAAAATGGGTGACTGTCTTTACCATCCTTATGGAAAATGGGGGGGTGTATAATTCTGGGTTCCCAAGTCAGACACCCATTTTTTCTGAGGGTTGTTTCTGCATTTGCCACATTCCTTCTGCATCTGAAGATAAGTAGCAAATAATGTCTCTGTTTGTTTGTCTATTTTGACAAAGGGTATTTACCCGAAATATTAATAAATTGTGTTGTACCGTTTTTTCTAAGCGTGTTTCTTTCTCCGTTGGGTACTTCTTTGCATTTCACACGCTTGGCAGTCACCTTTTTGGTCTGGATTGTTTCTGCATTGTCTTGCGGTAAAGATTCATAAAATGTAAAAAAATCCGTTTTTCTCATTTTGGCGTTAACACATGCACTTTTGTGTTTAACAGACACGCCGGTAGTGTGTTTGAAAACTTGTCCCTCCCAGCAATGTGTGTGTTGTGCACACAGAACCCTGAAAATGAGCATGTATCATGTATTACATCACCCTTCTCAGCTATAAATAACTTCATAGCTGATATGGGTCAGGGGGGATATTTTGTTGTTTCAGGGTGTAAATTGTTGATGTTTCTACAAAATTAGGTTTGTTATTTGAGGGTGTGGTTGTTTTGTTAAAAAAAAGTGTTGAGTTGTAATGTACTTCCAGGGTGATGTGGAGAAAGGTCATGTCTAGTGTCAACTTTGAGATTCATGTATACGTTCACCAGGGACTTAGCCTATTCGTTTTCTACGTTTGTTTCCATGTCAGATGAAAAATATTTGATCTGAAACGTCGTTGTTTGTTTCTATTTTAAAGGGTTTTCCGCCACTATCTTCTGTTTTAGTTTGACTTGGCCTATAATTATATTCGTGCGCCGGTTGCTAAGAAGTGAAGTGATTGTATGAGTGCGCATTGTAAGAGAGGACGTTTAGACTTTGGGTGAGGCTGCTGTTGTCTTTTGTCCTGCCCGACCTTTTGGTTGAACCTGTTGCTTTATTTTGTAGGTTTGTCGATGTTATCAATGCCGCATCTCCTTTTGGATTGTATGCACAAATTGATTGAATGGAAATGACGTCACAGAGTCAGCGTCGTTTCATGCGTCGTCTGCTACAGTCAGGCGTTTAGTGCAGTTAAAAGAGTGCAGGCTTGGATGGGCCATTTTCTGATGTAATAGTAAAGTATTATTTGTGTGAATGCTGTCCGTTTGAAGGAAGGTTGATTGATTGTACATTGCTTAACGTCCCGACAGCAACAAGACTTTCTCAGGACGTGCCTGCACTGCTAGTGACAAAAACTCAACAGAATATTGAATGTATGTCGCCAGCCGGTCCAATACATTAAATAAAACCTACAACATGGGGCCTAAATAAAGCTAAGACCATTTAGCAACACACATCGAATATCAAGAGCCACAGGCAGCGCAGACAGTAGGGAGAGTTTAAAAAAGGAAAATGCAGGTGAATGGACCAAGGGTAGACAGAAACACATGCCCCCGGAATATAGAGAAAAACCCACCCTGTGGGGCTGACCAGGGTGCCCCTGGGAACTAAAAAGTCCCCAAGGGCAGACCCGGTTGGGGGTGTTTGAAGGAAGGACTGGAAAGTCGAGTGTTGAGGGCAGACCGGTTGGGGGTGTTTCAGGGAAGGACTGGAAAGTCGAGTGTTGAGCGAAGAAAGAAGGCGAGGATGGGAAAAATATCCAGCACTATACGTTGGTTGGAATAGATGCATATCAGTTACGACACGCTTGTAAATTAAAACACTTTTAACCCCACCCGGGTCTGCCCTGGGGGACTTGGGTGGGGTTAACTACTTTTTATTTCCCAGGGGCACCCTGGTCAGCCCCACAGGGTGGGTTTTTCTCTCTATTCTGGGGCATGTGTCTCTGTCGGCCCTTTGTCCATTGAGCTGTATTTGCCTTTTTAAAACTCTCCCTACTGTCTGCACTGCCTGTAGCTCTTGATGTTGGATGTGTGTTGCTAAATGGTCTTAGCTTTATGTAGGCCCCATGTGTTAGGTTTATTTAATGTATTTGACCGGCTGGCAACATACATTCAATGTTCTGTTTAGTATGTTGTTGTTTTTCCACAAGCAGTGCAGGCACGTCCTGAGAAAGCCTTGTTGCTGTCGGGACGTTAAGTAATGTACAATAAAACACTTTTAACATTAAGAAAAGTTGAGTTAAAAGAGGTTTTAAAACAGTTTTCATAAAAACTTTTGCCCGACACGCTTCTAAAAACAACATTTTCTTAGTTTTAAACCTTGTACCGCGCCATAAACGCTGCGATTGCTTTTCAGTCTTAGCTGTCCTATAGTGTGGAATGTGGGACTTTGCCAACTGGATCCATCTGGTGCACTCCAAATGAGTATTTGTGAGTGGTTCGACGTGCAACTCAGTGTGCGCCTCTGAAATGACCTACTGATTCCACTGATAATGAAAATCTTTCATTCATAAGAGCGCATTGAGCAGCTCTATAAACCAAAAGTGATGACCCCCTCTCCCCCCCCCCCCACCCCCTCCACCCCACACACACTTCTCCCCCCCCCCTCCCCCAACCCCCTTACAACCCCACTCAAACAATCATAATAGTAAAATCAACCAAAGGTATCTTTAGTGAGGTATTTTCACTGTAATCCCAGTTTTGTGTAAGAGGCACCCACTTTTTGGGTAAAAACCCATTTTTTTTCCATCCAGTGGCTCTGTTTCTAGAAAATGTCTATTTTATTTTAAGTTGTAGAGCTTAGTTATAAGGTGAGTTCTAAACATTCGCATCAACTCCAGAGCCCTAGAATAAATAGAAATATGGGAACCCATTTTCACATAAAATGGTAGGTAACCCAGACTGATGGTTTTGTGTTCATGTGTGTGTGTGTGTGTATGTAGACACGAGTTTCTCCTGTGTTTATGTACGCACAGGTCTGAAACTTTAGGAAATGCTTCCTTCAAGATTTATTTTGGAGTACTTTTCGGCATTTTTTAATTGGATTACTCATTTAAGAGAAAAATTGCCCTTTATAGAAAGTCGGTTGACCAGCATTTGAGTCCGTATTCAATTGAAATTTTGAATATAGCTAACTTGAAGAAAGATATTGGATGAGTTTGTTAACCAGCTTTGTACCTTTCCAGTGATTTCGTAAAAAATAATTAATCGCAGAAAAAATGTCGAAACGAATTCTTGACTTCAGACAGTGACAGTGATGAAAAAGCACTAGACACATCAGTTTTATACATTGTTGCTGAATTGACGTAAAGCACCAGACGCAAATCACCAGACACGTCATTGTTATACAAGAATTGACACAAAGCTCTCTCTGTGACAGTTTGATTTAGGAAGACCGCTAATGGAAAGTCGGTTGACCCACATTTGAGTCGGCCGTGATTTTGCGTTCTATTCACTTGGAATTTTGGATATAGCTAGCTTTGAAATAGAAATTGGATGAGTTCGTAATCCATCATTGTAGCTCTTCAACTTTTTGAATAATATTTAATTCATTTGTGCAAGTTTTGGATCCGCTATATATATGCTCTCATCAAACAGTCAGCCCTGGAAGAGGCTGTGTGGAAGAAAACATTCAGCCCTGGATGCGTGAAGTAAAACATCAAATTTGTCACTGTGTACGTGGCGTCATGAGACTAGCGATGCCATGACGTGAAGCTTATTGTGACGTCATTTTGCGGCTCGTCGGCTGTTCTTCTCCTTCAGAATTCCTGTCATTACACGAGCCCACAGAGTGTACTAATGGCGGGAAGCGCCGTGTGTCCGTTTTTATTTGTGTGTGCTGGCGTGTGTTGATCAGAGGTTGGTTTAGAGAGGAGGGAATATATCATTTGACATGGACATTTGACATTTAACATTTATTCACCAAGTAGAACCTTACAAGGATTTTTGTGTGGCATGGCGACAATAAAATACATCCTCACTTGTCCCTTGTAGGGCAGCACATGTATTCATCATGTCATACACTCAGTTGGCGATCATCCTGTATACAGCACTAAAAAATAAACATAAATAAACACAATATCTGAAGGATAAGCTTAAAAATATGAACAACTTTGAATGTTCCTAAAAGAAATGTGAGCTCCAAACAATAGGGTAAACTTTGGGATGAAATCCTCATCATGTTTTCCTTCTGTTTTCAAGCCATGAAATGTGAGCTCCAAACAATAGGGTAAACTTTGGGATGAAATCCTCATCGTGTTTTCCTTCTGTTTTCAAGCCATGAAATGTGAGCTCCAAACAATAGGGTAAACTTTGGGATGAAATCCTCATTATGTTTTCCTTCTGTTTTCAAGCCATGAAATAGGGACGAATCACGAAATTAAGGCGTCTGCTTCGTGCGACGTCATCTTCGTAAATGATCGGTAAAAATCTTCGTTTTAACTACTTCCGGTGACAACACTCGGTGTCCAACTAGTACGTTGTAAAAGAATTTAATTTGTGTTTTGGATGGTAGCTGTCGATCTTAGACTTTTTGAACAGACAAGACATGATGATCATGGTGATAATATTGTAATATATCTTAGTCATATAATATCAATACTGTTATATATTTTATGTATGTATGTAATCTCGAATTGCTGCGGATTACCTCACATTCTAGATTTGGTAGCCTGACGGACTACCTCAAATTATGACCAGTTATCTATTATATGACCAGTCATCTATTATTTTTTTCGCCGATTTGTAAGGCATGACGAACACAAGCGTCGTCTACTTCTCGAAATTATCACCATTTTATTTATAGTCATGTGACCATGTGATAACTTTCACGACTTTCTGCTAGCAGACGACAGGACTCTTATGTTGTTTTGATTTTGTGATGGCTCACTGTATTGTTTTAGAAAGCGATCATTAAGAAAAGAAGAAGAAAACAACAACAGATGAAGCGAATTTTTTTTCTTTTTTAAACGATTACGTTTTGCAAAAGATTTTAAGCAATGGTGGATAAATAATAAATGTTCATTTAATTTACAGTGCTACTTTTCTGATGCTTTTTACCATATGCAGTTAGAAGGTAGGCCTATCTAACGCTGTGTTAAGTATTTTTTGGGTGAGAAATATAAACTTTTTTTATTTTAAGAAAACTTATAGAAAAAAATACAATTACAATACTAAATGTGTTATTTCATTAAATGTTTTTTTCCTTCATTTTTTCACTAACATTGTACAAGCATTCTGATTTTTGGTGATTAGTAAGCGGACTAGTTAAGATTCTTGCAGACTAATTCATTTTTTTTCTTGAGCTAGTCCGCCAGATGACCTCAGAAAAAAAAAAAGATTTGGCCACCCCTGTATGTATGTGTGTGTGTATGTGTGTGTGTGTGTGTGTGTGTGTGTGTGTGTGTGTGTGTGCCGCTGTGCATGTGTGTGCAGTCAGAACAAGAAATCAGTCATTCTCAGGAAATGCCTGTAGACAAATTCAGCTATTTCTGGGAAATGCCCGGTTTAGGACAATTTTCAATTATTTACGGAATGAGGGATGTATTTCGATTCAGAGAATTGAATTTAACAACTTACAGATCTTTCCGTCTAAATAATTTCTAAGTGCAATTATTTACAAAAAGAGTGGTATTTTTATCTGTAACATAAGGTATTTATTTTGCACCAATTTAATAAATTCTTTTAATAGTGTTCTACTTTTCAGTGTTTTAGGGTTGACATCTTTGTCCATGTCTTGTGTGTTATTTTATCTGTGTTGCAAATCGAGTAATACTTGTTGACGCTGAAAATCAGTGTTTTCCATACATGTAAGCATAGTCAGAAAACAAAAAGCAACCACTAAGACAAATCTGAAATAAATTTACCAGCTATTTATTATTCATTTTTCATTGCATACAAAAATTATATTATCTAAAAATATGAATTATGAGAACACTTTACAGCATAATATTTTAGCTGGAAACTCAATATGAGGATACATGTTGCATTTTCCCCAGCTGCAGTGCTTCGTCGGCATTTTCGACGGTCAGTGCCATGTCACCGGAAGTAGGCATTTGCGCTCGGAAATCTATTTTTAGAATTTTTTTTCGCGGGCAAGGGTCGTGATTCGACCCTATGTGAGCTCCAAACAATAGGGTAGACTTTGGGATGAAATCCTAATCATGTTTTCCTTCTGTTTTCAAGCCATGTGAGTAGGCACATGAAAGTTGTAACAGAGGTGTCATTACTGCCCGTTTGTGCAGTAGGGGACTTTTTCGTGTTGCTAACCCATTACATCTTAACTCATTCTACCCCAACACCGAAGTCCCCAAATTTTGCCGTCGTTCTCTGAAGCCGACTGCATTGCAGTGCAGGACACAGATCGACCATGATAGTTCAAGGGTGATGCCAGAATAGCTTGGCGCCCATAGGCGCCAAGCTATTCTGGCATCACCCTTGAACTATCATGGTTGATCCTTATCTTGCTGTAGTGTGTCTGGGGTAGAATGAGTTAAGCTGAAGTTTTAAATTTTGCTTATTGTATTATGAAGGCGCTATTACAAATTAGGACTTAGATCCACCCTTTTAGTTCAAGGGTGGTGCCAGAATAGCTTAGCGCCAGTATTCTGGCCCCATTCTTGAACTGTCAGTCAAATTTATTTCAAGCAATCGTGTATCAGGATGAAATGGGTGAAGGTGAAGAAGAGCTGACAAGTCTTATTTTATGACATTTAACGCATTCAGCCTAGTGATGCACGTATTTCCTAAAATTTGGAGGCATCATCTAACGACTATGCACCTGTTGCAGGAGATGGATCGACCATGATAATTCAAGGGTAGTGCCAGATTAGCCAACGGGCGCCAAGCTAATCTGGCACTACCCTTGAATTATCATGGTAGACCCATCTCCTGCTGTAGTGCATCTGGGCCAAATGGGTTAAGCTTCATAATCAAAGAACAGTTCAGTTAGTCCTTTGCACAACATTGTTGTAAAACATACAATGTACCAAGAACATTTATAAAGGAAAGACCGTCATACGAACTATTGATCTTAATTGCCTGTTTTATGTCCCTTTTCAAACCAAGCAGGCCTGACACTACAACAAGATACAAATAAATCATGACAGTTTAAGGGTGGTACAAGGACTGCTTGATGCTTAGAATTGCCACCAAGCTATTTTGGCACCATCCTTGAACTATCACAGTCAGCCTTTCTCCTAATTGGCAGTGTAATGTAGTTTTCAAAGGACACCCACATTAGAATTTTGACCTTGACCCCTTCACTGGCAGAACACAATGAGCAGTACCTAAGAGCCAGAGGCATAGATCCTCATGAACCCCGTGCATCTGCGGGGGCTCATGAGGATCTATGCCTCTTGCTGACCCATCTTTGAATCCATGTTCCTCGACCGTTTGACGTTCTGTGGCATTGAATTATCAGATATCCGAAAGACGGCCCATAGACCGTGGTGTGGAAGCGGTAACCCGATTTGGCCCCGACGCACTACAGCAGGAGTTGGATCGACCATGATGATTCAAGGGTAGTGCCAGATTAGCTTGGCGCCATTATAGTCGATCTGTCTCCTGCTACTTGCTTATAGTCGGTTACTGAGGTGACACTTTCAAAATTAGGAAAATGTGGGCTTGGAGTTAAATGGGTTAAAGTTTAATGAAATGTAAAAAAGGCCCTGAATAACGTAGAATAACGCCCTGAAAGTAAGGGCAGCTGGAACCAGTCAGTTTTGGCCAGCAATAGCGAGAGAAATAGGGCCCATGTGATTGCGGATTAAATGAGCTAGATTAGAAACTACCAAAAAAAAACAAAAAAAAAAAAAAAAACAAAACCACAAAAAACAACAGCTGTAATTTATTGATGTCAAGGTTGGGCCACGCATGCACTAGCCTTGTCAGGTCAGGGGTGTCCCACTTTTGCCAGACGCATGTAGGACATGTCGGCATAAACATCATGACTGCGCAGGGTGAAAAGTGCATGAAGACCATGAATCTACAGGTCAGCCTCAGTATAACCTGAAATGTGTGAGCTCTGAAGTCACTAGTCGGTGAGACTTTTTTTTGGTTGCGTCCATCTCCCGTTCGTGATCATGTTGTACTGAATTTATTTTGACTCATGAGAGAAAATCAAGCGAAAGGTCTAACTCTCAATGTCTGTACTAACCCTCTTGTGTTAGCAGCCACCAAAACTGTGAATAGTGAGGTTACATTTATGCCGAACGACTCCCAACAATGAACGAGAACAAAGTCATGGTGGATAACCAGCGTATGCCTTAAGCATAGACAACACTGAACATCTCCAAGAGACATAGATCCTCATGAGCCTGGAGGGCTCATGAGGATCTATGCCACTTGGAGATGTTTGAAGTGTTGTCTGTGCTTATGATCCTCACTGATTATCTGCCATGACTTCGCTTTCGTTCGTTGCTGGGAGTCGTTTTTTTCAAACAAAACCTCACTAATTCCGCCTCCAAAACATTTTTGGTGGCTGCATGCACAAGAGAGATTAATATTCATGCATTTGTAACAGTTCTCATGAAGAATATGAACAATCATGAGTCTTTATCAAATGTGAACATTTATGTGCTTACAGAAGATTATGTTCATGGAACATCATACATGACAACAAGAACCCCTATCCCCCACCCCATTCCACCTCTGCCTCCCCATTTCTACCTTTTCAATTCAGCCTGTGTGTGCACACCTAGTGGCAAAATCCTCAAAATGGAGGAAGAGAGAGAAGAAAACAAACTGTATTTAAAGATATTGTTACCCATTCGTGTCCAGCCCCGAGTATACTCGTGGCCGAAATTTCTCCTACACATTTGGCCACGAGTTAATTCATGGTACAATTAAAATTAATTAAATTAAAATCAATTAAAATATCTCATTTAAAAACCTTTTCAGGTCTACATAATGTACATAATCAAGTAATACATTCCATTTAGTGAAAGTATACAAAGTTTAAGCTCATTCCATACATTTTTCTATTTTTTGTGATTTTTTAAGTAACATAACTAGTTTTTAGTAAAAGAAATTGGACCAGGGAGAGTATTGATCAAAAATAAACATGGACAGGAATGGGTTAAATGAGACTTTTTGGGGGTGATTTTGTTTCATACAATAAACATATTGAAAAATATATATTTAGGCTGAAGCATAATTTATTATCTGGAAAATCATACACGAGATTTCCTACACTTCCCAAATTCTGGGGGTGCTACTTAATAATAATAAATAATAATAATAACGGTATTATATAGGTGCTTTTTCTGAATTTTTATGCGAATCGACTGAAACCGCCGTGAACTGAAACCCAACACGCACGCTCACATTACACACAGATTTTACTCTGGAGACAAACACAGTACAAGACAGACACATGACATTTGCATGGTGCAAAGGGTCAGCTCAGCTACTGATTTCAGAAATTTTGATCGCTTGTATTTGAAATTTTGTGGCCTGAGACCGGTACCAAAGTGGGGGGTGGGGGGGGGGGGTGGAAGAACCGGAGTACCCGGAGAAAGAACCACCGACGGTCTGCCCGAATTAACGGTGACACTTACTAGAGGAGAAAAGTCCGACGCCGGAACCCGTTTTTGAACCTTGCACCTTTAGCATTGGTGGCAGGCGCCTTAACCACTGTGCCACAGCTCGCCCCGGACTTCAGGACTATGTACCTGTTGCAGGAGATGGATTGACCATGATATTCAAGGGAAGTGCCAGTGGCACTACCCTTGAATCATCATGGTCACTGCCATCTCCTGTTGTAGGGTGTTGGGAATACATGCGTTAAGAAGATGGCACTGAATGACTCGAGAGCCGGGTGAAAAGTTGGATTGACAAGATTAAGTGAATGACCCAGATTACAATTTACGAGTTCACACTACCCCACTGAAGTAGAGGCCTGGAAATGCATTGAATGTTACACGAGTGCAGTGCCCCTTTGAACCTGCCCTTTATATCAGGTCATAGTTCTTTCAAAGAATGGTCACTGTCAGCTGTTATCAGGCCTAGATAAAGCACTTCTCATGCATATTTTTTTGGCATGGCCTGACATAGACATGATTGTGGTATGAACCCACCTTTCCTAGAAATTAGAAAAAAATGTTACTGATAATTTCTGGCAAGAGTCATAGATCCTCATGAGCCCCTGCAGGATTCAGGGGCTCATGAGGATCTATGCTTCTTGCAGATATAACTCCATGTTCTTTAGATTAGTGCATTTTCTCAAGTGATTTTCCTCTTCGTTTTTCAGGACAAATGCTATGTGCATGCGCATCGCTGCCTCCACATGGCCAGACTGATCAACCTTCAACTACAGCTGCTGGGGTCAGGGGTGAAGGTCATTAACCTGAGTGCGGAAGAGGTCACGGCTTTTGTGGCAAGCCACCCAAAGTTTTTGGAGGTATGGTTCAATCACTTTTGGGCGCGTGCGTGCAGCCGATAAGATTAACTTTTCTATTACGTGATGTATGGGTCAGGAAGGTGTAGACAAGCTGTAAAACTGTTGGACTTTATAGACATTATTGTGTGCTTGTGATTTTAGATCCTACGGCTTGAAGCCAGTGGGTCCCAAATCACAGACTAGTACACAGTTGTGACATATTTTAGCATTGTCTGGTCAAAGTACAGGTCATCGTATTGCGATTTACCCCAGTTGCAAACCAGATGCAAACTAAAACTCTTTAACCCTTTGGCTGTCAACAACAGTTTTTGTTGCAATGATTCCTGCAGGAATCATTGCAACTTTAACTGCTTCTGACAGCCAAAGGGTTAACTCAGAACTGCATTCCCATTCTTTAAAATGGAGGTCATGTCGTTCATGGAGTTAAAGAGTTAACACACTATGACTCACACACTGAACACAAGACAAACACAGAACACTCACAAACCAGATAGGTGAGGCTATCCCTGGTGGAACTGTACACACTCCAAGGAGAATTACTCAGTGCTGGACAGACAAAGGGTTAGATCCCCTGCCCCCGCCTATCAGGCACCCAAACGCCAGTCCACAGAGAAATATGCAGGTACAGAACAAGATGATCATATACATCGGATCCCTTAAAAGGATGCATCACGTCAAGCCTATAACCCATGTTTTTTTCTGGAACTTAGAAAGTAGGCAGGACAAGCACACACACAAACAAGAAGTGCACTACTAATGTGGTCAGGTAAATATCCTGATTTCGCACAGTAGATGCACAACACAATACACAACAATGTAACGATACAAATTTTTGCTACGAGTTATATAGAATACTCACAAACCAGAATAGGTGAAGCTAGCGCTGGTAGAACTGTACACATACCAAGGGGAATTACTCAGCACTGGACAGACAAACAGTTGGATCCCCTGCCTCCACCTATCAGGCACCCAATCGCCAATTCTACCAGCGCCAGCCTCACCTATCTGGTTTGTGAGTATTCTATACAACTCGAGGCATTGGGTGCCTGATAGGTGGGGGTAAGGGATCTAACTGTTTCTCTGTCCAGCGCTGAGTAATTCCCCTTGGTGTGTGTACAGTTCCACCAGGGATAGCCTCACCTATCTGGTTTGTGAGTGTTCTGTGTTTGTCTTGTGTTCAGTGTGTGAGTCATAGTGTGTTAACTCTTTAACTCCATGAACGACATGACCTCCATTCTAAGAATGGGAATGCAGTTCTGAGTTAACCCTTTGGCTGTCAGAAGCAGTTAAAGTTGCAATGATTCCTGCAGGAATCATTGCAACAAAAACTGTTGTTGACAGCCAAAGGGTTAAAGAGTTTTAGTTTGCATCTGGTTTGCAACTGGGGTAAATCGCAATACGATGACCTGTACTTTGACCAATGCTAAAATATGTCACAACTGTGTACTAGTCTGTGATTTTGGACCCACTGGCTTCAAGCCATAGGATCTAAAATGTGGTATAAACACAGAACAACAACATGGTTTTAAAGCCAAGGTATAACGGCTATGGACTATGCACATTCGGCTGAACATGAATCAACCTTGATTACATATGTTTTTCATCAATAACTAGAAGGTCTGCATCTTTCCACAGGCATATATGGTGACAGAGGCGTACGGTCGGACAGTAGACTGGGCAGAGTCACTGTTCCAGCAAGTCATCGTGAACGGAGAACTTCGCTATCTGCAGGACTTGAGGATGTACATCAAACTGACGCCCTCCCTCATTGAGAACACGCTGTATAAGTATGCACAATATAATATTCTCCTCCTTTTTAGAGAACATGCTGTACAGACTGTGCTCATTATATTTGTTACTATGATGATAGAGAAAACAACCAGAGGTCTGGAAACTCAAACTTCTTTTGGCAAAAGAATCGTTCCGACAGTGTTTGTCATGAAAGCTGCTGTATAATGAAGCGATGTCAAATGGAGAATCATGCTTGAAAGAACCCATATAATTATGCTGATGAGCAAAAGAAATGCAAGATCACTGGATTCATCAGAAACACTACAGTGTTTCCGATGATTCCAGTGATCTTGCATTTCTTTTGCTCATCAGTATAGGATAGGAGAATGAAAGAGAGTTTTCTTCGAATACAGAAAGAATACCATTCAGAATAACAAGGACAAAACTTTAATAAAACAATTTTGCCCTTGAAATGAAAGGATTGACTGCTATTGCTAATATTGCAGCAGTGAGTGGTATAGGCACGTTTGAAAGGCACTAGTAAGGGAGAGAACTGTGCAGCATAGACAAATGATCATAGAAGGGAGAGAATTGTGTATAACCAATCTATTTTGCTTAAGCGCAAAGAAAAAAAGGGAGGGGATATGATGCACATTGTCCTGTGATGCACAGTTCTGCTATCTATCTTTTACCTTATTCTGCTTTGTCCTTATTCCAAAGCATGATTTCCATATAACAAAGCGACAGTGGCACAAAGTGGTGCTGACAGTGACAGAAATCAAAAACGAGTGCGCCAAGCTTATCTGGCACTACTCTTGAATTATCACGGTCAGTCCATCTCCAGCTGTAGGGATCTGGGGCTAAATGGGTTAACTATGTTGGTTATTTCTTGCATGTTGAATGCTTGGCAGTCATTCTTGATCTGGATTACAACCCAAGCAAAGGTCCTTGGGCCCACGACAGCTGTAGTGGGCTAGCGCACGGTTGTGCGCAGGCCCACTGCGGCCGTCATGGACCCGAAGACGTTTTGCTACTGGGGAAATGTTTTCTTGCAGACTGAAACAGGTGCCGAGCAAGCAAGGCAGCAGCCAGCCGTACGTGAAGAAACTGTTGAAATACTGCCCTGATGTGTGGACGCAGTACAAGATTGCTCAGGACTTGGGACTACAGGACATCGTGAGGGAGCTTATTCGCAGTGACAGTTGTGGCAGTTACCTCAAAGACATGCTGGCCACACAGTGAATGTCACATCAGGCATCATAATTTCCTTGGGATCCTTGATATTCACAGGAACGACTTGTACAGCAGAACCTAAAGACATGCTGGTCACACAGTGAACGTCACATCAGGCATCATAATTTCCTTGGGATCCTTGATATTCACAGGAAAGACTTGTACAGCAGAACTTGTTTTTGAGTGAAGACCTATCCCAGTACGCAAAGGTCCTCGAGCCCACGACAGGCGCAGTGGTTCTGTGCACAGGCCCGCTGCGGCCGTTGTGGGCACAGAGACGTTTCGCTTCCGTGGTTATATCACCCGTCATTAAAGACCACCATTAAGGTGGCTGTAGCTACCTAAATGATGGTCTTTATTCACAGGGGACAGTTTGCCCTTCAAGACTTCTCTTGAGAGAGCACCTGTCTTTTTAACCCTTTTAGCCCCAGGACCCTGCAGCAGGAGATGGATTGATCATGATAATTCAAGGGTAGTGCCAGATGAGCTTGGCGCCTTAGGGCGCCAAGCTCATCTGGCACTACCCTTGAATTATCATGATCAACCCACCTCCTGCAACTGGTACATAGTTGTTCAGTTACACTTCCATAATTTGGGAAAAGCCCCCATGGGGCTAAAAGGGTTAAAGAACACATATCTTGCAAAAAAGGGGGTTGCTCAAAAACAGGTTTCTACTGTAGGGTTTCTAAGGTAAAGACGTTTCTTCTGTGGAGAGCAGATTCTGGACTGATTTTTGCAGAAGTTTTGAGAACACCATGAAGCAGCAAACGGTTCCAAAATGGCTTTGGTGCTGTTGGTTAGCTTGAGATTTCAACTACCAAAAGTTTTGGTATGGTAGCTGAACCCAGCCAATTTTCCAAGATTTTTCCCATCAGAAATTGTGATGCCTGTAATGCAACACCAGGGGTAGCTTGCCATTCATACAGTCATGAAGGTCAGCCTCAGTATGACGTGGTACATGGGAGCCATCTCAGTAAGCAAAGGTCCTCGGGCCCACAACGGCCGCAGTGGGCCTGCCGCACCGGCTGTGCACGGGCCCACTGCGGCCGTCGTGGGCCCGAAGATGTTTGGCTACAGGGAATAGAGGCAAACCGCGTTATTCGTGATCACGTTATTGTAGTGGTGAAATTACATGGACTTGTGAAGAAAAAACATTCAGTAAGCAAAATGTCCTTTGCTGACCCATGCATGATGGACCAGCTAAGGCTGATATCTGCCCCAGGACATTTTACCCACCAGGCATGCCCTCTGGGTGCCAGCAATGTGCATGTTACTTCCGATTTTGTTGTGTACAGGAGGAGGCAATACTGAGGTTGACCTATATTCCATTCATCCCTGACACTTCATAGCAGAAGGTGGACTGATCGTGATAGTTCAAGGGTGGTGCCAGGTCAGCTTGGCATGTTGCACCATGCCAATCAGGCACAACCTTTGAACTATCAGGGTTAACTTATCCGACAGCTGGTTCAGTAGTGGCTCATAGTGCTGAGAGGAATCCTGTACATCCATGAAAAGCTTGCGCCAGACAGAAAGTTGCATTCTGTGAGTGGGACAGTCACACCTGCTGTAGCAGCGACCTTAATATACTGGTCACCAGACCCTGTATAAAACGGTCACCTCTCTATATTGCCGACATAACTTCTGTCCCTTAAGTGACCAGTGTGAGCAGGTTTGACTGTATATGAAAACCTTGATAGCGTGTCCACTTGTCTAAAGCAACCCTCTGTCTATTTCTGGTAGAGCAGTTTGGTTTTTTTGCCCATTGTTGATATGCTGCATTGTATGTGTGGGATGAGAACGGTTTCAGTGTTTTAGTAAATGTCCTTAACCCATTACATCCCGACAATGATTTAAAAAAAAAATTCTTATTGTCCTATGAAGACTACATTACAGATTAGGAGATAGGTCAACCATTTTAGTTCAAGGGTGGTGCCAGAATAGCTTGGCGCCTGAGGCGCCAAGCTATTCTGGCACTACCCTTGAATTATCATAGTCAAATTTATTTTAAGCAAGAGTGTATCAGGATGAAAAGGGTTACAGTTGTTTCACCCCTGATTCTTAACTCCGTTTTGTGACTGCGTATTTGCTTGCAGATGCATGTGAAAAAACGACATTTTTTTGGATGTCATATTTGTCCTGTATCATTCTTTAACATTCCATGCTGCTGATGTGTGGCTTTTGTATATGAACATGTCATGTTTTTCCATTCCCATGTGTTATTAGCTGAAGAGTATTCTGCGAAGTTCTTCACTGAACTTCAGCATGGAGTAAATGTTCTTGTGCTCAGATTCTTCCCCAGTTTTATAATTTCTTTACACGCTCAGCATCACACTGGTTGTCTCTCTGAATTTGCTTCCGCTGTAGCGGTAGCGAATCCAGGGAGGCAACCAGCAGTAGTTAATCTATGGAGACAGCCAATGTGTTCACAGTGGTAGCAAGTCGCAGGAAGCGACCAGTGTGCATACAGTGGTGGTGAATAGAGACAACCGTTGTGCAGCTTATGGTGGTAGTGAATCGAAGGTTGTGACTCTGGGTTTCTCTTGTTCTGTCTCATTCATACTTTGTTCTTGGTGATCTTTATGTATGTAGCGTCATTAGCATCTTGTGAAATACATGTGCACATCAGCCTCATTGTGTCATGATACCTGGGAGCCATAAGAAAGTACCATGACACAGTAGAACCAGTTTTGAGCAACCAACTTTTTTTTTGCAAGTTGAAAGAGGACTTAGTGCTGTCTCAAGAGTCATCAACCATCTTAGCCCCAAGGTCCCATTTCTCAAATTTTGGAGGTGTTGCCTAACGATTATGAACAAGTTGCCGGAGATGGCTTGACCATGATAATTCAAGGGTAGTGCCAGATTAGCTTGGCGCCTTCAGGCGCCAAGCTAATCTGGCAATACCCTTAAATTATGGCCAAGCCATCTCCAGCTGTAGGGATCCGGGGCTAAAAGATTAGTTAGTTATTTGGGTTTAACACCGAGCAGGTGACTAAGGCCATCTCTCGGCGGGATGGGTAAAAATCTGGCCAGCCAGACTAAAAGCAAGGTCTTAAGACAAGATGTAAATATATCTTTAAAATATTTCATGCTAAATTGTCTCACAGGTCTTAAAAAGAAACGTCTACAGACTCTGATTGATTGATTGATTGTACATTGCTTAACGTCCCGACAGCAACAAGGCTTTCTCAGGACGTGCCTGCACTGCTTGTGAAAAAAAAACCAAAACTAAACAGAACATTGAATGAATGTCGCCAGCCGGTCAAATACGTTAAATAAACCTAGCACATGGGGCCTAAATAAAGCTAAGACCATTTAGCAACACACATCCAATATCAAGAGCTACAGGCAGTGCAGACAGTAGGGAGTTTTAAAAAGGAAAATACAGGTGAATGGACCTCGGGTAGACAGAAACACATGCCCCAGAATAGAGAGGAAAACTCACCCTGTGGGGCTGACCAGGGTGACCCTGGGAACTAAAAAGTACCTAACCCCACCCAAGTCCCCCAAGGCAGACCCGGGTGGGATTCTACAGACTCTCAAAAAGGTCAAAATAATAGAATTATCATAGTCTATGAATGCTCAAATCTTATTAAACATATTGCACTCTCTCAGAAAACTGAAGATTTTGTCCGGGGGTACATCCCGGAACAAAACCTTCAAGGAGTCTGCTGTGAAGTGTTTATATCTTGTGTCGATTAGATTGACGCAAGACAGCAAAAAGTGTTTGACAGAAAACTGCTCGTCACGGGCATAACACCATAGACGCTCCTCCTGTTTTAGTAAATACGAGTGTGCAACATATGTGTGCCCGATGTGGAGCCGAGCAAGGACAGTCTCCTCACGGCGGCAGCCGCAGTGATAAGGTAAAGAAGTACCCAACGGAGAAAGAAACACACTTAGAAAAGACGGGTACAACACAATTTATTAATATTTTGGGTAAATACCCTTTGTCAAAATAGACAAACAAACAGAGACATCAGCCGCTATTATCTTCATTCGCAGAAGGAATGTGGCAACTGAAGGAGGTAACGTAAAGTAAAATAAAATAAAATGAAGAACCAAAGTGTGGAAAAAGTAAAAATGACGTCAACGAAAAACTCATAAGAGAGAGACTCGGAGAGAAACTGAACACGAGAGACAAGAGTGTGTGTGTAAGCGCGCGCAGGAGCGAGCAAAGGTGAAAGCGTGTGTTTGAGTTACCCTTGATGTTTCACAACTACTTACTCTCCACTTATACCGATATTCTCTTTCTGTATTTGATTTTTTGCTTAGTTTCAATGACTTCTTACTTGCTGTGTACCGTGCTAAATGCTGGGTTTTTTTTCCTCCCGTTTTCCCCCGAGGTAGTCCTCAACTTGAAGGTGATACAAAGTTTTCCTTCGGTTGGTGTTTAGCAGGCTTTGTGTATTACTATTAGACACTCAGCCTACTTTGTGCCCAAGGGTACTCCCCGTTCTCTCTCTCTCTCTCTCTGGCCTCACACACACGCTTTCACTTTTGCTCGCTCCTGCGCGCGCTTACACACACTCTTGTCTCTCCTCGTGTTAAGTTTCTCTCCGAGTCTCTGTCTTATGAGTTTTTCGTTGACGTCATTTTTACTTTTTTCACACTTTTGTTCTTCCTTTTATTTTATTTTACGTCGCCTCCTTCAGTTGCCACATTCCTTCTGCGAATGAAGATAAGTAGCGGCTGATGTCTCTGTTTGTCTATTTTGACAAAGGGTATTGACCCAAAATAGTACTAATAAATTGTGTTGTACCTGTCTTTTCCAAGCATGTTTCTTTCTCCGTTGGGTACTTCTTTGCATTTTACACGCTTGGCAGTCACCTTTTGGGTCCTGATTAGCGATAAGGTAGACTGTCGGACGAGGCTAAAAGGGTTAAAGATCCATCATTTAGGTGGCTGCAGCTACCAAAACGATGGTCCTTAATGGCAGGCTAGGCTACCTGTTAAAATGGTGGTCACTCGAAACAGTTTCTGCTGTAATCACATTTGCGTTATTGTGGTGCTGATTGTACATAGGCTTGTGGAGGAAGACACCTAGAAAGTCCGTCTCCACTTGTACCTGTCTGCAACATATCGACATACTGGTGTGTGTAATACCGAGGCTGACCTTTAGTTTCCTGTGAACTGTGCACTCCAGATTGGATTACAGCAGATGCTGTTTCGAGAGACCACCTTTGTGAGAGTTTGATACCGAGGCTGACCTTTAGATTCCTGTGAACTTTGCACTCCCTGATTGGATTACAGCGGACCCTATTTCGAGAGACCACCTCTGTGAGAGTTTGACTGTCATTAACCCCAAGGCCCCATTTCCCAAATTTTGCAGTTGCAGGAGATGGATGGACTGTGATAACTCAAGGGTAGTGCCAGATGAGCTTGGCGCCATCCATCTTCTTCTGCGGTAGGGTCTTGGAGCTAAATGGGTTAAAGACCATCATTTAGGTGGCTATAGCCAGCTAAATGATGGTCTTTTATGACAGTTGACACACGTTGCCTTTTGAGACTTCTCTTGAGAGAGCACCTGTCTTGTAGGACCTTTTTTTTTTTTTTTTTTTTTTTTTTTTTTTCTTACCCCACCCGGGTCTGCCCTGGGGGACTTGGGTGGGGTTAGGTATTTTTTAGTTCCCAGGGTCACCCTGGTCAGCCCCACAGGGTGGGTTTTTCTCTCTATTCTGGGGCATGTGTTTCTGTCTACCCTTTGTCCATTCACCTGTATTTGCCTTTTTCAAACTCTCCCTACTGTCTGCACTGCCTGTAGCTCTTGATATTGGATGTGTGTTGCTAAATGGTCTTAACTTTATTTAGGCCCCATGTGTTAGGTTTATTTAATGTATTTGACCGGCTGGCGACATACATTCAATGTTCTGTTTTTTTTTTTTTTTTTTTTTTTCACAAGCAGTGCAGGCACGTCCTGAGAAAGCCTTGTTGCTGTCGGGACGTTAAGCAATGTACAATCAATCTTTTTTTCTTGAAGAAAAGGTGGTTGCTCAAGACAGGTTCTACTGTACATGACAGTTAACCCTTTAAGCCCCAAGGTCCTATTTCTCAAATTTTGGAGGTGTTGCCTAATGACTAGGTACCAGTTGCAGGAGATGGATTGACCATGATAATTCAAGGGTAGGGCCAGATTAGCTTGGCGCCTGAAGGCACCAAGCTAATCTGGCACTACTCTTGAATTTTCATGGTCAATCCATCTCCTATTGGGACTTGGGGCTAAATGGGTTAATGTATAGAATAAATGTGACAGACACTGTTCTTGTACAGTTTTGTAATCAGCTTATTTTTGTGTACATTGATGTAATTAGTCAAGTGAGTCACAAATTTATGTGGTTATGTATATCATGTACATTCTGTTCTGAGCTCAGTGTCAAAGGTCATTTCTGATGTAATATGGCCAATGCCAGTATGACCTTTTTTGAAAAGCGAGACTTTCATTGTTATACAATGAAAATTTAGCTTTTTTCAAAAATGAACATACTGGCGGTATAATGGCAGATTTGCAACTCACCATGTCATCGCAGTGTGGGTTGGCATGTTGTTTTTCTGCAATGTGATACTCAAAAAATCCTGTGTATATTTAGCTTTTCATCTGGTGCTTTCAACAGCAGGAAATTAAAAGTGCAATGCATGTTGCAATGTGTGTGCAGAGCTGTACATGCGTATATAAGGAACATAAGGATATATATCTGCAGATAATGTGAGCAGTTATATAACTGTAATGACTACATGTAAGGCAGTTTGCAGTCGACATAAGCACATCTACCTGATCACAGCTTGCTGTGGTATTTTTCTAATAAACAATTTTAGATGTGAGACAGATTGTGTGTGTGTGTATGTGTGTGAAAGGGGTGGATCTGGGGGTGAAAAGCCAAATGTGTTGTAACCAGCCCCCCCCCCCCCCCCCCCCCCCCCCCACTAATGAAAAAGAGAAAGAATATTGAAGAAGATAAATTTAATAAGGGAATAAATATAGAAGAAAGTCAAAGATGTTTTCAGTACCATTATGTCATTCCAGACGACCCCCACCCCCCCTCCCCACCACCTTGAACCGTTTTATTTTTTCCATGTGCCCATGGAAAGATATTTAGCCCATAAAGCCCTGACACGCTACAATCGACCATAATATTCCAAGGGTGGTGTCAGAATAGCTCTACAAACTGTTCCTACACCACCCTTGAACTATCATGGTCGATCTGTCTCTAAAACTATGATGTACACCTCAAAGGCTATAGGAAAAAAAGAAGGTAATTTCCTCATGTTGTAATGTTTGATGGGTGCCCTGTGTCCTTCTGTCACGTAAGACATGTAGTTATGGGGCACAGTGTGTGACCATGATAGCTCAGGGTTAGTGACTGATTAACTTAGTGTGCATTAGGTTTGCACGTACCTGTCGCAATCTGGTGTCCTGAATTTTGGTCGTTGCCAGACCACAGGCAGTGCGTTCGTCCTTCCACTGCCGAGAAAAAGTGAGCGCGGTCCAACTGCAAGAGGCATAAATCCTCATGAGCCCCCGCAGATTGCGGGGGCTCATGGGGATCTATGCCTCTTGCTGACACCGATTTGTATCCGTGATCTTTGGACGGCTGGAACACTTTGGCGTTGAATTAACTTGAACTGAAGATTTCAAAAGTTTACACGATCTCCGACCACTGACAGTAGGAAGGGGCCAAGTACAAGAGTTGACGTGATAACAGACGGGGGACTACGTACACCAGGGAGAGGCGCTCAAACCAGAGGACGCATGCACTGCATGGGTCTACCAGGGGACACATGCACTAAGCAACAGTGCACATGTCGGATGCGCTGCGGCTGTGTGGTAGGGTGTTTGCAGATGGATTGATCCGTCTCTTTCTCAGTCTCTCTCTCTTTCCAGCTTCATCACAATAACTTCCCGTATCCCTTTTCATCCTGATACACCCATTGCTTGAAAAAAAGTTCACTATCATTGATGGCTCTCGGTCAAGGCCCGGGTGGTCACTGAGCCTGAATAGCCTCTTGGCCCTTGAGGCGCCAATTAGCTATTCTGGCACCACCCTTGAACTAACAGTTGATCTATCTCCTAATCTGTAATGTTGCCTTCATAGGACAATAAGCAAATTTTTACAAAAATCAACCTCACGATGTAATGGGTTAAACAGTAATACCTTCAGTTGCCGTAAAGCCGGTTCATGTGAACACACACTGGCACACACACACACTGACACACCCACACCGGCCCGGCAAAGAAGGAATTGTGACGTTTTGAAGTAACAAAATCACTGACACAGAGAAAAAAAGAAACATTTTGGAGTAACAAAGACATAAGAGTGTACTAATTGTAACTTGCCATCACCACATGTCCCCAAACGGATGAAACTATATGGACAGTGCGGCTTCGTAGTACGTCATCAGCCGCGCACCAATGACGTCAATTCATGTGGAACCTCCGCAACTGATTCGTGCAGAACTGTAACGCCGCCGCGGTACCGCCGTACCGTCCGGCATCGTGGGTGTGAGCACACCCATACATGTATACTCTACAGTAAACCGCTTCGGCTATAACAAATCGCCATGGGACCATGGACTGCAGTTAGTTATGTATTCTAACCAAGACTAGTAGAAGAAATGAGAGTGCATTTTTGGAATCATAGGAAACGATGTACTGTTTCCGATTATTCGCAAAATCAGTGTTGGACGAATTTCTTTTGCTTGTCAGTAGCTCACTCACTTCAGTAAAACCAAACCGGGGCAAACCCTTCTATTTTTGCTTACCGTATTGAAAATTAAAATGACATTAATAAAGATTTCAGAAACACAATGATCTGCGTCATATAAGTGGCTGTGAAGAGAGAGGAGGGGGGGGGGGGGATTTGTATATTGGAAGAAACAACTGATTGAGATCTCTATCTATCTATCTATCCCGCAGTCTTGCCGACCGTTGGGGCACCACTGATGACTCTGCAACCAGCCCACTCCATTCCACTCTGTTCTCTGCCATTCTTAGTGTGTCGCTCAGCTTCAGTCCTGCCCACTCTGAGATATTGTGCTCCCATCTTTTTCTGTCTTCCTCTCCTTCGTTCACCTTGCACAGTGCCTGGCAGGATTGTCTTGGCAATCCCTGCTGATCGCGTGACATGCCCTTACCACTTCAGTTTGTGTTTTTTTTCACAATGGCTAATAGGTCTTCATAGGGCCTGATGGCTTGCCTGACACTGCTTCTCACTTCCTCGTTTGTGATATGATCTCTGTACAAAATGCCAAGCAGCCTTCAAAAACATCTCATTTCAGTGGCTTGTATCCTCCTTTCGAGGTCTGCTGTGAGGGTCCATGACTCACAGGCATATAAGAACACTGAGATGACTAAGGAGCGCATCAGTCTGATCTTGGAGCAGAGTGTGATGTTTTTGTCCTTCCATATGGTCTTCAGTCTTGTCAGTGCTGTTGTTGTCTGCACTGTCCTGGACATTATTTTTGGTTTTGATCCTTCATCTGTCACAATGTCTCCTAAGTATTTGAATTTCTTAACTGTTTCCAGTTTTTGGCCTCCAACCATGATTTTGGCGTTATTGGTCATCAGTTTGGTCTTCTCTGCACTGATTTCCATTCCAAACACAATGTCCAGATTTACCACCAGCTGAGCTAGCTCCTCCTCTGTTCCTGCAAGGCCATCAGCAAAGTGCAAGTTCTTGATTGTTCTGCCTTCAATACTCACAGTTCCTTCATGATCTTTCAGAGCGTCCGTCATGATTCTTTCCAGGAAGATGTTGAAAAGAGTAGGTGTCCGACTCCGACTGTTGTCCTAAACCAGTTTCCTATTTTGCCGTTGAAGCAGACTGCGCGAGTGGCCTTGTTGTAAAGGTTTTCTATTACTTTGATCAGGTTGGCATTGATGTTGTACAGCTTCATGGTGGCCCTGTCAAACGCCTTCTTAAAACCCACAAAGACAAGCGTGGGCAGATGTTCACATCTGCACAGGACAGACGACCCCGCCCTCCATGAGTCCCCTGCTGCCTTGCAGGTTAGGTTTTGGATAACCAAAGGCTAGGGTGCTGACATGGTACCTGACTGGGCGTATGAACTTCCTTGATGAAGTCACCAACCAGGGCGAAGGAGTCCCATGAAGGTCTCATCGGCCACGTGTCCAGGACCAAGGCGAGCCACTAGTCATGTGGAGTTTCGGTTGTGGTCAACAGCCTGGAGAAGTCCGCCAAGTGCATTTGCCCAAAGACACACCACATGCAATGACAACCTGACTGAGATATAAAACAGAAACACCACTCTAGCTGCATATGTTACAGTCAATCCATGAAGTCGGGGAAATTTAGTCGTGAATTCGTGTCCAGGAAATATATGAATTGCCAGGTCTGTGACTTCCAGTCATACACATCCACGACGTGGTGATGGAAGCAGACTGGCTGCAATACAAAGAGAATGGACACAGCATGTGCAGGGGTGGATCTGGAGGTGGTGGTGGTGGGGGGGTTACAGGGGTTCGCCCCCCCCCCTCCCCCCAAGGTAACCGATCCGCCCCTGATGTGTGTGTGTGTGTTCACTGTTTAAAAAATAACAAATTGTTTGGGTTCTTTAAATGCGTGATGGAGCGTTTCACTCACTCTTCGGCTGGGTTATTCACCCCAAAAGTTGCAAATACATTTGCTGACACGGATGATTTGTAGGGAACATGTGCGGGTGGTGACAGGTGATAAAGCACCATGGGGGGTTGGGTCAGGGTTGTCTCAGAGTAATGCCTTGATCGACACTCTTGTGACATGACCTCGGGCATGTGTAGGCGAACAGTCCTTGGGTAGTCCTGAGGACCTCTTGCTCACAAGTACTGGGACTATACTGCCGCTTAACCCCTTCACTGCCATTTGGCGCAGACTTTGTTTCTGCCGGAAATCTTCGCCTTAATTTTACGCACAGCGCCATCCCATCCATCTAAGGAGTCCGTCTATGAATGAAGTGGCGTCTGCAAGAGGCCATAGATCCTCATGAGCTCCCGTGAACGCAGGGGCTCATGAGGATCTATATCATAATATGCCTCTTGCAGCTGGATCATGTCTTTTTCTCGACAGTGAAGGGGTTAAGCACACTTGCAGGAGACATAGCTCCTCATGAGCCCCCTCCAACTGCGGGGGATCATGAGGATACATGCCTCTTGCTGACTACTGACAGTTAAGAACGTGTTTCATTGCGAGTTCGCTCAACACTGAATGGATTGCGCAAAAGCTCAACCAAGAATATTTTCAATTTTATAACTTACCGGCATGCTTTTGCCCCCAGCCCCCCCCCCCCCCCCCCACCACCACGCACCTACTTTTTTTTCCTGTGCCTTGACTCAGGTGTGCACCAGGCGGCATATACTTAGGGTAGATAAGGTGTCTCTATATATCTTTTCTTTTACTCTGGTGTGCGGTAGACTCAATGATTTCATTAACTGATAATTCATTGTCTGAACTGATTGAACACTGACTGGTTGGTTGATTAAATCAGTTATTCCACTATCAGTTAATCTGAGACCTGTCTCTGATTATCACTCTGGTTCACTGGCATGTTGGCTGCTGCATGACTAACTGATTCATTACCAGTTAAGTCAACTACCGTGTCACAATTTGATCTCTAGCTCACAGTTTATCGTTGTTGTTTTATTTTAACCTTTTACACCATTACTTGAAATAAATTATAATAGTTTGAGGGTGGTGCCAGAATAGCTTGGCGCCTCTGCTATTCTGGCATTACCCTTAACTAAAATGGTTGGTCTATCTCCTAATCTGTAATGTAGCCTTCATATGACAACAAGCAATGAAAGAATGCATCCTCAGGATGTCAATGGGTTAACTACTAATTTTGTTACTCCCACCCTGTTTCTCAGTTGGGAGCCCACTGTCTGACTTGGACTTTGACTTATCCTGTTTGGCTGATCCGCTGTAAACATTTATGGTGGGGCTCAAAGTACGTGCTTATCAGCCACTGTGATTCAATACTGCTCAGTCACACCTTGCAACTTGTCTCATAATAATTTAATAATTATTACCTGCAGGAATCCCTTCAGGCAAACCCAAGCATCTGTATGCAGCATAGATTTTATTCACACCTGCAGTCGTCCACTGCTCTGCAAGGAACATATGATCCCCTGGCCCTGCAACCGACTATCCGGCACTGACGACTGAAGAGGCATAGATTTTCATGCGCTCCTGCAGCCTTCTAGATAAAATGTCGGTCAACATGGATGTCATTAAATTTAGTTACATCTCTGTTTCTCCGCAGGAGTAAGTCATTCAGGGGTTTATCCTGTGTACACTCGTAACGTTAAGCCGTGTACCTGTGTTCACGCCTGCTTTACTATTCGTGCACGCCTGTATCACACTGCTGGCACTTTGCGCACAAAGCGGGAATCTCCGACCGAAGACACGCCCACGTGCGCACCTCGTGACTGGTGACGAGCGACGACGCACGCGAAGTTGGACTTTGACCCCGAACCCTGACGAAACGCATTAGCGTACATATAAATACCGGAGTACACCACGTCAGATTTCATGTTCGAGCTTTTTCGCATTGTTCACGAGTGAGTAAAGAATTCTGTGTTTTTTTGCTTTGATGCCCCTGCTATGTGTTTAGACTCTGTAAATGTTTGGTGTAAAGGCGAAAAGGTTTCACGACTGCCTTGTTAACACCGCATTTGTGATTCCCTGATTTGTAGACTTTTCTGTTATTCCCTTGAAATTATGTGAATGTTCACGTTACTTTCCGGTAAGCTCAAGTGAAGTGGTGGAGAGTACTAGTCTAAAATGTAGTCAGAACGTGATGAAATCGTACGTGTATTATTGAAATTGAACTAATCATTTCAGAGATTTTTTTTCTGGAAAATGGAACTCCGCCAGCGTTCATTTCATTATTGATTTATTAGCGAGATGTAGTGGACCTGCGGCGGAGTATTACGTGAGTTAAGTTGATCAGCTGGTTATTACTCATGATTTTCTCATGTTGTCTTTAGTTCGTTTCTCAGCAGGCATAGGTCTGGTATTTTTAGGTTCCTAGGCGAAATAAGTCTAGCCAGGGCTAGCGTGCTTTACTCATATTTTGGTCCAGTCAGCAGGAACAATCTTCCAGCCCATGTCAGACATGCTCCAACTCACTCTCAAATCGCAGCTCAAGACATATCTTTTTTTTCATGCGTATAGTTAAAACACGTTCTCAGTGCATTAGCACTTTTCGCAGTATCTGTTCTTGTAACAGTGTGTGTGAGCTTGTCTACGTTGGTATGAAGAAGAATAGATTAGTCTTTCATTTTATGACTTTCTGACTGTATAACACGTATTATACATTTAGCCCTTTTGACCAGCATTATTGTAACTGTAAGACATACAAAAACATTTATAAAATATGTATTGAAAACTATTAACCCTTTATTGAACAGAGGTCACTTTAACCCCTTCACTGCTGGAGAAAGGCGAATGCTATGCAGCTGCAAGAGACATGATAAACCCTCTTGAGCCACTGCAGTCAAGGGGTCTCATGAGGATTTATGTCTCTTGCTAGTCCTGTTGCTAATTTTGTCAAACTTGCAGTTGCATAGATCTGCATTCTTCGCACAATTGTTGGTCAGTGTGCAGTCATTTCTGATGCAAAATTGGTGATCACCGGCAGCAAAGGGGTTAATAAAGTTTAGATTTCATTAACTCATTCTACCCCAGACACACCACAGGAAAATAAGAATCGACCATGATAGTTCAAGGGTGATACCAGAATAGCTTGGCGCCTATGGGCGCCAAGCTATTCTGGCATCACCCTTGAACTATCATGGCTGATCTGTGTCCTGCACTGCAATGCAGTCTTCAGGGGACAACGGCAACATTTAAGGATTTCGGTGATGGGGTAGAATGAGTTAAATGACTTGTAGTTGTATGCTCTGCTTTGCCTGTGATTTGTAGGAGAAATCGATGGCTCTACAGATTTCAGACTTTAGAATGTATTAACCCTTTGCTTGTCGGTAGCAATTAAGCCATTAAGGACAAAAACCACTACCGACAAGCAAAGGGTTGGTGAAATGTTTATTGTGATTTTGTTATTCTATCCATGAAAATGCAATTGCCCATTACGTTTAACCTGGTCAGTGCCGAGAAAATATGAACATACCACCCAACTGCAAGAGGTATAGATCCTCATGTGCTCCCACAGTTGCAGGGGCTTATGAGGATCTATGCCTCTTGCTGATACCACTTGAATTTCATGTTTCATGAAAGCGAGGACATTTTGGTGTTTAATTATAAAAATGCGGAAACAGTTTACATCACTGACACTGAATCGGTGAATGGGTTACGGGATAAGTACTGTTTTTGCAATCAAATTGAGTTGCTTGTGAAAAGATGGGTAGATGAGGGAGTTATGTTACTGTTGGCACCAGCGACAATTTTTAAAGCATGCCAAGATATGCACATTGTATCATTCCCTTCTGAGAATCACCCATGTGGAATAGAAGTAAACTGCTTGCGACAGAAAGAGGTGATGGATACGACTGAGTTTGAGAAGTGACGAGGGTAGTGATAAACTTGTGATGGCCCACACTGGTTGTCTCCCTCAGTCTATTTGCTGTGCTGATCAGTGCTGCGAATCGAGGCAGACAAGGAGTGTTCTGATGGCCTTGGCACCTCAGCTGTTTTGACCGATTTGTAGTTAACTACATACCTGGGGTATCTGCGGTGTATCAGCTGCTAAGACATGCAAGGACATAAAGTCCCGCTGATGCTGACACTGTCACAAGTCGCACACTTAATCTAAGAGAAAGATTTTGTAAATCTTAAAGTTCAGAGGGTGAGAGCAAGTATAATTGCCAGGCACCAGTTTTGACCTGTGTTTTGACTACTTTTACTGTAAACTTAAGTCATTGAAAGCTAGCGGAGAAGAAACAAACGACTTGAAAAAAGGACAGTGGGACTTTAAATGCTATTGTCCTTGCCAAAAGATGGGCTCAATCCAAATTTATTACTAGCTCGATCTGTGTCATGAGGCATGATTGCGATTATGGTGTCAAGAACAGGGCTTTTCACCCTCACAGGATAATATAAAAGGTGAGCCGAATTTTGGGATGACCGTTTTGTAGCAGACAGAGCACCCATAGGGTTTGTTGATTGCTGGTTCTAATCACAAAACTTTTTATTGCTCTCGACATTTGAAATTTTTTAGTTCCTGAGTAACTTCAGTACCTAGTTATGTGTTTACTAGTAATACATGATACATGTACTACAGTGTAAGCTGTCGCACTGGAATCATATAGAAGAGCAGTTTGTAGTGTTGTGTATAGTTTCAGAAGCTAGGACTATAGATTACAAGATTAGCTAGTTGTTGGAGAAAATTATCTCTTTGGGCATCAGAAGTGGTTGTCACAATGATTTCTGCAGGAATCAGCGTGACTAAAAAAGTAAAATGGCTACCAACACCCAAAGGGTTAATTTCAAGTGAGATGTTCTGTATCGTGATACACAGAATGAAGCTGCATATCTGGATGCAACAGATCTTGAATGCTACAAATGTTAATGGATTTTCCTGGAACCAGTGTTCGTAGGATGATGCCAGACTGACCTCAAGTGTTTGTTTCAGGAGGTCTATGTATCGTCGGAACATAATGGAACAGCAACACCGCAATCCCCAGATCCTGGACAAGCTGAGCAAGCTGCCCATCGTCAACGACACCTGCCACCAGGTGCTGGACATTTACGAGCGTACCAAGGGACACAACTTCCTTTTTCGCACAACTTTCGGTCTGGCCGAGGCCACGGCAAAGGCAGTGGCTGGGAAAACGGTCCCCATCATTGTGCACCGCTACCAACCCCAAGGTAAATGTTTAGAAAATACAGTGAATTTCAGATTAACTCTTTCGAGACGTGCCGCATCCGGATTCGCAGCTTTACACTGCAAATCCATATGCGGCACGTCTCGAAAGAGTTAAACAAATGCAGGGGACATAATTTTTGTTAACCATGTCGCTGCCAGTGGATGCAGATTGTTTTTGAAATAATTGTAAATTTAACACTAAATGATGGGTACTAGGAGTTTTCAGCAAGAAGCAGAGATCTTTGAGCCCCTGCAGCTGCAGGGGCTCATGCGGATCTTTATCTCGGAGTTGGGTCAGATTTATTCTTGGCACTGAAGGGGTTAATGTTATATTATGTATTTTGTTTTAACCCTTTTCATCCTGATGCACCCATCACTTGAAATAATTTTTACTGTGATTGTTCAAGGGTGGTGCCAGAAAAGCTTTTAGCGCCTCAGGTGCCAAGCTTTTCTGGCACCACCCTTGAACTAAAATGCATGATCTGTCTTGTAATCTGTGATGTACTATGTAGCCTTCATAGGGGTTGTAAGCAAATTTGTTAAAAATCATCCTAGATGTAGTGGGTTAAGTGAGGTAAGAACTAATTTATGTGGTCATTGCCTTTGAAAAGTCATTTTTGTATAAAGACTTTGTAAGCAAAGTCAGCTGTCTTGGGTTGAGTGTTTATTTTTATGTTTGCATTCATATGATGGTGTTTTCAGCATTTATACAAGCACAGTGTAATTACTCCTGATTTGTTCCTTCTGCAGTGCATCGTGTGAACAGCTATGCCTGTGGCCAGCTGGATGTTTTGGAGGAGAAGTTCCCCATCATCACTCGTCCCACAGAGGAGGTAAACTGCTATTTTTAACCCATTACATCTTGAGGCTGATTTTTTCTTGTTTTACTTCAAGGGCGGTGCCAGCTTGGCACCTCAGATGCAAGCTATTCTGGCACCACCCTTGAACTAGCTGTATGTCAAGTTTATTCCAAGCAATGGATGGATCAGGATGAAAAGGGTTAATCTGCTTGTTATGGCTTGCTGTATTTTTCATATTCATTTTGTTTTAAATCAAAATGTTAAAAAAAAATTCATTGCAGCTTGTCATGAATTTTGTGCAAGTGTTCTGAGCAGCCCCCTTATTTTGTAAGAAAAAATAGGTGCACTTAACAGATGGGTATTCCGAGTCTCAAGAGAGGTCTGGAATGGTAAAGAGTGTCATTAACCCTTTGCCTCCCAGAATGAAATGACTTCCATTTTGTAGAATGGAAGTCATTTAGTTCTGGGTGGCAAATGACCATTATCATGATTGTGCCATTTAAAATGTTTGTCTTTAGTGACAGGTGATATCAGATAGGGTGGTCATTGAAAACGGGCGTTGCTGTGTTCCACAGGTGCTCCGTGAAAGCAAGGAGAAGTATGACAAGACAGTAGGGCCGTATGTGGACCCTGTGCTCCGCCCAGCAGTGGCTGCTGTCAATGTGGGTGTCTCCGCTGTCAATAAGGGCACTGCGGTGGCTTCTGCTGTTGTTGACACAGGCAAGCGATCGGTGAGTTGAATGTGTTAACACCCTAAAAGCCACCAGTACTGTTTACTCCCCCCATGCATGCAGTTACGGGTACTGTCTGTCCCCCCTCTTCTCTTCCAATGTAGCCACCAGTACTGTTTATAATGCCATTGGGCACACAAGAACGGTCTAGCTCATCCAGTAATATCCTTCACTAGTAGTGCATTCGCTTTTTTTCTATGTAGATCAGAACTTTTTGAGCATGTCAGTTGCTGTTATATTCTGAAAGGTCAACTAATGCCTAAATGTAAGAAGAGGAAAAGTGAAGCAAGTTGTTTTTTTTTTCACGCATTTCACACGGACCTCTTTTTTTAAAAAAATTATTGGTTTACATCTGAGTAATTGGAATGTTTGTGTGGTTCAAATGACTTGAATGATTTTTGTTTTGCTTATCAGTATACTTTGTCAAGCCTATACTTTCCTGCCATGCACTACTGTAGCTGTAAGCAGAAAAAAAAAATTGAATTTTAAATCTTAACCCTTTTAGCCCCAGGACCGTGCAGCTGGAGATGGATTGATCATGATAATTCAAGGGTAGTTCCAGATGAACTTGGCACCTTCAGCTGGAGATGGATTGATCATGATAATTCAAGGGTAGTTCCAGATGAACTTGGCGCCTTCAGGCGCCAAGCTCATCTGGCACTACCCTTGAATTATCATGATCAATCCATCTCCAACATCTATTACATATTAACATAGTCATTAGGAATCGCCTCCAAAATCTGAGAAATGGGACCTTGGGGCTAAAAGGGTTAACCCCCTTGTGCACTGTCACTGGTACTGTTTTCAGTACTGGTGGATGCATGCACATTTGGATTAAGTTTTACTTGTCTGGTTTCAGGTCAGTGCTGTGACCAAGCTGGGCACTGACACAGTGTCGGGTGTGTATGGCTTTGGGTGTAACCAGGTGGGAAAGGTTGTGGCAGTGGGACAGGGGGTTGTGACCCAGGGCCTGCAGACACAGTACGGCCAGTACCTGGCGAAGCAGTTCGATCACACGCTGGAAACATCTGAACAGCTGCTGGAGAAATACCTGCCGGAGGAGGACAGTGAGGAAGGTGAGTGAGAAAGTGTATGTTAGCATAGCGACAGTCTTCAGTCCTGGAAACTTGTTTCAGCGTTTTCAAAATCCCACAAGCTGAATTTCAGTTCTTTTGTTCAGACAGAACAGCCCCTCAGCCAGACTGTTCACCTGCAAGAGGCATACATTTTCATGAGCCCCCTGCATCCACAGGGGCTCATCAGAATGTGTCCATTGCTGGCTATGGATTATGGGGCATTGTCAGTCCATGGACCGTTTTCATTCATTCCAATTTTTTGCACCATTTTAGACCTTTCATTGCTTGAAGTGTTGCAGCATTGTCGCTAGATTCTGCTCATTTGAAACGGGCATAAGAGTATTACTCTTCACCTCATTTATACTCCACACATTTAAGACATGCTGTACTCGAGACGCATGGCTTTAGGCTGTGTATCCGGATGCAGCAAGTCTCATGACTTTGCGTACCATATGACAAAGTTGAATATATGATAAATTGCAAATATATGATATGACGATGCTTTTTTTATGGTTCTGGCCATACTTTTTCTTTGTAAAATTACTCCACTCTTCAAGAAACGTTTACAACAATATTAAAAGTGAAGGTCTTTGGCATTTTGTTATGCAGTGGAACCTGTTTTGATCAACTGCCTTTTTATGAGGCAAGAAAAAGTAGTCTTAACCCTTTTCATCCTGATATATACTTTTGCTTGAAATAAATTTGACTGATAGTTCCAGGGTGGTGGCAGAATAGCTTGGCGCCAAGCTATTCTGGCACTACCCTTGAACTAGAATGGTTCTCCTAATCTGTAATGTAGTCTTCATAGGACATTAAGCAAATTATTTAAAAAAATCATCCTCAGGATGTAAAGGGTTAACCCATATTGTACTAAGGCTAAAAGCTTCAAATTTGTACACTGCCATATACAAGCTAAATTATAGTACTTAGAGATGAGGATATAGACCAATGGCTTTAGTTCAAGGGTAGTGCCAGAATAGCTTGGCGCCTAGAGGCACCAAGCTATTCTGGCAATACCCTTGGGACTATTTTAGTCAAACTTATTTCACACACTTGTGTATTCCAAATAAGGGTTGAGGGACAGGTTCTCTCCCGAGAAGTCATGAAGGACATAAAGTGTCACCTGTCGCTGAAGACCATCATTTTAGAGGCAAGAGCCACCTGAATGATGGTCTTTAATGACAAGTGAGCACTCGCAAGGGTGGTCGCTCGAAACAGGGTCTGCTGTATCTGTCAACATAGTTTACTGTAGATATTGTCTCCACAGAAAATGAAGCAGAGGAGAGAGAGAAGGAGATCCCAGCCACCAGGACAGATCGTGTGACCTTGCTGACCCAGCGACTTCACCGCCGACTGTACCGCCGTGCCGATCGTGACCTCAAACACTACAAGTCTGTCACCTTGGAAACCATCCAGCACCTGACCAAGACTTTTGATGTGGTAAGCTGTGCTTTCTAGCAATGAAAGGTAGACTGGTGTTTGAAGCAAATTTTTATGAGTTGGTGAGGCACAGGTTGCGTTTTATGAGGTCTTTTTATGTGTATTAACCCTTTGGCTGTACATAGCGCTTTATGTAAAGGTGATTACTGCAGGCACCACGGGACCCAACCCTTTAGAAACAGATAAGGGGGAGAAATTTAGAGACGCCAGACGTACGTTGTTTAGGCAACATATTCTTTTGGTCATTCAGTTGGAGTTGTCTGTCAAAAGACCAGGGCCCCAAGAGCTGAAGACTTTGCTTACTGTTTGAATATTTCACCAGTTGTGTTTGTGTAAGAAGTAGAGTGCTTTACAAGCGAATGATCTAGCGGTACCTAGACAAAAAGCGCTGTTGACAGCCCAATGGTTAATTTTGTACACTTTCATGGAACAAAAGATGTTTATTTTGTAAATTTATATGTAGGGCAACATTGAGAAGCATTGTTTTCACAATGTGTATAAATTACAATGTTAAGTCTTTTTTTACACCCTGTTGGAACAAAAGACTTTAGTGCTGTAAATTAACTCATTCGAGACGTGCCGCCTACGGATACGCGGCATAAGCTGCGTATTCAGAGGCGGCACATCTCAATTAAGTTGATACAGATAGTGAAAATATGCAGAATGAAAAGAGTTAAATGGATAGGTGGATGTCCCAAAAGTGCATGTAGTCTATATTTATCTTTTATGGACAGATTACTTTGAGGATCTTATTAGTGGATTGACTAATTACTTTGTTACATCTACTTTGTCTCTGTTCAGATCGCCATGTTGAAGGAGGTGCAGACCAAGCTTCAGGATACCCGTGCCCAGACTGTTCAGTATGTTCAGAAACTCCTGGAAGAAATTGAGGGAGAGAAGAATGCAGAGACTCCCGCTGTAAGTTCTGTGGCATTGCCATTACAATTTTTAGCCTTTCCTTAAATTGTTGGTCTGCCTATATAAATGCGCGCACAGATCCCATGATGAGTCGTTTGAATCCTAGCCGTCAGCGTGAAAACACAACGCAGCCTGATATGCAGCCAACCTTTAAAAACAGATAAAGGAGAGAAATTCAGAAACCCCAGAAGTATGTTGTTTAGAGAACATGTAGGTCTTTGGTTCTTTGCGTAGGAGTTGTCTGTCAAAAGCCCAGGGCCCCAAGAGCTGAAGACTTTGCTTACTATTTGAATATTTCACCAGTTGTGTTTGCGTAAGTAGAATGTTGTACAAGGGAATGATGCAGCAGAACCTGTTTTTAGCAACCATCTATTTGAGAGGTCACCTGTCTTTAAAGACCATGATTTAGGTGACTGTAACCAAATAAATGGTCTTTAATGACAGGTGACACTTTTTGTCCTTCAAGATTTTTCTGTAATCTTGTCTGTCTGATTGTTCTACAGAGTCTTGAGGAGCGCACCCTTGCAATTGCCCGTGTGTTGATGGAGAGAATCAGCAGCTCGGTCGCCCCTCTTATGTCTGCTGCCCAGGAGAAATACGGTTCGCTCAAAGGTCACATGACCCAGGTCACCACTTTCCTGCAGGAGTCCGTCAAAACATTCACTGATGTAAGTCTGAATTATTTGTGGCAAAAATCTGTAACCCTTTGTGTGCCAGTAGCAGTTTTTAATGTGATTCCTATTGGACTCATCGCTGCAAAAACTGCCACTGACACGCAAAGGGCCAACTTTAAACCCAACCGAAAGTGGTGACTGCCTTTTAACTGTAGCTAGTGAGACATTAACCCTTTTAGCCCCAAGGTCCCATTTCTCAAATTTGTCAGGTGTTGCCTAATGCCTATTTACCAGTTGTAGGAGATGGATTGACCATAATTCAAAGGTAGTGCCAGATTAGCCTTCGGACACAAAGCTAATCTGGCACTGCCCTTGAATTATCATGGTCAAGCCATCTACTACTGTAGGGATCTGGGGCTAAAAGGGTCAGGTGCTCGTGTGAAGGGTAAAATGTTAGCTGTCATTAAAAATCATATAGCTGGCTACAGCCACCTACGTGATGATTTTTAATGACAGGTGATCTCCCATGAGGTCACCCAAAACAGGTTCTGCTGTCTTTGGAACAGTGTGCGCCTGCATGCTTCAGCAAATATAAACAATTCAAATTTCCAAAACTTCAGTAGCTCGCGTGAGCTTGCCCGTAGCACCACGTAAATGTTCAGTGTTTATGTACAGTGTGTGAGTGAATGTGCATGATTCACATGAGCGTGCTTGTTGGGTTCAGTTTGCAGCAGCGCTTTGAGCCGATTTTCAATTGGGATTAATTGCCTATTTAATGTGCTGATTTATTTATTTATTTATTTATATATTCAAACTCTAACCTTTTCATGCACTAATCTAATAGCTAAAACTTCATAACGCTGCCTCGACAGCCCTGGGACCACATCCAGTCATCTGTATTTTGACGATTAAAGCAGAACTTGTCTTTAGTCTGTCATTGATGACCATCATTTAGGTGACTTCAGCCTCCTGAATGATGGTTTTAACTCATTCTGCCTGCGACACACCACAGCAAGATATGGCTCGACCATGATAGTTCAAGGGTGGTGGCAGAATAGCTTAGCGTCTACAGGTGCCAAGCTATTCTGCCACCACTCTTGAACTATCATGGTCGATCTGTCTCCTGAATTGTAATGCAGTCCCTCATAGGATAATTCAAATGTGGGCATTTCGTACCTCGGGCACAATGAGTTAACGACACTTTGTGCCCTTCAAGACTTCTTTTGAGAGAATATAAGACCAGTTTTTTTTCTTGCAGGAATGATGCTTGCTCCATTAGGTTCCACTGTATCACCTTTCACTCATGTGTATGAAATTCTTTGTTTTGATCTCAGAAATCATCACAGGCAATTTACCAGCTCTTTTTTGTCAAAGGCCAAGAGTGTGAGTGAAATCCCCACCGAGCTGCTGAAGAAGGCCCAAGAGACCCTGCCCTACGTCACCGAACTTGTTCTCTTCACCTTCGACCGCATGGTGGAAACGCTCGATTGGTTTGTGAGTATTGCTACATTTTTTAAAATTTGCATTTTTGATATGAAATGTGCATCAAAGAGAGTGTCTAGCAGACACTCTTGGTGCAGTGCATGTCGGCCTCAGTATTACATGCACCAGTACAGTACAGTAAAACCTGTTTTAAGCAGCTGCCTTTTTTTTTTTACAAAAAAACAGCGGTCTTACAAGACGGGTACTCTCAAGATCACTTCTTTTTGCAAAAGGTTGTTGCTCAAAACAGTTTTTTTTTGTACTGCATGATACTGAGGCTAACCTGCATTTTGGATCGTCGCTAAGTGAAGCAGATGTTTCAAATGGAATGGCTCAACCATGAGAGCTCAAGGGTAGTGCTTGACGGCATATAACCTTCCGCAGGCTATACTGGATGTGAAAGTTGCAGATGAGGTCACTTGATTTGATTCAGTGATGTACAGAGGATAATGCTTTGTATGTGGGAATGACTGATCTGATGGCCGAAATAGGGGCTCAGACATTTTGGTATGATGGCCTGCAGTAGCAGAGGACAAATCGCACGCTATATGACTGCATGTTCTGAATACTGGTATTTTTGTCCCTCTGTATCTTTTTACCACATACAGTTTTCCTTTACTCAACACACACATACTCAAAAAAATTCAGTTTGTTGCGTTTGGTTGAATATATCCCATAAAGCCCTGGCACAAAACGACGGGATGTGGATCGACCATGATAGTTCAGGGGTGGCGTTGGAATAGCTTGTTGCCAAGCTATTCCAACACCACCCTTGAATATCATGGTTGACCTGTTTCCAGAACTCGTACATGTCCAAAATTACATAATTGCACTCAGTCCTTCATGAGATGTGGTTTGAATATGTCTCGTCGTGTGCTTGTCGTCATCTGTGTGTGTATATGATTGAATGATGGTGCTATGTGTTGTATGGGCAGACAGTGAATTTACCCATGAGGGACTAATAAAGTTGTATTGTATGTACCTGTATTTATGCGTACCAGGGAGTGGTGTAAGCATGTAGTATGCGAGTGCTGTTCTACAAAACGTACAGTCTTGCAGATGAAATAGGTTACTTCTATGTGTGTAAAGTGCACAGATCTACCACAAAAAGAAAAACACTTATTAAGCATGTTTATTTGTTTCTGGGGTATTTTTGTACAGACTGTCATGATGTGCTGACACTTTTCCTGCTTTCTTCCTTGGTTTCATTTGTTGGTGCCACTGACCGAACTTTATTTCTTTTCTTCCTCCCTGAGTGAGGGCTGACCCCATCTATGTATCTCTGCAGGGTATTGCCAAGGCTTTCAGGCAGCCTATAAAGGTTACCAATGGATTACCTGTTGAGAATGGAGACTCGAGTGCATAACGTCATAACCCATGAACAGTAACGGAGAAATATGATCAAGAGACAATATGCCTGTGTGAAGAGCACCCTAGGTCATCAGGCTGAAGTCGGCTGCAGTGGGCCTGTGCATGACTGTGCGGGCTCACTGAGCCAGCTTCGGCTCAAAAGCCGTTTGTTGATTCACAAGTGGACACATCAGACTGATCAAATGGAAGAACCATATAATTGGTACAAGCAAAGGACTTTTTCACATGAACTCTAGAGGCATGTAGCTTTTCAGAACAACAAATAGGATGTGGATCGTTCAGCACAGGATTAGAACTGTGCCATATATTTCTTCAGTTTGCTAGGCTGTGATTGTGATGATGGCTTTCTCGCTGTGTTGGCGATTTTTGTGTCGGTACTTCACCAGTAAACGTTTCTGTTGATACTGGACTAAAGGACTAGGTTAGTAATATCATTGACAGTAGGAGTTGAAAGATGTTTACACATCACTCTATTTCAGGGTTGCTTTTGTGATTGTTTTTGCTGACTGCTTTGGAAGAACTTGTAGCTATGTTGTGCTGGATTTTCTTTGCAGATTTAATTTCATGACAAAAGTTCACAGCTTTTGCTGTTAAATATTGGCAGCTTGCTTTTGGTCAGTATTGTACTCATTAACGTTGCGTCTTTGTGGACTTTAACATGGTGTCCAGAGATTAAACAGATTGTGCAGCATTACTTAAATGATAGTTGTGTGCACTCCAGAAAAGTTTCTCTGAAACATTGAGATATGTTATGTGATAAGGACAGTTTCTGGCTGTATATTTAGTGGAATGCACTTTTCTGTTAATTTTTCTTTGTGTTCCTTTTCCACGCCTGGTTGTGCTTACCAATGGAGTGAATCTGTTCATTGACATCGATTCATCATTGTACCTTTCTAATAAAGCATGACTACTTATTCATTTATTTATACTGCGTTCATGTTACTGTGAGATTAACTCGTGCATGCATTGTACATGTATGTGTGTATGCGTGTACTTCGCTTGTGCAGTGATTAGGTCAATAAGTGATATGACCCGGAACATAAAATCAATAGATCATTTTGAAAATCCATAATTCAACAAAATCGCGTTTTAGGCATTTTCGATTTTGAAATGTAGGCAGCAAAAAATGTCGGCGTAGTCAAAAGTAGTGTACAAGGAACAAAGAATACACTTGCATAACGAACGCCGTCTTTTAACAAACTAATTTCATCTTCCCATGCTCGGTCACCCCTGTAACCTGCTCAGTGGGCACAACGGCTTTGCGAGCCACCACAAAAAAGTATACATAATTGAGAAAAGGTTGAAATTGGGTGATTGCAAAGCGAAGCGCAGCCACTGCGTCTACTTGAGTTACTGTCAAGTTATCAACTGCGATGTACAGTTCTACCTCGATCACACGTGCCGTTTGTGGGCGTGGTCTAGTAGTCTGCTCAGTTGTCAAACTTGTCAACACATCTACGTTACGGTAAAGGCTGTTTTCAGTTGGACTCGGTTTGAGAAACATGAGCATGAACAGCACCTGTCGGAGGCGTAGATTTTCATGCGACTTCCATTACATATAATATGCTTTTTTCAGTAAACATTAACATGTACGTGCAAGCACTAAATTACTGTGCTACAGTGAATAGCACAATGATTTTCAGCAACAAGAACCAGTTTTCTGGCAAAACTGATTCAAGTGTCCAGGATATCAACCACAACACATTTTGTCAAATTGTCATAGACACCCCCTCCCTCCGCCCTCTCCTAGAAAACGACAAACAAAAAAAACGGATTGTGGTTAAATTGTCGGTATACAAGTAATTACAAGATGTGGACTTCAACTACAAGATTGAGTTACTGATTGTGTAACCATGAAATAAGAATGAAAGTTATGTGTGAGCACGAGAGTCCGCTGGTACATCAGTTACAACATCTTGCATTACAACATTTTGGACATCATTTAAAAATAAGCATATCTCTGCAAAAATTATGAACCGGCAGCACTGACAACGCTACAGCCATTGCCTTTGCTTTTATACACATCTATTATAAATATATAAACTGCTGAACTTTGTGACAAAAATGGCTACAGACATCTAGATCTAGTCTGCTGCGGCACGCTCATACCGACTCCGCGGATCAAAATCGGCGTCGATGAGACCAACAAGAGACTTGGAGTTACTGCAGCCTCGGGACTGATGAGGATGTATATATGCCTCTTACAGGTGGAAAGCGGTTTGCATCATGTTGGATCGTGTACCTAGTCGGGGCCCATGCTTGCAGTATTGTTTACATTTGCTCCATAGAGGGGGGGCAAGAGTTGCCCATCACTGTAGGCAGCTGGTTGGTTGGTTAGTTCGTGTTTAACGTCCACAGCACCGAGGTGATCATGGACGGCCCTGACGGGCGGTTTTGGGGGACAGGGAAATCTGTTGCCTATGGAGTACACCCTGAACACTGATCAACTCGGGCGCACTCCAACTGTGCCACTTTGATTTACCAGGACCTTTCAACGGACCTGCTATTGAACAAACCCGTTTTTTCCCCCTGGATTGTGAGTCCAGCTACCGGGGCCGGGATGGGATTCGAACCCACGACCCGGCGATTCCCTTTGCTCTCCTGCTCCGACGTTTAACCGCCTGAGCTATTTCGGACTCTTATTAGTATTGGGCAGCTGGCCTCCCGCCTCCCTAATTTTTAGGATGCACTCTGTTCATTGAGAACTGACTGTGTGGGCCTACAGTGCACTCGTGCTAGCTGGCCATAGCTCGCTCTCTCTCTTTCTCGTACAGGCCAACTAACTCACGCAGATATCAGTGACTGTCTAAAAAATGAATAAGTCATATGACCGGCTCGCTGACAGAGCAATGCGTCATTTAAAATTTGTATGCATCAATGACCGATGACCATCCTATACGCTGCTTGTGTATGTCATTACGTAATTTTACAATGCATCACACTTTGTACAAGCTGAGCATGAAGCGCATTTAACAGTTCAAATGAATGTCAAGGAAAATAAAATAGCCATGGAACAAATCTACTGGGTACATGCTTTGTTATTACACGTGTTTCTAACAAATCGGAAAATTATGCCACATTTCACCTGTTCTTAACAAGTAAGAAAATTACACCATCGCTGATCAAGTTCAGCTTTGTCAGATCTGTTCATCAGTATGAGGTATAGATTTTCATTAACCCATATACTGAGGCTAAAGGCTTTAAAATTGTACACTGCCATATGCAAGCTACATTATAGTACTTGCAGTTAAGGCTATAGACCAATGTCTTTAGTTCAAGGGTGGTGCCAGATAAGCTTGGCACCTAGAGGTGCCAAGCTATTCGGGCACTACCCATGAACTATTTTAGTCAAAATTATTTCACACTGTATTCCGAATGATAAGGGTAAACCCCTGCAGCCACAAAGTTTGGCCCCATTTACACCGTCGCTGCCAAGATAACGTTAAAGGCCTATGCTTCCGCGGGGAACTGCTTCAAACAGCCGTGTATTGTGGTATTTCATTACAGACGAAGTCCATTTGAACACCACAAGTACTCATTTCCCTCCAGACAACGTGACATCTGAACACTGTACAAAAACCTAGTTCATCTGACGTGTAATCATTCTCGTCTAAAAATAGATTAGCAGCAGACGACATAGATAGGGTGATAGTTTCGGCTGCTACAGACATGCGCATTGAATACAAAATATGGCATCACAGTGATTCAGTCTGTCAAGCAGACGTTTCTTTGGCGGTGTACCTTCAAAAGTGATTGTACAACTAGCATGACATTCTTTACAAGGAATCCGCTTGGTGACTGATATAGAGCCTAGCAAACGGAAGTTAGTAGTAGCGTCAGAGATTTGAAATACTGCACCAGACTGACGGGGCTGGTGCGAGATCAGTGCCGAGTCGGGAGCGGGCAAGACCGATTCAGTCATGGAGAGGAGAAAAATCAAGTTCCTGGCCGTTGAGAGTGACTGAGACCAATCGACGCAGAGATGAAAACAAAGCTACATTTCGACTTGTAAGTACCATTCCGAACATTTTATATGACCCGTGTACGCTACGTCGTCGTTTACTATGATGTTCTCTTGATTCGACTCATTTCACGCTCGTGTGTTGAGCCAAGATTACACTTCAGAAAGAGGCAGGAGACGTGCAGTGAATCACAGGTGTTCGTTACACACTACAAATGTGTCGCAGTAACGACAGTATGCACACGAGGCGTGATGTTGGAAAGTTACCGGCTGTGGGCTGGCAGTTGAGCGCCTGTGAACAGGAATGTACAAACGCTTTCTAGTCAGTATGGTACGAAGTACTGACGTAACAGCATTCAGTAACCACAGTAACCTTTCAGCAAGTGGCAACTGGTCGGCTTCAGGAGAAAGTTTATTCTTGTTCAGAAGTATTCACGGTTTACAATTCTGAGCATGCCGTTTATTGATCGCATGGTGTGTAGTGTGTGTGTGTGTGTGTGAAGTTGTAAATTTGTGTGTGTGTGTGTGTAGTTGTAGGTCTGGATGTGTACAGCTGACAATGTCACATGATTTTCTTTCAGATATATTTCGCCAATGACCCCACAGAAATCAAGACTCAATACCTGTCAGGTTAGTACTCCCTTTCACTAATGTCTTTAATGTGTGTAAATGTTACATATGTACCATGAATCCATTTTCATACCAGGAATCCTTTTTCAAATGATAATGACAGTTGTGCAATACAGACTTTTTTGAAGTGTAGTTGGATGAGAGTATAATTTCTGTAGTAACAGTGATTGTGAATTATAACACAGTAATGTTTTTGCCTGTCTATTAAGTTTTAATGTGTAGAGTGTTCTCCATAGAGTACCCGAAATGGTACACGAGGCGCAATGAGCTTACACATTTGGTTGTCACTGTATACTATACAGTTGCATCTATTTCAACTAAACAAGAAAAATTAGAAGTGTACATGACAGGTTGTACAGTTCACTTGATGTAACCTGATCTCACCTTTTGTTCTTGGCTTTGGTAATGCTGAATTTTATGTGCATACAGTCTGTACCTGTGTGCACTTGCTTTCTCTGTATCAAAGTGTGTGTGGGCGTGTCTGTGTGTGTGCAATTTTTGTAGCACACACACACACAGGCCTCCCCCCCCCCCCCCCCCCCACACCCATCCCATGTGTTGTACTTAAAATAGTTCCTAGTGTACCGTGTAGTATGTCATGATGATATTATCACCCCGATTTATGTTTATGCATTACTTTATAATTTATAGTTGAAGATGCAGGTGATTTTGAGACATATGCAGCACCTTGCTTCATTAATAACAGTTTTGCACTGTACTCTTCCAAGCTGTTTCCCTTTCGCCAATTGTTAGTGCGATTGTACAAATCAGGACATAATCCCCCATAACCAGTTACTCACTATTATGCTTCATTTTTTTCAGACTCCAAAGAACGCTGAGGCTGACAAGAACTCAAAGAGCAGAATTTGATACATTTGGGACTGGATGCCACAGACAGTACTTAGAACTGCGACAGTGTCTCTCCAGTGGCTGTTGTAGTCTCTCTGCTTTAAAAACCACTTATTTAGCATTGCTACATGCTGCAGAATGATGAAACAGTGTGTCTCCAGAGATTACTCTACAGGTTTCGCTTATATCACATAAAGAGTGATCAACCATACAAAACATTTTTGGGACTGATAAGGATTTGACTGATGGTGTAAAATATACTTCCAAAAGTGTATGTCTTTATCTTGAAATACTACTGCTTTGTACCTGTCTGTATTGTAGGGGAGGGTTAGACACACGCACAATTAAAGTTAGGGTAAAACTATACTTGTTCACAGAATGGCATTGTGTCGTCACTGGAATGCTGTAAAAGTCATGCACGGTTTGAAAATCACTTTTCCACCCGTTGCAGAGGATGGGATGTCATTTACAGTGGCTGTTGAGATCAGTGTTTTGATTTCTTTTTTGATCAATAAATCAGAGAAACATTGATTGTTTAAAAAATTGCAAGAAACTGGAGCATGTTGTGTCAGTGGTGTGTGTCAGTGTGTGTGTGTGTGTATGCGCACTCAAACATGTGTGTTCTCATGCATGTTTGTGTACTCATGCATGCGGTTTGTGTGCAAGGCTGTTTGCATATGTGTGTGTGCTCGTGTATTTGTGTGTGCATAGTACGCATGCTAGCGCGCGCGTGCGTGCGTTTGTGTGTGAGTGTGTACAACAGATAAAGGTATGTGCATATTGTCATTTACAGAGTGAAATCTGTGAAGTGTGTTTGTGTGTGGACTCGTACATGTGTGTGTTCACATGCATGTTTGTGTACTCATGCCTGTGGTGTGTGTGCAAGGTTGTTTGCATCATATGTGTGTGTACTCGTGTATTTGTGTATGGTTACGCATGTTCGCGCACGCGCGTGTGTGTGTGTGTGTGTGTTCAGCACTACAGATAAAGGTACGTGCATATCATCATGTACATAGTGAAATCTGTGAAGTGCTGCCCACGATTCACACGCACGTAAATTGTGCTCTTGCACGGCCAGTGCCATGGGTTACCGTTGGTGCAAACACACATCATTTAGGCTATGCCCGATAACCTACCCCGCTCCCAAACACACACACACTGGCCGGCAGACTGACACACCGTGACCAGACATGCTTAATACTACTCTGACAGTGTCTTTTGGGTTTATTCCGGTTCATTTAGGTAAAAAGACGGACCGACAACCGAGATAACAATGGCCACATACGAGTTTGAGCGGCACATTGTTTGCTTTGCAAAACGAACCAGTGCGCGGGTATTTTGACAAACCATACATTCTCACAGCTCTGAAACACCATTATTTGACTTGTAAGTGTGTTCTATGTGTGTATAAATTGTGCATACTCGGTAAACGCTTTTTTTCAACGATTTTTTTTAGCCCAGATAGAAACTTAGGGGCTTTAACAGCCCCTGTTTGTGGGAGCTCATGAGGATCTATGCCACTTGCCCACGCTACCTTGTGTCCATGTTCCTTGGGTGAATGGGCCCCTTTGGCATTGAATTAACAAACATTTAAGAAGAAATCTGCACCCACTGGCAGTGAATGGGGTTGACATCCTTAGATGGAAGAAGCCATTGGGGTTAACCCATATAAATCATACTGAGGCTAAAAACTTCAAATTTGTGTGCTGCCATATGCAAGCTACATTATAGTACTTGCAGAAAAGGATATACACCAATGGCTTTAGTTCAAGGGTAGTGCCAGAATAGTGTAACCGAGCGGTGGTACAAGAAATTGATTTGGTTGACAGGCCACAGAGGCATGTGACGGAGGAGTCAACAAAGAGGTCGCTATGACATTTGTTTATTGTACCAAGTACTAAAAGCAGTGCCTAAAAACAAAACAAAATGAAAAACATTAAATTTACAGTTTACAAAATCAATTAGATATACAGAATAAACCAAACTTAAGCACAAATACTACCTGACAAAGTCATAAGCGGCTAAACAAATCTTCACAATGTACTAACATTACATCAGCTGCATCTGAACACACACATCAGTCCGAAACCAAAAAAAATAAACATTTCTTGCATGAGGTCATTCGCATAATTAAGCCAATGTCCCATAATCAACATTGATCCTATCGCTAATCGTTAAACCAAAATGAAAACAAAGATACAAGCATTCATAACCACATGCAGACAGAGGGCACAAATCATGACAAATATCAACCTTGCAACATGAACATCAAATCCAAACACAGTCTTACTACACACAAAACATGTACCTCAATCGAACACCAACACGTACATTTTACCAGGAAAACAAAACACGTATCTGGTACGTCAGCACATCTCGCTACAAACATGACATCCGAACACCGAATTACAAACATGAGACAAAGTAACCTCCAGGAATCCACAGTACAACAACCAACATAACAAGATACTCGCATCGCCAGTACTCGGACAAAGAAACAGCCACAAACATACACAACAGATACACAGCAGCTTGGTTGATCAGCATCACACAATGGAGAAGGGGGGGGGGGGGGGGGCGGGGGTGTAGACAACAAAACAATATGCACAAAACAAAGAACACATCAATCAAAAATGCAAACCCTAACCTAAGAATAAGAGCAATGATTTTGCATAATGAAATCTGACCTGACTATATCTGCCAAACTACAGGCTTTCAGCCAAGTGCATCAAACTCAATAGTCATAAGCCAACATGGCAGACACAAAGGAGCCATCAACATGAAAATGATTTCATCAATGATCAAGGCAATATTAGCAAAGTACATCATCAACAGAGCTTTCATTCCCATATAAGCTCATCAGACATGAAATAAAACAACATAATGAAATGCATAAATAAACCTAATTACACGTGTACTTACAGAGGCAAAACTCAGCACAGGAGTCCTTCACATATTCAGTCTTTCAAGCGGGATGCAGTTCAAAATTCGCACACAAAATGAAGGTTCACATGGCACAAGTGGTCTGTGCCTGGCTCAGAGGTGAATGAATGCTACGCTGCGTGCGGGGCTTTATGTAGGGCGTGCGCGGGCCGCAAAGAAAGCACCACTCGACCGTTTTCAGAACTCGGTACTGTTGGAGCGGAAATACTGAAATTTGTGCTAATCAGCACTCGGTTTTCTGACCATAGCTCTGATACTACTGAACCTAGAAACTTGCGGTTTGTTACTAACGAAAAATCCGTGATTGTTGTTCCACTAATCTCAAACATTGATTCGATTAATACCGGCTAGAATTAATTGTGAATTTTTAAACGACTTTTCTCCATGGACCTGGTCGGTGTAAAAGGTGCAAAATCCCAAATAATGTTTAACCCAAAATCGATCGGACTAGAGATGGATTACAAAATGAAAGAGACTATCATGCTGAATCTTATGGATCTTGGTTTAAAATAATCGGTACAGGCATTGAGGAGATATTCAACTTAGAATGCCTAGTCAGAAACACAAGCTATCATCGCCATTGTAGGCACCGGATGCTAGAACAAAGCCATGAGGCGGCCGACGCGGTTGCGTCCCCTGAACAGACACTGAATACCTAGTGGTCTAGATGTAAGCCGGAGGGGTCGGACTAACACAGGCATCAATGAAAGCAATACCTTGTGAGACCTTACATTGAAGGAAAACCCTTGAATGATAACACACACCACTATTGCAAACAAAGTCGTGATGCAACAAAATTACTTCAGATGGGTTATGAGAGCCGGGTGTACCCGGTCACTGGCACTACCCTTGAACCATGTTAGTCAAACTTATTTCACACACTGGTTTATTCTGAATGGTAGGGTTAAATGGAAGAAGCCATCAGGGTTAAAGATTTCTGAATGAAATGATCACAAGGAGTGAGCTGTCGCAGTACATGCAACATATGCTGCAAGCCATCATTTCAAGCCGTTCACAAATACCAGAAGCACAAAACCTGCTTTGAGCAGTCTCCCTTACGAGAGATCACCTGTCATCAGCTTACTCGAGATGTGCCGCCTCCGGATACACGGCTTAAGCCGCATATCTGGAGGCGGCACATCTCAAATGAGTTAAGGACAATCATTTAGGTTGCTGTAATCACCTAAATGATGATGGTCTTTAATGACGGGTGACATTTTTCGGCCTTCAAGACTTCTCTTGGGAGAGCACCCGTCTTGTAACCCTTTTAGCCCCAGGGTCCCATTTCTCAAATTTTGGAGGTGACGAAAAGATGGTTGCTCAAAACAGGTTGTAATGTACCACTAATATGAACTCTTCCTCGCGCTGGGACCATATGGCGTTGAGGCGCGCCCCCTGGGTGGTGGATAGGGGGTCCCTCGTGAGAGGGGTGCACCGAATGAAATAAGGTGCCGTGAACCAACATGGTCTAAGGGAAGGTGACCCCGACAGAAAACCCCTGGTCCTCCTAGTAAGGGGGTTGGGCGTGGGGGTAGCTTCCCCACCCTGCAAAAAAGGAAATAGCTACAAAAACGCCGACGAAAAGACTAACAGTAATTCCTTTCCTGGAGGAGGAAGGTTCTTCTACCAGAAGACTTATGACGTCCTGTGGTGAAAGCCGGAAGTCTTCGGAAGCCACAGGACCGAGCCGCCTCTCTCTATCCAGGGACACAACCATGGGCACATGGAATGTCAAGACCATGTACCAGAGCGGCAAGACTGCCCAGATAGCAGCGGAAATGCAAAAGTACAACCTTTCCCTGCTAGGTATCAGTGAAGCCAGATGGATGCAGTCTGGCCAGAAAAGGCTGTTAAGTGGGGAGATGATTCTGTATTCAGGTCATGAAGAGGAGAATGCCCCCCATACAGAAGGAGTAGCATTCATGCTGTCACCAGTGGCACAGAGAGCGCTGATGGGCTGGGAACCTCTTGGGCCAAGAATTATCACAGCAGCCTTTAGAACCAAGAAAAAGCTCAAGCTGAACGTCATCCAGTGTTATGCGCCCACTAATGACAGTGACGAGGAAGAGAAACAAGAGTTCTACGACCGACTCCAGAGTGCCGTGGACAAATGTGCGGAGCGAGACATCACCATCGTCATGGGCGATTTTAATGCCAAAATAGGGGAGAACAACACCGGATACGAAGAGGTGATGGGGAGACAGGGACTAGGCTCGGAGATGAGTGAGAACGGGGAGAGGTTTGTAGACTTTTGTGCTCTAAACCAACTTGTCATTGGAGGCAGCATCTTCCCACACAGAAGAATACACAAAGCAACTTGGGTCTCACCTGACCATACAACAGAGAACCAAATAGACCATATCTGCATTAACAAGAAATTTAGAAGATCCCTTCAAGATGTTCGAGTGAGGAGGGGAGCAGATGTCGCCTCAGACCACCATCTGCTTACCTTAAGAATGAAGCTCAAGCTAAAGAAAAGCCGCACAGAGACAACAAGAAGACAGCGCTATAATGTAGGCCTCCTGAGAGAAACTGGAGTTAGAGAAGAGTTCAAACTGGTGCTGTCCAACCGGTTTCAAGCGCTACAGGAGCTAGTAAATGAAGAGGAGGCGGTCACCACAGAGCAGCAGTGGAAGGCAGTTAGGCGCTGAACTCAACCTGCAAAGACACTGTAGGGTTCAGGAAACACCATCACAAGGACTGGCTGTCGGCACAGACCTTGAAGAAGATAGAAGTGAGGAAGCAGAAGAAAGCAGTTGTCAACAACAGTCGCTCGAGAGCAGCCAAAGGGGCACAGGAGGAATACGCGGAAGCCAACCGCGAGGTGAAGAGGAGTATCAGGGCAGACAAGAGGGCCTACACAGACAGCCTGGCAGCAGAGGCAGAAAAGGCAGCAGGCAGCGGCAACATGAAACGGCTCTACGACACTACCAGAAGATTGTCGTGCAAGTATGGCCATACAGAAAGACCAGTAAAAGACAAAGAAGGCAAGCCTATTGCAGACAGAGCAGACCAACTCGACAGATGGGCCGAGTATTTTGAAGAGTTACTGAACAGACCTAGCCCACCCGACCCCCCAGACATCCAGCTGGCAGAGACCGACCTACCCATCAGCTGTGACAGACCCAGCCGGGAAGAGATCAGAAGAGCAGTGGCATTTTTGAAGAACGGCAAAGCAGCAGGGCCAGATGGCATCCCAGCGGAGTCTCTGAAAGCAGACCTAGAGACAATGGTGGAGATGCTGTACCCACTGTTTGGAAAGATCTTGGAAGAGGAGGTGATGCCGGCTGACTGGAAGGAGGGGTGGTAAAAGAGCAAGACCGGTCCCACCCAGGTATGCATCCGGTCACTCTGGTCCCGACGCCTCAAAATGTCCGAGCAGAAGAATGTGAAGCACTCGGGGGCGTTTCGATCGGTATTCGTAGTTAGTAACTACAGGCTCCGATTTACTCATCAGGGAACCGGCCTACAATTCTCAGTCCATTTCTTGGTGTCTTCCTCCCAGTGTGTCGCATTTAAATCCTTACATAAGGACATGTTATCCGTGTAGTCCATGCATGTAACTGTAGTCCTGACGCGGCATTTTTGATGTCCAGTATGGTCGCTTTCAAACCCTTGCAGTATTCCTGACGCGGTGTTATAGATGTCTAGTATGAACGCTTTCAAACCCTTGCAGTATTCCTGATGCGGTGTTATTGATGTCAAGTATGATTGCTTCAAATCCTTGCAGGGTCCCAAGGAGGGGTACCTAATCAAGCTTCCCAAGAAAGGCGACCTCAGCAAGTGTTCCAACTACAGAGGAATCACCTTGCTGTCAGTACCAGGAAAGGTCTTCAACAGGATCATCCTAGAGAGAATGAAGAGCTCCATTGACCCCCAGCTGAGAGACCAGCAAGCAGGATTCAGGAAGAACCGATCATGTACAGACCAGATCGCCACTCTCCGCATCATCGTGGAACAGTCTCTGGAGTGGAGCTCCCCGCTGTACGTCAACTTTGTGGATTATGAGAAAGCATTTGACAGCGTGGACCGAGAGACTCTGTGGAAACTCCTACGACACTACGGTGTACCCAAAAAGCTCGTCCGCCTGATCAAGAGCAGCTACGATGGCATGACATGTCGCGTGATCCATGAAGGGCAGTTCACCAGGGAACTCCAGGTCAGAACTGGTGTCAGGCAGGGGTGTCTGCTGTCTCCACGAGGCTTGCTGACATCTCGTCCCTAGTGGGCCTCACCATCCACAAACAGAAAACAAAGACAATGAGGCTGAACGCAACCAGGGAAGAACCAGTCTTGCTTGCTGGCACCCCGTTGGAGGAGGTGGAGTCCTTCACCTATCTCGGGAGCATCATAGACAAAAAAGGCGGCACTGATGCAGATGTCAGAGCACGAATTGGGATGTCAGAGCACGAATTGGTAAAGCCAGAGCAGCCTTTCTCCAGTTGAAAAAAGTGTGGAGTTCAGAGAGCTGTCACAACACACCAAAGTCCGGATTTTCAACTCCAATGTAAAAGCAGTTCTCCTATATGGAGCAGAGACTTGGAGATTGACAAAAACCACAGTCAACAGAGTACAGACCTTCATGAACAGTTGCCTTAGAAGAATTTTGAAAATCCACTGGCCAGAGAAGATCAGCAACGTCAGACTCTGGGAGAGAACAGAACAGATAACAGCAGAGAATGAAATTGGACGAAGAAGATGGGGATGGATCGGTCACACTCTGAGAAAGCCAGCTTCCAGTATCACTAGGCAGGCATTGTCATGGAACCCCCAGGGAAAGAGGAAAAGAGGTAGGCCGAGAAACTCCTGGCGTCGAGACCTCCAAGCAGACATCAAGAGACTGGGAACCACCTGGAGTAGAATCGAAGGAGAAGCACAGGACAGGAGTTGCTGGAGGTCTCTCGACGGCCTATACCCGGGTAGGGGTGACAGGCGTAAGTAAGTAAGTAATATGAACTCTTGATTTTTTTGTTTATTTATTTATTTATTTAATTTATTATTTATTTATTTATTTATTTATTTTATTATTATTATTATTATTTTATTTTTTTTTTTTTTTTGGGGGGGGGGGATGTTAGTGCCTTGTGAATTTTGTAAGAGGTAAATAAATAAATGGACTAGTTGGGGCATGCAACACACGATAGTACCAGCTAAGGTTGGTGCCACGGCACCAAGCCAATGTGGCATTACAACTGAACTATCATGACTGACCCATCTCCCACTCTAGTGCGTGAAAGAGGGAAGGTGTTGCTGTGAGAGCTCCAAGGCAGTGCCTGATTAGCTTGGTGCTTAAGCATTCATTGGCATTTCATGACGTGACATGGTTTTAACCAACTTGCTGCCAAGAACAAGTGTAGATAATCCAACTGCAAGAGATACAGATCCTCATGAGTCCCCGCGCCCCCACCCGGGTCTGCCCTGGGGGACTTTGGTGGGGTTAACTACTTTTTAGTTCCCAGGGTCACCCTGGTCAGCCCCACAGGGTGGGTTTCCTCTCTGTTCTGGGGCACGTGTTTCCGTCTACCCTTGGTCCATTCACCAGTATTTGCCTTTTTAAAACTCTCCTTACTGTCTGCGCTGCCTGTAGCTCTTGATGGTGGATGTATGTTGCTAAAATTAATGGTGTTAGCTTTATTTAGACCCCATGTCTTAGGTTTATTTAACGTATTGGACCGGCTGGCGACGTACATTCAATGTTCTGTTAATGTTTTTTTCACAAGCAGTGCAGGCACGTCCTGAGAAAGTCTGGTTGCTGTCGGGACGTTTCACTCGGACTGTGCGAACAGGAAAAATATCGCATCTTCATTGTTCCACTGGACCATCAAGATTGAATCGACAAAACACAGGAAGGGACTAAGCGTAATACAGCGGTTCGCGGCCAGAGTGATGATGCAATCAGGATGACGCCACCGCTATCGGTCCCGGCCACGCGCGCACCGTTTAGAGTGGCCACGCTTCAATGCACACAACCCCAACCTCAGGCTCACCGTCCTGAGGGGATCGGAACACTGATTCAACGAAGCAGAGAGCGCCTCTTAAATAAGAGGAGATAGCTCATATCAGTGCCGGTAGAAGAGCAATCCAGCTAGCTTACTTTCTAGCAAACACTTACAGAAGACGGACGTGTCATGACAGATGTTTACTCTAAGCATCCAGATATACACCATCAACAGACAACTACCTCTCATTTCCACGTCTATACGGCTAACAGAGATATAGCATACCACAAAAATGGACCGGCCGACATAGAAGATAGACTCCACCTGCAACCAAGGTCACAAGACGCTATCTCACACGGACAGCGGGCGATCAGTCCGACCGCGACAGCCGACCAATGCGATTCGACCATACGTCATCGGCACACGCGCTGCACTAAGCCGCTCTGCCCTCACACCCAGCAAAGCCTCATTCGAAGCGACACGACGAAGGAAACAACAGCTGCCAGCCCTAACTCCGCCAGAAACGGCGATCAAGACCCAAGACATCTATGTCAAGGGAGAACTACAAGGAAGAAGAAAGTCATCGATGGTTTCCCACACCTGAAACAGGGTGGTTGAGACCCATTCCCCACGCCTGATAAAGGGTGGATGGAACGACTGAATACAACCAAGAAACCACAAGCAAGAAGGAGCTCTTCGACCATTCTCCCACACCTATAATAGGGTGGTTGAGACCCACTCCCACACCTATAATAGGGTGGTTGAGACCGACTCCCACACCTATAATAGGGTGGTTGAGACCCACTCCCACACCTATAATAGGGTGGTTGAGACCCACTCCCACACCTATAATAGGGTGGTTGGAACGCACTCCACACACCTGAGAAAATGTGGATGGAACGAAAATCACCAATTAACACCACACGATCGACAAGCTAGAACAAGCGACAAACTACACTGCGATCCTTTTTTTCTGCTACTTTAACAAGACACGTGTGAGCCAGCTACTCAACTGAGGCCACCAATCGGCCCTGCAGCCCCCACGGCAAAACCCTCTACTGAAGTGACATCTGTCATGAATCGCTACACGCTATGACGTCATACTGTTTGCTAAAAGACTTACCTCCCGCCAACGAGAAAGGCAAGCCACTTTGTCTACAACACGGACTAAGAATAGAGGAAACGGACATTGTCTACTTCACACCGACCACAAAACTACGCAGCACCAACTTTAATCTACAACACCAGGCAACACTGGTCACAAAGAACTCGTTCTAAAGCGCACACAAGTGAAAGGAGGACTGGAACGCTCGCAACAAGCGAGGCCAACTATTCTGTGAAGCACTCGAAGAATTGAAGGCCCTTCTACAACGACAAAACCCGGCACCTACCACCAAAACGGTATACAATTCAGGCGGTCCAACAAGCCAACGGCAAC
>BTPG01000001.1:30125495-30140705 GCA_036245525.1 Semisulcospira habei | reverse complement strand
AACAGCAATCAACGAAACGACAGCCACACCAAAACAGCAGCAACAGCTACAACAATAAGCTGATTTTAAAGCATCAACTGTGAGATATGCACCACGGCAACACTGCGTACCACCTACACAGAGGACAATACTAGAAACACTAGTCTGTCGTATGGAAGGCAACACAGCCGCACAAACAACCGGCATCGTCTACAAACACGAATACACGGAGAATCAACAACAACAACAACACCACTCAGTCTGGGATTGATCCGTCAAAACGGACGGATTAATAAACAAAGAATTTGACTCCCACGTCGATACACGCAAACTCCGCCCAACGGTTCCTTGTATCTTATCGCGGCTAAGCCCCGCTGAGCAGTAAATGATCTTGGAACGGACAGGCACAAGCGCCGAGGGAACAGAAGACGCAGCGATACAATCGGATCCTGACACAAGACTGGACCCTGCAAGGATTTGAAGCAATCATACTTGACATCAATAACACCGCATCAGGAATACTGCAAGGATTTGAAAGCGTTCATACTAGACATCTATGACACCGCGTCAGGAATACTGCAAGGGTTTGAAAGCGACCATACTGGACATCAATAATGCCGCGTCAGGACTACAGTTACATGCATGGACTACACGGATAACATGTCCTTATGTAAGGATTTAAATGCGACACACTGGGAGGAAGACAACAAGAAATGGACTGAGAATTGTAGGCCGGTTCCCTGATGAGTAAATCGGAGCCTGTAGTTACTAACTACGAATACCGATCGAAACGCCCCCGAGTGCTTCACATTCTTCTGCTCGGACATTTTGAGGCGTCGGGACCAGAGTGACCGGATGCATACCTGGGTGGGACCGGTCTTGCTCTTTTACCAATGTACAATCAATCAATCATGAGTCCCTGCAGTTGCAGGGGCTCATGAGGATCTATGCCTTTTGCCGACATCTCTGTATATGTTTTGCTGGGTGGTTGGTGCAATTTGGCGCTGAATTTTCAAAGACTTCAGGAACAGTCTGCATCCTCTGGCAGTGAAAGTTTTAACCCTTTCAGCCCGGATCTCTAAAGCAGGAGACGGCTTGACCATGATAATTCAAGGGTAGTGCCAGATTAGCTTGGCGCCTTCAGGCAAGCGCCAAGCTAATCTGGCTCTACCCTTGAATTATCATGGTCAAGCCATCTCCTGCATTGGTACATAGTCGTTGGGCAACACCTCCAAAATTTAGGAAATGGGACCTGGGGGTTAAAAGGGTTAACCCATTATATCCTAATGCCAGTTTTTTTTAAGATATCCTTCAAGGTCCTTGCTAAAGTTGTAGAGACAAATGGCCCATGATAGTTCAAGCGTGGTATCAGAATAATATGGTGCCTACAGGCGGGCAAGCTATTCTGATGCCACCCTTGAACTATGTCGCAGCTGCTTAGGGCTTTATGGGTTAATTTTTTGGTTAAACTGGCTCTTTTTAGCAGTCGATTTTCATGCCTGCATTTAATTTTTTTTTTTTTACAGGCCCTTGACCTCAATGTTAACCTCAATGAGATGGAGCTTGCGGACGTGGTGATGGTCAATTGTAATGGCATGGCCATCCAGCCTGCAGATGGTGGTCATGTGGAACAATGAATGCACTTCATGACTGTGTAAAGATGTCATATAACACTCGCCGTGTGCTTCAACTTGATTCCTGTTGTGTAATAGGCAATGCCTTTAATGCAAATGTCTTCTGTATAGTGCAAGTTCTTACCAAACACCACACAATCTGGACTGATGATAGACTGACAATCCCTCCTCCCCTCTTTTCGATATTTTGATTGGTGGTGAGTAGGTACAAGGAGTTTCACATGTGTGCCTACACCTACCCCTACCCCTTTTTTTTCGGCCAGTGGGACACAAGGTCTGCCCTCTGAGCGCCATCTATCTCTTGTTGAAGGTCCCAAACAAAAAGCTAAAAAAAAAAAACAACCTCAGGAGGCAACTGATCCGCCCCTGGGTGTGCATAATTTTGGGTTTGTCATTGGAATCCTAGCTGTCGGCATGAAAGCATAGTGTTGACAGCTCTCCGCCTGGACCCGAAGGTTCACCTACTGGATTCAACCTTTTACTGCATGCAATTTCCAGTCAGCCCTGGCACATGGCAACAGGAGAGGGATTACTTTGACAGTTCAAGGATTGTACCAGAATAGCTTGGCGCATGAAGGCACCATCCTTAAACTATCGTGGTCAGTCCAAAGTCGTAAGGCAGTCATCAGGAAACGACTGCTGTATTACAAATTTTAACCCTAGCACTCAATGTGTTGAATGACAACCAATCTAAAAATCATAATTTGAAAAACTGCTGCTGCTGGGCAGATCTGTAGCAAAAATGAACAACTTTTCATGCCTGCCTAAGATGAATCAGAACTTGATATGAAGCTCTGCACAAATGGTTCTTGAAAGTTACAAATAGTTTCTTTTGGTAGGACTTTTCATGGTGCTTGCGGGATAGGTACAATATACATGTAGGCTTAACCTTTTCATATAGGGGTTGCACTGCCCATCGCCATTTTGCAAACCATTGGCAGAAGCACATACAGGGCAGGGTCAGTTATGCCAATAAAAGCCTATGCCTGTTTTATGACCCCTGTCTAGTTACTTTTGTACAAGTGATTTTTAGGTATATGCAGTTGCATTGTTTATCTTTCTAGGATTTTAGTGTTCAAATGATTTTAACATACACGTAGCTTCACATCATCAGTTTACTCAAATTCTTGTAAAGTTCATCATGTGCTTAAAATAAGTGTATTTTTAAATCAATGTTGAGTCATACAAATAAACTAATGCAATGAATGCGTATTATAATTGTGTCGCATAATTAATTTTGCTCCCCCCCCCCCCCCCCCACACACACACACATTACGAAAGAAATGGAAAGGTACACTGAAATTTGGATGGCCTGTGCATGTATTATTAAAGCATGTGAAATGACGACTTTAAAGTCCACCGTATACTTGTGTAACGGGCAACTATAGAAAACCTATACAGTGGAGTCCGCTTAACACGAATTTCTGGGGACACGGAAAACCACTTCGTGTTAATCGTATTTCGTGTTAACCAATATGGCCTCAAAATTGATCACGGCCCTCAAGGAGAAAGTGTGTAAGAAGTGTGCGTGAATGAGTATCAGGTTAAAAGTGCACATTATCGTACTTTCTATGCATACCTTCAGCTCGCTAGGAAAACACAAGGAAACGTATACAGCTCGAGTATTTAATGTAAATCCATCAGGTAAAATCCATACTAAGTTACAATCCTCAGGTAAAAGTAACACAGGCTGAAGTACTATCCCGCATCGGTAAAAGGGTTGTGTTGGTACACGAATGATACAACATGAATACAGTACAGAAATGCTAGCCAATGAGAAGACAGATTACAACAGCCGAAGGCTATTCAGCCAATCACAAACTAGAGTTCGCTGTGATCTGTCATGTGTACTTCCACAGCGCGAGAGCGACACGTGAATTGGTTTTCTGTGAATGGAATCTGTGTTCGTGTTAAACAGGTGAATAATAGTGAAATTGCCCTGGTTGGGAACCGAAACCAGCTTCGTGTAAAGCGAAATTTCGTGTTAAGCATTTCGTGTTATCAGTGAAATTTTAATACAGAATAAGAAGGCCGTCGGCCGGGAATGCAAAAACGGTTCGTGTTAACCGGAATTTCGTGTAAAGCGAGTTCGTGTTAACTGGACTCCACTGTAGTTGCTTATTACACGGTTTACATTGGACTTAAAGGAAAAGAATAGAATAGTGACATGTAAATGTATTGACCCTTTAAGCCCCAACACCCTACGGCAGAAGAGTGATTGACCATGATAATGCAAGGGTTGCGTCAGATTAGCTTGGTGCCTGAAGGCGCCAAGCTAATCTGGCACTACCCTTGAATTATCATGGTCAATCCACCTATGAGTGGTACATAGTCGTTAAGTGACACTTCCAAAATTTGGGAAATGCACCCATGGGGCTAAAAGGGTTATCAGTATTCTGTACATGAGTTGCTAGCTGGTGATCCCAAATATTCTGGTACTACACACACAACGAAAAAATGGTAATATGTACCGCTACCAGTATCTACATACTATACGCTTAAACTATATAGCTAGAACTAACATTGAAACAAAATGTTGGTTGTAATCTCCACCTTTCCTGTCAGCTGTTACAAATTCTGTGTCTGGAGCTGTCACAAATTCACTGCAGGTAACTGCTGGAGGCACACATATAAATGAGACTAGCAGTAGCAAGAGGCCAAGATCCTTATGAGCACCAAAATTTGCGGGGGCTCATGAGGATCTATGTCTCTTGCATTTGAGTGTGGTCCACTGCGCTCCACGACGGTGAAGGTGTTGGTGTACCCTGTGACCAATGATACAAGCAAAGAATACTTCTCTGACAAAGAAACACACCACAGGCACATGACCCTTGAGAAACAGCCACTATAAAATACAGCATACAAAGAACTGACTGGCTTTACTGTTTTATGAAAGTTACATTGTAAAAGACCAGACGTTTTCAACTGGCCAATAAGATAGAACATTCACAATTGAAGTATTTTTTTTACAGTAACTTTTCAATTCAACAGAAGACACAACAGTTGACACAGTCAGCAAGCTCCATAGGTCTCGGGGTCAACATTAGGAAGACTCAAGTCATGAGGAAGAACACCATAGTGGGCGACCCAATCACCATCAATGACCAACCTCTGCAAGAGGTGGACGAGTTCACGTACCTGGGCAGCAAGGTTACCACAGATGGAGACTGCACAAGGGAGATCACCACAAGAATCAGCAAAGCCAACCAAGCCTTCGCAATGCTGAAACCCATCTGGAGGACCACAAGCCTGAGCATCCACACCAAGCTCCGTATTTTTAAGAGCAACGTGCTGAGTGTCCTTCTATATGGGTCAGAATGCTGGAAATCCACTACCGCTACGGAACGCAAGCTGGATGTCTTCCAGAACAAGTGCCTGCGACGGATCATGAAGGTCTTCTGGCCAAACATGATTACAAACGAGGAACTACGGAAGAGAGCAGGCGCAGACAGCATCGCTGAAACCATCGCCACACGGAGATGGAGATGGCTAGGCCACGTTTGCAGAATGTCACCTGACTCATTACCAAGGGTGGCACTGAGATGGACACCACAGGGGAAGAGAAACCGTGGGCGACCAAAGGAGACGTGGCGCCGAACCGTGGAGCGAGAGCTCAAGAACAGAGGCCTTACTCTGCAAACAGCACCCAAAATAGCAGCTGACAGACAAAAGTGGCGCTCCCTTGCCGTCGCCTCAAGCACCAGACGGCGCAGAGAGGACTGAATGAATTTCAATTCAACATCTCACACTTCAACCTCTCTACCTGCCGCATGCACAACACATTTACTCTTGTAACCATTTCATGGGTAACTGTACCAACACTGAACGTATCGGCCAGTCGTACTCTCAGTTTGAAATGTATATGGGTCTGCTTTTGCTAGCAAGAAACAGAGATTCCCATGAGGCCCTGCAACTGCAGGGGTTCATGAGAATCTATGACTCTTGCCTGCATAAGCACACCTAAAACCAGAAACGTCCCTCAGGCTGAAAATGTAAATGGTCCAATTTTTGCCATCAAGAGGCTTAGATTCTCATGAGCTCATGTAGCTGCAGGGGCTCATGAGCTTCAATGCCTCTTGCAGGTGGAACAAGCTAGCTGAGGGACTGTAAACAAACAACTTTATCTGTACATGCTCCACATTTTTCTCCATTCTCATGCATTCACAGCTTTCATTCCAATTCCAGCGGTGCAGACAAGAAGCCTGTGCTACCCAAACACTAACTTTAGGACTATTACTGCTACGTTGATTCCAATCAAGGGAACTGCAACAGAGAAGAAAACTGTAAAGAGCGCAAAGTATAAAACATGCAGTTGGAACACCCACTTTCATACCAATGACCAAACGACTCTGAACTTATTTTGTCAAATGCATCCATAGCATTATGGTCTAGGGGAGACGACCCACTTTGGACATGAACTTATCATTTGAATGCGGTCAAATCGTTTATCTCATAAAAAATTATATACGGACTCTAAAAGCTTCAAATTTGTACACTGCCATATATACAAGCTACATTATAGTACTTACAGATAAGGATTTAGACCAATGGCTTTAGTTCAAGGGTGGTGCCAGAATAGCTTGGCACCTAGAGGCACCAAGCTATTCTGGCACTACCCTTGAACTATTTTAGTCAAACTTATTTCAAACACTGGTGTATTCCGAATGATAAAGGTTAGCTCACTTGGGTACTTGTGTCTAGTCTGGAAAAAAATTATGATGAAATTGTCTTTTCTAAGCGTCTTTCTTTTTGTTGTTGAGAGATTTTACAAAACTTCTTTCACTGTAACAAATACGGCAACATGCAATTTTAGCTTCTATTATAATGGTTGGGATGAACATGCCAACCTTGGAAAGAGTAGGGATTCTATACAACGGGACAGGAAACAGGCAAAATCACGCAATATCTGTGCTGCAGCATGACTTCACAATACTGCATGAGATTCAAAGCTGTCTGCTATTGTTGTGTTCTGCTGAGTTTGACTGTTAAGCACGCATTTTGAGGTGCTGCGTTCTAGTGTTTAACATTCTTGCAAGTTTGATTTCGATCAAAGTGGTAAATAATAGTATATAGTTTTCATCCTGTGTGTCCAAGTTGTATAAACCTGGTCTGCTTCATGTTAATTACTCGATTATAGTTCTGTTCCTCGTATCAGACTAAGCGTGTTTCACACTGGCGCACCGGACTTGATTTTGTTTAACAAAAACTTTTTTCTCTTCATGTATGTTACACATTTTCTGTATTTATTGCCTTCTGCTAGTTGGGCTCGATACCATAAAGTATACAGGAAGTTTGTGAGACAATCCTTTTAAAAGTTAATGCGGTGTGAAGTTGGAGTAAAACAACATTTTCCTCATATCGGATTTAGTGTGTTTTACTCTGATGCATCAGGCTTGATTTTGTCTAGCAAAGGCTTTTATAATCTTTTTGGATATTACACGTTTCATATATTTATTTCCTTTTACTAGTGTGGATCTGTACCATAAGGTCTATAGGAACTTGTTCATGATGCGATCCATTTGTTATATTAGCGTGTAAAGTCGGAACATCACGTTTTTCATATATCGTCGGGGGTTCTTTCTCCGGGTACTCCGGTTCTTCCACCCCCCCCCCCCCCCTCACTTTGGTACCGGTCTCAGGCCACTTTACAAATTTCAAATACAAGCGATCAAAAATTCTCTGTAACTTCAGTAGCTGACTGGCCCTTCGTTTGTCTTGTACTGTGTTTGTCTTAAATGGCGTAAATCCGTGTCTGTTTCGTGAGTGTGTGTGTTGGGTTTCAGGCGCGGCGCTTTGAGTCGATTTCCCCAAAATTGAGAAAAAGCGCCTATATAATAACGGTATTATTATTATTTTATTATATCGGACTTAGCGTGCTTTCCTCCGACGCGTCAGACTCTATTTTGTTCAATAAAAACATTTGTATTTTTATTACATGTTTTATACATTCCTTTAACTAGTGTAGATCTGTCCGGTATATAGGAAGTTTGTGAACCGATATGTGTTAATATTACTGCAGTGTAAAAACGGAGTAAAACAACGTTTTTCTCTTGTCGGACTACCCCGGTACACGTGTTTCACTCTAACGTGCCAGACGTGATTTTGTATAGCACTAAAAAAAAAAACTGTTTCATTTTAATCTATACTACAAATTTCATATAGCTCGTGATAATAAAATGAAATGGTTCTAGATCAAAATAGCCTGAACTGTGGTCTCAATATTATTATTTTTGACATGTGCTTTTAATTAATTTGTTGGCATGTTCTTTAAGACAGTCAGTCACATATTTTTTATTCGTCCATGCTGATAATCTAAGACAGACTGTGAAGAGACATTACCATTGTGTGTTAAAATAATGCAGCCCTGAAACAACGTGTGAACGCAGAAGATAAAGCTACGTCATCAAATCAGTCTTTTGTCTCTTCACACCAAACCTTGTAGTTCTTGATTGGCCTCAGTGCACATTAGTTCATGACACTTATTCTCATGGTTAGCAGCTTGTTTAAGAGTTGCCTTATTTTACCACATAATGCCGGTAATGTCTCTTCACACCTAACCTTAAAAGGGTGGTGCCAGGTCAGCTTGGCATGTTGCACCATGCCAATCAGGCACAACCTTTGAACTATCGGGGTTAACTTATCCAACAGCTGGTACAGTAGTGGTTCATAGTGCCGAGAGGAATCCTGTACAACCATGAAAAGCTTGCGCCAGACAGAAAGTTGCATTCTGTGAGTGGGACAGTCACACCTGCTGTAGCAGCCACCTTTATATACTGGTCACCAGACCCTGTATAAAACGCTCACCTCCCTATATTGCCGACATCACTTCTGTCCCTTAAGTGACCAGTGTGAGCAGGTTTGACTGTATATGAAAACCTTGATAGCATGTCCACTTGTCTAAAGCAACCCTCTGTCTATTTCTGGTACAGCAGTTGTTTTTTTCTCCCCTTGTTGACAATATGCTGCATCATGATACAGTGTATGTGTGGGATGAGAACGGTTTCAGTGTTTTAGAAAATGTTCTTAACCCATTACATCCTGACAATGATTAAAAAAAAAATTCTTATTGTCCTATGAAGACTACATTACAGATTAGGAGATAGGTCAACCATTTCAGTTCAAGGGTGGTGCCAGAATAGCTTGGCGCCTGAGGCGCCAAGCTATTCTGGTACTACCCTTAAATTATCATAGTCAAATTTATTTCAAGCAAGAGTGTATCAGGATGAAAAGGGTTACAGTTGTTTCACCTCTGATTCCTAACTCTGTTTTGTGACTGTGCATATTTGCTTGCAGATGCATTTGAAAAAAACGAGTTTTTTGGATGTCATATTTGTCCTGTACCTTTCTTTAACATTCCATGCTGCTGATGTGTGGCTTTTGTATATGAACATGTCATGTTTTCCCATTCCCATGTGTTATTAGCTGAAGAGTATTCTGCGAAGTTCTTCACTGAACTTCAGCATGGAGTAAATGTTCTTGTGCTCAGATTCTTCCCCAGTTTTATAATTTCTTTACACGCTCAGCATCACACTGGTTGTCTCTATGAATTTGCTTCCACTGTAGCGGTAGCGAATCCAGGGAGACAACCAGCAGTAGTTAATCTATAGATGGAGACGGCCAATGTGTTCACAGTGGTAGCAAGTGGCAGGAAGCAACCAGTGTGCATACAGTGGTGGTGAATAGAGACAACCGTTGTGCAGCTTATGGTGGTAGTGAATCGAAGGTTGTGACTCTGGGTTTCTCTTGTTCTGTCTCATTCATATTTTGTTCTTGGTGATCTTTATTTATGTAGCGTCATTAGCATCTTGTGAAATACATGTGCACATCAGCCTCATTGTGTCATGATACCTGGGAGCCATAAGAAAGTACCATGACACAGTAGAACCAGTTTTGAGCAACCAACTTTTTTTTTGCAAGTTGAAAGAGGACTTAGTGCTGTCTCAAGAGTCATTAACCATCTTAGCCCCAAGGTCCCATTTCTCAAATTTTGGAGGTGTTGCCTAACGATTATGAACAAGTTGCCGGAGATGGCTTGACCATGATAATTCAAGGGTAGTGCCAGATGAGCTTGGCGCCTAAAGACACCAAGCTAATCTGGCACTACCCTTAAATTATCATGGTCAAGCCATCTCCTGCTGTAGGAATCCAGTCTCCTCACGGCGGCAGCTGCAGCGATAAGGTAGACTGTCGGACGAGGTTAAAAGGGTTAAAGATCCATCATTTAGGTGGCTGCAGCTACCAAAATGATGGTCCTTAATGGCAGGCTACCTGTTAAAATGGTGGTCACTCGAAACAGTTTCTACTGTACTCCCATTTGCGTTTTTGTGGTGCTGAATGTACATAGGCTTGTGGAGGAAGACACCTAGAAAGTCAGTCTCCACTTGTACCTGTCTGCAACATATGGACATACTGGTGTGTGTAATACAGAGGCTGACCTTTAGTTTCCTGTGAACTCTGCACTCGGGGATTCGATTACAGCAGATGCTGTTTCAAGAGTCCACCTTTGTGAGAGTTTGATACCGAGGCTGACCTTTAGATTCCTGTGAACTTTGCACTCCCAGATTGGATTACAGCAGACCCTATTTCGAGAGACCGCCTTTGTGAGAGTTTGACTGTCATTAACCCTCTTAACCCCAAGGCCCCATTTCCCAAATTTTGGAGTTGTCACCTAACACCTATGAACCAGTTGCAGGAGGTGGATGGACCATGATAACTCAAGGGTTGTGCCAGATGAGCTTGGCGCCTTCAGGCGCCAAACTCATCTGACACTACCCTTGAGTTATCACAGTCCATCCATCTTCTGTGGTAGGGTCTTGGGGCTAAAAGGGTTAAAGATCATCATTTAGGTGGCTATAGCCAGCTAAATGATGGTCTTTTATGACAGTTGACACATGTTGCCTTTTGAGACTTCTCTTGAGAGAGCAACTGCCTTGTAGGACCTTTTTTTTTCTTGAAGAAAAGGTGGTTGCTCAAAACAGGTTCTACTGTACATGACAGTTAACCCTTTAAGCCCCATGGTCCCATTTCTCAAATTTTGGAGGTGTTGCCTAATGACTATGTACCAGTTGCAGGAGATGGATTGACCATGATAATTCAAGGGTAGTGCCAGATTAGCTTGGCGCCTGAAGGCTCCAAGCTAATCTGGCACTACCCTTGAATTATCATGGTCAATCCATCTCCTGTTGGGACTTGGGGCTAAATGGATTAATGTATAGAATAAATGTGCCAGACACTGTTCTTGTAGAGTTTTGTAATCAGCTTATTTTTTGTGTACATTGATGCAATTAGTCAAGTGATTCACAAATTTATGTGGTTATGTATATCATGTACATTCTGTTCTGAGCTCAGTGTCAAAGGTCATTTCTGATGTAATATGACCAATACCAGTATGACCTTTTTTGAAAAGCAAGATTTTCATTGTTATACAATGAAAATTTAGCTTTTTTCAAAAATGAACATACTGGCGGTATAATGGTAGATTTGCAACTCACCATGTCATCACAGTGTGGGTTGGCATGTTGTTTTCCTGCAATGTGATACTCAAAAAATCCTGTGTATATTTAGCTTTTCATCTGGTGCTTTCAACAGCAGGAAATTAAAAGTGCATGTTGCAATGTGTGTGCAGAGCTGTACATGCGTATATAAGGAACATAAGGATATATATCTGCAGATAATGTGAGCAGTTATATAACTGTAATGACTACATGTAAGGCAGTTTGCAGTTGACATAAGCACATCTACCTGATCACAGCTTGCGGTGGTATTTTTCTAATAAACGATTTTGGATGTGAGACAGATTGTGTGTGTGTGTGTGTGTGTGTGTGTATGAAAGGGGTGGATCTGGGGGTGAAAAGTCAAATGTGTTGTAACCAACCCCCCCCCCCCCCCCCCTTCACTAATGAAAAAGAGAAAGAATATTGAAGAAGATAAATTTAATAAGGGAAATAAATATAGAAGAAAGTCAAAGATGTTTTCAGTACCATTATGTCATTCCAGACGAACCCCCCCCCCCCCCCCCCACCACCTTGAACCGTTTTATTTTTTCTATGTGCCCATGGAAAGATATTTAACCCATAAAGCCCTGACACGCTACAATCGACCATAATATTCCAAGGGTGGTGTCAGAATAGCTCTACAAACTGTTCCGACACCACCCTTGAACTATCATGGTCGATCTGTCTCTAAAACTATGATGTACACCTCAAAGGCTATAGGAAAAAAAGAAGGTAATTTCCACATGTTGTAATGTTGATGGGTGTCCTGTGTCCTTCTGTCACGGTAAGATATGAAGTTATGGGGCACAGTGTGTGACCATGATAGCTCTGGGTTAGTGACTGATTAGCTTAGTGTGCATTAGGTTTGCACTCACGTACCTGTCACAATCTGGAGTCCTGAATTTGGGTCGTTGCCAGACACAGGCAGTGGTCTGTGCGTTCGTCCTTCCACTACCGAGAAAAAGTGAGCGCGGTCCAACTGCAAGAGGCATAAATCCTCATGAGCCCCCGCAGATTGCGGGATGGGGATCTATGCCTCTTGCTGACACCGATTTGTATCCGTGATCTTTGGACGGCTGGAACACTTTGGCGTTGAATTAACTTGAACTGAAGATTTCAAAAGTTTACACAATCTCCGACCGGAAGGGGCCAAGTACAAGAGTTGACGTGATAACAGACGGGGATATGTACGTACACCAGGGTGAGGCGCTCAAACCAGAGGACGCATGCACTGCATGGGTCTACCAGGGGACACATGCACTAAGCGACAGTGCACATGTCGGATGCGCTGCGGCTGTGTGGTAGGGTGTTTGCAGATGGATTGATCCGTCTCTTTCTCAGTCTCTCTCTCTTTCCGGCTTCATCACAATAACTTCCCGTATCCCTTTTCATCCTGATACACCCATTGCTTGAAAAAAAGTTCACTATCATTGATGGCTCTCGGTCAAGGCCCGGGTGGTCACTGAGCCTGAATAGCCTCTTGGCCCTTGAGGCGCCAATTAGCTATTCTGGCACCACCCTTGAACTAACAGTTGATCTATCTCCTCAGTAATCTGTAATGTAGCCTTCATATGACAATAAGCAATTTTTGGCAAAAATCAACCTCACGATGTAATGGGTTAAACAGTAATACCTTCAGTTGCCGTAAAGCCGGTTCAGTCATGATGTAAACACACACACCCACACCGGCCCGGCAAAGAAGGAATTGTGACGTTTTGAAGTAACAAAATCACACAGAGAAAAAAAGAAACATTTTGGAGTAACAAAGACATAAGAGTGTACTAATTGTGTAACCATCACCAGATGTCCCCAAACCCGGATGGAACTATGGGACAGTGCCGACATCGTAGTACGTATCAGCCGCGCACCAATGACGTCACTTCATGTCGAACCTCCGCACTCGTACTATTCGTGCAGAACTGTAACGTACCGCCGTACCGTCCGGCATCGTGGGTGTGAGCGCACCCATACATGTGTACTCTACAGTAAACCGCTTCGGCTATAACAAATCGCCATGGGACCATGGACTGCAGAGTGTATTCTAACCAAGACTGTAGTAGAAGAAACGAGAGGGCATTTTTGGAATCATAGGAAACACTGTACTGTTTCCGATTATTCGCAAAATCAGTGTTGGACGCATTTCTTTTGCTTGTCAGTAGCTCACTCACTTCAGTGAAACCAAACCGGGACAAACCTTTCTATTTTTGCTTACCGTATTGAAAATTAAAATGAAATTAATAAAGATTTCAGAAACACAATGATCTGCGTCATATAAGTGGCTGTGAAGAGAGAGAGAGAGAGAGAGAGAGAGAGAGGGGGGGGGGGGAGGGGAATTTGTATACTGGAAGAAACAACTGATTGAGATCTCTATTTATCTATCTATCTATCTATCTATCTATCTATCTATCTATCTATCTATCTATCTATCTATCTATCTATCCCGCAGTCTTGCCGACCGTTGGGGCACCACTGATGATTTGGCAACCAGCTCCCTCCATTCCACTCTGTCACGGACTGTCGGAAAGATGGTGGTTTAAATGTTTGTGAGGTGGGTGTACGGGTTATAATATAATCTTGTCAACAGGGGGAATCTCCACTCACACTCTCATACTCTCATCATTGTAGCCCTCAATCATCTCATTCAATACATTTCTCCCACTCTGGAGAGGGACGTCTCGCATGCGTTCCCCACTCACGCAGCCATACAACTGATTACCACAAACTCAGTTGCTGAAATGCTAACTAGGTTAATTATTTACATATACTGAAACCATCAACCATGTCACACTTAAACTATTGTCTAAAGTATCTTGTTATCTCGCTGTCAGTTCATCTTTGTTCTACCTAATGCTGTTATTTCACTGTCTAGTTCTTTGTTTCTACCTCGGCTAGTTCTGTGCACAGAAACATAAAAGTCACCTTACCTACTGGCCAGGTTTTATACACTACTTCAAGTTATGCGGTGGCTATCTCAGTGGTCCTCGGTGTCGGCACTGCGTCCGTCGACCCGCTACCTGGTCCTCGTCGGCGCTGCGTCTCAGTGTCACACTCGACCCTCTGGCCCCCGATGATCTTTCAGTGTTCTCTTTCGGCACATTCACAACTGATTGTCACTGCTGCATTTTTGCACCCATCACATCTCACGCTTGGGCTAATGTGATCACTGGAGTAGAACCGTCAAATTCTTCTCCGCGGCTTTCCTATACACTATAATAGTCCATATTGGAACGGTTGTTCCCGATCACTGACACAAGTTCAGTCACATTACTTTCCATCTCCGACCTCACGGTCTCTCCCTCTCTCAGCGCCAGTCTTTTCTCTCTCAGCCCATGCCGTCTTCAAGTGTTTTTTTTTCTTCTCTTGATGATGATGATGATGTTTAAAAAGGGATCGGGACTTCCAGCTTTCGCTGATTTCGTCCAGGGGGGGGGGGGGGGGGGGGGGGGAGGACTCTGCTCTTTCACGCTTCGCTTCGTATAAATACTAAAGTCTCTCCCCCTTCCTCACTTTGTATTACTACGCGATTTCAGGACTAATCAGTCATTCACATCTCTACATCAACTTCAACTAATTTCAATAACTATATAAAATATACTGAACATGCATTTCACATCCAGTCCATGCATCCAATGTAACCTAACACCCGTATCACAACATTAATATAATTATTTTGTGACCGGACTATTTCTTTTCCAAATTCTGGAAATTTCCTCAGACTACTGAATAAGTGAGTTCTGTGATAGACTCAAAGCGGGAAAGGTCCTGACCCCATTTCCACACTAACTAGGCGAGGGCCATGTACTTCCTCACGTACTCACTTCGCTCTCTGGTCTATAAAAATACATTACTACTCGGACCTACTTTACCGGCCAATTAGTCTAAATACTCTTATTTCCGTACGTTCACCCCTTCTGGTTTTCCCACCAAGGAATCATGCGTACCGGCACGTAACCCACTTAGTCCCGTCTGCACTTCATGACTTCCTCGCAGTCTGCAATATAAATTTCCCTCATTCCATAATTTCACTAGTACTTTAGTTTTTAACCTTTCACTTAATTCTGAATCATAATTTTGGCTCCCTTGACACACTCCGTTCTCTGCCA
>BTPG01000001.1:29924392-30119450 GCA_036245525.1 Semisulcospira habei | reverse complement strand
GGGGGGGGGGGGGGGGGGGAAGAAAACGAAGACAATGAGGCTGAACACAACCAGGGAAGAACCAATCTTGCTTGCTGGCACCCCGTTGCAGGAGGTGGAGTCCTTCACCTATCTTGGGAGCATCATAGACAAAAGCGGCACTGATGCAGATGTAGAGCACGAATCGGTAAAGCCAGAGCAGCCTTTCTCCAGTTAAAAAAAGTGTGGAGTTCCAGAGAGCTGTCACAACACACCAAAGTCTGGATTTTCAACTCCAATGTAAAAGCAGTTCTCCTATATGGAGCAGAGACTTGGAGATTGACAAAAACCACAGTCAACAGAGTACTGACCTTCATGAACAGTTGCCTTAGAAGAATTTTGAAAATCCACTGGCCAGAGAAGATCAGCAACGTCAGACTCTGGGACAGAACAGAGCAGAAAACAGAATGAAATTGGGCGAAGAAGATGGGGATGGATCGGTCACAGCCTAAGAAAGCCAGCTTCCAGTATTACTAGGCAGGCATTGTCATGGAACCCCCAGGAAAAGAGGTAGGCCGAGAAACTCCTGGCGTCGAGACCTCCAAGCAGACATCAAGAGACTGGGAACCACCTGGAGTAGAATCGAAGGAGAAGCACAGGACAGGAGTTGCTGGAGGTCTCTCGTCGACGGCCTATACCTGGTTAGGGGTGACGGGCGTAAGTAACATACCTGGGGTATCTGCGGTGTATCGGCTGCTAAGACCCGCAAGGACATAAAGTCCCGCTGATGCTGACACTGTGTCACAAGTCGCACACTTAATCTAAGAGAAAGATTTTGTAAATCTTCAGAGGGTGAGAGCAAGTATAATTGCCAGGCACCAGTTTTAACCTGTTTTGACTACTTTTACTGTAAACTTAAGTCATTGAAAGCTAGCGGAGAAGAAACAAAAGACTTGAAAAAAGGACAGTGGGACTTTAAATGCTATTGTCCTTGCCAAAAGATGGGCTCAATCCAAATATTTATTACTAGCTCGATCCGTGTCATGAGGCATGATTGCGATTATGGTGTCAAGAACAGGGCTTTTCACCCTCACAGGATAATATAAAAGGTGAGCCGAATTTTGGGATGACCGTTTTGTAGCAGACAGAGCACCCATAGGGTTTGTCGAGTGCTGGTTCTAGTCACAAAACTTTTTATTGCTCTCGACATTTGAAATTTTTTAGTTCCTGAGTAACTTCAGTACCTAGTTATGTGTTTACTAGTAATACATGATACATGTACTACTCAAAGTGTAAGCTGTCGCACTGGAATCATATAGAAGAGCAGTTTGTAGTGTTATGTACAGTTTCAGAAGCTAGGACTATAGATTACAAGATTAGCTAGTTGTTGGAGAAAATTATCCCTTTGGGCATCAGAAGTGGTTGTAGTCACAATGATTCCTGCAGGAATCATCGTGACTAAAATGGCTACCAACACCCAAAGGGTTAATTTCAAGTGAGATGTTCTGTATCGTGATACACAGAATGAAGCTGCATATATATCTGGATGCAACAGATCTTGAATGCTACAAATGTTAATGGATTTTCCTGGAACCAGTGTTCGTAGGATGATGCCAGACTGACCTCAAGTGTTTGTTTCAGGAGGTCTATGTATCGCCAGAACATAATGGAACAGCAACACCGCAATCCCCAGATCCTGGACAAGCTGAGGGAGCTGCCCATCGTCAACGACACCTGCCACCAGGTGCTGGACATTTACGAGCGTACCAAGGGACACAACTTCCTTTTTCGTACAACTTTCGGTCTGGCCGAGGCCACGGCAAAGGCAGTGGCTGGGAAAACGGTCCCCATCATTGTGCACCGCTACCAACCCCAAGGTAAATGTTTAGAAAATACAGTGAATTTCAGATTAACTCTTTCGAGACGTGCCGCAATCGGATTCGCAGCTTTACACTGCAAATCCATATGTGGCACATCTCGAAAGAGTTAAACAAATGCAGGGGACATAATTTTTGTTAACCATGTTGCTGCCAGTCCTCGCGCTGGGACCATACGGCGTTGAGGCGCGTCCCCTGGGTGGTGGATAGGGGGTCCCTCGTGAGAGGGGTGCACCGAATGAAATAAGGTGCCGTGAACCAACATGGTCTAAGGGAAGGTGACCCCGACAGAAAACCCCTGGTCCTCCTAGTAAGGGGGTTGGGCGTGGGGGTAGCTTCCCCACCCTGCAAAAAAGGAAATAGCTACAAAAACGCCGAAAAGACTAACAGTAATTCCTTTCCTGGAGGAGGAAGGTTCTTCTACTAGAAGACTTATGACATCCTGTGGTGAAAGTCGGAAGCCACAGGACCGAGCCGCCTCTCTCTATCCAGGGACACAACCATGGGCACATGGAACGTCAAGACCATGTACCAGAGCGGCAAGGCTGCCCAGATAGCAGCGGAAATGCAAAAATACAACCTTTCCCTGCTAGGTATCAGTGAAGCCAGATGGATGCAGTCTGGCCAGAAAAGGCTGTTAAGTGGGGAGATGATTCTGTATTCAGGTCATGAAGAGGAGAATGCCCCCCATACAGAAGGAGTAGCATTCATGCTGTCACCAGTGGCACAGAGAGCGCTGATGGGCTGGGAACCTCTTGGGCCAAGAATTATCACAGCAGCCTTTAGAACCAAGAAAAAGCTCAAGCTGAACGTCATCCAGTATTATGCGCCCACTAATGACAGTGACGAGGAAGAGAAACAAGAGTTCTACGACCGACTCCAGAGTGCCGTGGACAAATGTGCGGAGCGAGACATCACCATCGTCATGGGCGATTTTAATGCCAAAATAGGGGAGAACAACACCGGATACGAAGAGGTGATGGGGAGACAGGGACTAGGCTCGGAGATGAGTGAGAACAGGGAGAGGTTTGTAGACTTTTGTGCTCTAAACCAACTTGTCATTGGAGGCAGCATCTTCCCACACAGAAGAATACACAAAGCAACTTGGGTCTCACCTGACCATACAACAGAGAACCAAATGGACCATATCTGCATTAGCAAGAAATTTAGAAGATCCCTTCAAGATGTTCGAGTGAGGAGGGGAGCAGATGTCGCCTCAGACCACCATCTGCTTACCTTAAGAATGAAGCTCAAGCTAAAGAAAAGCCGCACAGAGACAACAAGAAGACAGCGCTATAATGTAGGCCTCCTGAGAGAAACTGGAGTTAGAGAAGAGTTCAAACTGGTGCTGTCCAACCGGTTTCAAGCGCTACAGGAGCTAGTAAATGAAGAGGCGGTCACCACAGAGCAGCAGTGGAAGGCAGTTAGAGAGGCGCTGAACTCAACCTGCCAAAGACTGTAGGGTTCAGGAAACACCATCACAAGGACTGGCTGTCGGCACAGACCTTGAAGAAGATAGAAGTGAGGAAGCAGAAGAAAGCAGCGGTCAACAAGTCGCACGAGAGCAGCCAAAGTAAGGGCACAGGAGGAATACTCGGAAGCCAACCGCGAGGTGAAGAGGAGCATCAGGGCAGACAAGAGGGCCTACACAGACAGCCTGGCAGCAGAGGCAGAAAAGGCAGCAGGCAGCGGCAACATGAAACGGCTCTACGACATTACCAGAAGATTGTCGGGTAAGTATGGCCATACAGAAAGACCAGTAAAAGACAAAGAAGGCAAGCCTATTGCAGACAGAGCAGACCAACTCGACAGATGGGCCGAGTATTTTGAAGAGTTACTGAACAGACCTAGCCCACCCGACCCCCCCGACATCCAGCCGGCAGAGACCGACCTACCCATCAGCTGTGACGGACCCAGCCAGGAAGAGATCAGAAAAGCAGTGGCATTTTTGAAGAATGGCAAAGCAGCAGGGCCAGATGGCATCCCAGCGGAGTCTCTGAAAGCAGACCTAGAGACAACAGTTGAGATGCTGTACCCACTGTTTGGAAAGATCTGGGAAGAGGAGGTGATGCCAGCTGACTGGAAGGAGGGGTACCTAATCAAGCTTCCCAAGAAAGGCGACCTCAGCAAGTGTTCCAACTACAGAGGAATCACCTTGCTGTCAGTACCAGGAAAGGTCTTCAACAGGATCATCCTAGAGAGAATGAAGAGCTCCGTTGACCCCCAGCTGAGAGACCAGCAAGCAGGATTCAGGAAGAACCGATCATGTACAGACCAGATCGCCACTCTCCGCATCATCGTGGAACAGTCTCTGGAGTGGAGCTCCCCACTGTACGTCAACTTTGTGGATTATGAGAAAGCATTTGACAGCGTGGACCAAGAGACTCTGTGGAAACTCCTATGACACTACGGTGTACCCACAAAGCTCGTCCGCCTGATCAAGAGCAGCTATGATGGCATGACATGTCGCGTGATCCACGAAGGGCAGTTCACCAGAGAGCTCCAGGTCAGAACTGGTGTCAGGCAGGGGTGTCTGCTGTCTCCGTTCCTCTTCCTACTGGCCATAGACTGGGTCATGAAGATGACCACAGAGCACAGACGAAGTGGAATACAGTGGACACTGTAGACACAGCTTGACGACCTCGATTTTGCAGACGACTTGGCATTACTGTCCCACACTCATCAACAAATGCAGGACAAGACCACGAGGCTTGCTGACATCTCGTCCCAAGTGGGCCTCACCATTCACAAACAGAAAACGAAGACAATGAGGCTGAACGCAACCAGGGAAGAACCAGTCTTGCTTGCTGGCACCCCGTTGGAGGAGGTGGAGTCCTTCACCTATCTCGGGAGCATCATAGACAAAAAAAGGCGGCACTGATGCAGATGTCGGAGCACGAATCGGTAAAGCCAGAGCAGCCTTTCTCCAGTTAAAAAAAGTGTGGAGTTCCAGAGAGCTGTCACAACACACCAAAGTCCGGATTTTCAACTCCAATGTAAAAGCAGTTCTCCTATATGTAGCAGAGACATGATCTGATCTTGGCTTGACTTCGCGAACGAAGATTTTATAGGAGTTGCCCACGACGTCTGCAGGCTTGTTCGTGGCTGCGGAGGCCAATCCGAGACAGGCAGGTTCGACCGCAGTGGCTGCAGGGGAAGGTATGGTCAGGGTTCTGAGCTGCGGCATCTCTGTTTTTTCTCCTGAGTCGCTTGTCCTTAAGGCTAGCTCTGTGAGAGTCCTCAAAGGAGACAGCTGCCTTGTAAATGGTGGAGCGCCAGGTGTCACGGTCCGCAGCAAGCGAAGACCACTGGTGATGGTCGATTTGGCAGGCACTAAGTGACTTCTTGAGACAGTCTTTGTATCTCTTTTTTGGTGCCCCTCTGTCACGGTGTCCAGTAGCAAGCTCGCCGAACAGGGTGATCTTTGGTAGGCGATGATCCTCCATCCTGGAGACATGCCCCGCCCAGCGGAGCTGTGTCCGCAGCAGCAAAGCCTCGATGCTCACAGTTTCAGCCTGTTCAAGGACCTCGACGTTGGTGACATAGTCACTCCAGTGAATGCCCAGGATGGTACGCAGGCAGCGCTGGTGGAAGCGTTCGAGGAGTCGTAGTTGGCTCCGGTAGAGTGCCCAGGACTCGGAACCATACAGCAGGGTGGTGAGGACCACAGCTCTATACACGCTGATCTTGGTGCCTGTTTTCAGCTGTTGATTGTGCCACACCCGCTTGAAAAGTCGCCCGAAAGCGCTGTTCGCTTTTGCCAGCCTGCTGTCAAGCTCCTTGTCCAGCTTGGCGTCCGACGTGATAACGCAGCCAAGGTAAGTAAACTGGTGCACTGACTTTAGTTCAGTCTCGCCAATGGTGATGTGAGGAGGGCGATACACTGTCTTGGGTACCGGCTGATGGAGGACCTCTGTCTTTATCAGACTGACCTCGAGTCCAAAGAGCTGGGCAGCATCTGCGAAGCAAGTCGTGATGCGCTGCAGGGCTCTCTCTGTGTGTGCAACGAGGGCAGCATCATCAGCAAAAAGCAGCTCACGAATCAGTTGGTCTAGGGTTTTCGTGTGGGCCTGCAGTCGTCTGAGTTTGAACAGGCTGCCATCGAGACGATACCTGATGTACACTGCATCGTCATCATCGAGGTCCACTGTGGCCTGCTTCAACATCATGCTAAAAAAGATGGTGAAGAGGGTCGGTGCCAGCACGCAGCCCTGCTTTACGCCGTTGAGAATAGGGAATGGTTCTGAGAGGTCATTGAGACATGGAGATTGACAAAAACCACAGTCAACAGAGTACAGACCTTCATGAACAGTTGCCTTAGAAGAATTTTGAAAATCCACTGGCCAGAGAAGATCAGCAACGTCAGACTCTGGGAGAGAACAGAGCAGATAACAGCAGAGAATGAAATTGGGCGAAGAAGATGGGGATGGATCGGTCAGTCTGAGAAAGCCAGCTTCCAGTATCACTAGGCAGGCATTGTCATGGAACCCCCAGGGAAAGAGGAAAAGAGGTAGGCCGAGAAACTCCTGGCGTCGAGACCTCCAAGCAGACATCAAGAGACTGGGAACCACCTGGAGTAGAATCGAAGGAGAAGCACAGGACAGGAGTTGCTGGAGGTCTCTCGTCGACGGCCTATACCCGGGTAGGGGTGACAGGCGTAAGTAAGTAAGTAATGTTGCTGCCAGTGGATGCAGATTGTTTTTGAAATAATTGTAAATTTAACACTAAATGATTGGTACTAGGAGTTTTCAGCAAGAAGCAGATCTTTATGAGCCCCAGCAGCTGCGGGGGCTCGTGCGGATCTTTATCTCCTGGAGTTGGGTCAGATTTATTTTTCTTGGCACTGAAGGGGTTAATGTTATATTTATATTTTTTTTAACCCTTTTCATCCTGATGCACCCATCACTTGAAATAATTTTTACTGTGATAGTTCAAGGGTGGTGCCATAAAAGCTTGGCGCCTCAGGTGCCAAGCTTTTCTGGCACCACCCTTGAACTAAAATGCATGATCTGTCTTGTAATCTGTGATGTAGCCTTCATAGGGGTTGTAAGCAAATTTGTTAAAAATCATCAAGATGTAGTGGGTTAAGTGAGGTAAGAACTAATTTATGTGGTCATTGCCTTTGAAAAGTCATTTTTGTATAAAGACTTTGTAAGCAAAGTCAGCTGTCTTGGGTTGAGTGTTTATTTTTATGTTTGCATTCATGTGATGGTGTTTTCAGCATTTATACAAGCACAGTATAATTACTCCTGATTTGTTCCTTCTGCAGTGGATCGTGTGAACAGCTATGCCTGTGGCCAGCTGGATGTTTTGGAGGAGAAGTTCCCCATCATCACTCGTCCCACAGAGGAGGTAAACTGCTAATTTTAACCCATTACATCTTGAGGCTGATTTTTGTAAAATTTTCTTGTTTTAGTTCAAGGGCGGTGCCAGCTTGGCACCTCAGATGCAAGCTATTCTGGCACCACCCTTGAACTAGCTGTCGGTCAAATTTATTTCAAGCAATGGATGGATCAGGATGTAAAGGGTTAATCTGCTTGTTATATGGCTTGCTGTATTTTTCATATTCATTTTGTTTTAAATCAAAATGTTAAAAAAAAAATTCATTGCAGCTTGTCATGAATTTTGTGCAAGTGTTCTGAGCAGCCCCCTTATTTTGTAAGAAAAAATAGGTGCACTTAACAAATGGGTATTCCGAGTCTCAAGAGTGGAATGGTCTGGAATGGTAAAGAGTGTCATTAACCTTTTGCCTCCCAGAACAAAATGACTTCCATTCTGTAGAATGGAAGTCATTTAGTTCTGGGTGGCAAATGACCATTATTATCATGTGCCATTTAAATTGTTTGTCTTTAGTGACAGGTGATATCAGATAGGGTGGTCATTGAAAACGGGTGTTGCTGTGTTCCACAGGTGCTCCGTGAAAGCAAGGAGAAGTATGACAAGACAGTAGGGCCGTATGTGGACCCTGTGCTCCGCCCAGCAGTGGCTGCTGTCAATGTGGGTGTCTCCGCTGCCAATAAGGGCACTGCGGTGGCATCTGCTGTTGTTGACACAGGCAAGCGATCGGTGAGTTGAATGATGTGTTAACACCCTAAAAGCCACCAGTATTGTTTACACCCCCCCCCACCCCACCCCTCCCTCATGCATGCAGTTACGGGTACTGTCTGTCCCCCCTCTTCTCTTCCAATGTAGCCACCAGTGGTTATAATGCCAGTGGGCACACAAGAGTTAAATGTTCTAGCTCATCCAGTAATATCCTCTTCACTAGTAGTGCATTCGCTTTTTTCAATGTAAATCAGAACTTTTTGAGCATGTCAGTTTGCTTTATTAGCTGTTATATTCTGAAAGGTCAACTAATGCCTAAATGTAAGAAGAGGAAAAGTGAAGTAAGTTTTTTTTTTTTTCACGCATTTCACACGGACCTCTTTTTTAAAAAGAAGTGTCCTTTAAATTGGTTTACATCTGAGTAATTGGAATGTTTATGCGTGGTTCAAATGACTTGAATGATTTTTTGGTTGTTTTGCTTATCAGTATACTTTGTCAAGCATATACTTTCCTGCCATGCACTACTGTAGCTGTAAGCAGAAAAAAAAATATTGAATTTTAAATCTTAACCCTTTTAGCCCTGGGACCCTGCAGCTGGAGATGGATTGATCATGATAATTCAAGGGTAGTTCCAGATGAACTTGGCGCCTTCAGGCGCCAAGCTCATCTGGCACTACCCTTGAATTATCATGATCAATCCATCTCCAACATCTATTACATACTAACATAGTCGTTAGGAAACACCTCCAAAATCTGAGAAATGGGATCTTGGGGCTAAAAGGGTTAACCCCCTTGTGCACACAGTCACTGGTACTGTTTTCAGTACTGGTGGATGCATGCACATTTGGATTAAGTTTTACTTGTCTGGTTTCAGGTCAGTGCTGTGACCAAGCTGGGCACTGACACAGTGTCGGGTGTGTTTGGCTTTGGGTGTAACCAGGTGGGAAAGGTTGTGGCAGTGGGACAGGGGGTTGTGACCCAGGGCCTGCAGACACAGTACGGCCAGTACCTGGCGAAGCAGTTCGATCACACGCTGGAAACATCTGAACAGCTGCTGGAGAAATACCTGCCGGAGGAGGACAGTGAGGAAGGTGAGTGAGAAAGTATGTTAGCATAGCGACAGTCTTTAGTCCTGGAAACTGTTTCAGCATTTTCAAAATCCCACAAGCTGAATGTCAGTTCTTTTGTTCAGACAGAACAGCCCCCTGCATCCACAGGGGCTCATCAGAATGTGTCCATTGCTGGCTATGGATTATGGGGCATTGTCAGTCCATGGACCGTTTTCATTTATTCCAATTTTTTGCACCATTTTAGACCTTTCATTGCTTGAAGTGTTGCAGCATTGTCGCTAGATTCTGCTCATTCGAAACGGGCATAAGAGTATTACTCTTCACCTCATTTATACTCCACACATTCAAGACATGCTGTACTCGAGACGCATGGCTTTAGGCTGTGTATCCGGATGCAGCAAGTCTCATGACTTTGCGTACCATATGACAAAGTTGAATATATGATAAATTACAAATATATGATATGACGATGCTTTTTTATGGTTCTGGCCATACTTTTTCTTTGTAAAATTACTCCACTCTTCAAGAAACGCTTAAAACAATATTAAAAGTGAAGGTCTTTGGCATTTTGTTATGCAGTGGAACCTGTTTTGATCAACCGCCTTTTTATGAGGCAAGAAAAAGTAGTCTTAACCCTTTTCATCCTGATATACTATTGCTTGAAATTTGATAGTTCCAGGGTGGTGCCAGAATAGCTTGGCGCCAAGCTATTCTGGCACTACCCTTGAACTAGAATGGTTCTTTATTTCCTCAAAAACATTACCGATGACATGACTGATAGGGAAGTGTCTACTTACTCTCAATTTTAGCCTAGGAACCCGTTGTGCCCCTGCACCAACCGGGAGGCACTCGGGGAACCCACAGAGGGGCCGAGAGTGATCTCCCGTGACTGCCCATCCGGTTCCGAGTCATGTGATGCTTACTCAGTTTAGTCTACTTAGCTCGTCTAGTGCAGACGTGTTTTGCTAGCCTCCGGCCTCGCTTACTTTCGACCGGTTTGGAACCCGTCTTTGTCCTGTGTTGGGACTTGCTTCGCTTGCGGACTCTTGCCGTGTGCTGCTACCTTCAGCTGCTTCTTCTTCTGCCTCTGCTGCCTTCTCGCCTCTTCGGTTGGCCTCCTTTCCCACCTTCGGCGCTGTTGTGGTATGGAGGTGTCGTCCCCCGCCCCTGTTGCTGCGGAGAGGTAAGGTAGTTGATTGGCCTTCGGCCGGCCTCCAAGCGGGTCGCCGGTCGTGAGCTCTTCTCAGCCTTTGTTTGTTTGACCTGGCGCCGTGCTTTGTTTCTCAGCTTGGCCCTTGCGGCCTACGCCGTGTCGCTTAATACTTAGCGCGGGCGCATAAACTGTCTTTGTTTTTCATGCAGAGATTGACCAATGAAACATGTGTTGTGCAAGACGGCTTTCCGTCTTTTGTTGCGGTTACGTTGGGTAGCCGGGTGCTGGCGGAGCGTTGCTGCGCTCCGGACTCTTAGCTTGCCGGCCTCGGCGCTCGCACCTTGGTGGGGGGGGGGGGGGGGGGGGTGAATTGTGTGTTCACTTTGGGTGTTGACTTTGTCACCTTAGTTTCCCCTTTCCCCTTGTTGGGCGCCGCCACGTGCTCTCGCTTGTACGCTTGTTTGTTTGTGTGTTGCAGTTGCCAAGTGCGAACCTGCACCCTCTGCGGCGACTTCCAGTGGCCAACGGACAACCACGCTGTATGCCTCCCTTGCTCTGGCTGTGCCTCGGGCCGCTCTTGTGACCTCTGCTCCACGTGGCCAGAACTGAAGTGGTCGCAGCTTTGGAGATTTTACAGGCGGGACCGGCCGTTACCTGTGAGTAACCCTCCCGTCCGAGCGTCCCCCAGTGTGTCAGGAGCAGGGACCAAGCTTGTCCGTTCGGACCCCATGGATAGGACGCCGCTTAGAACGCGTACACCCAGCACTGTTCGGACAACTGACCCTACCTTGCAGACCCCAAGTGCCGTCCTCCCTGAGCTCGGCCCAAGGGGACGCGACCCTCGCCGCCCCTTGTCTGCGGTCAGTTCTCGCTCGTCTCTCACGCCCGCGCACTCCTACGAGGAGTCAAGTTACCGGCAGGGAGCCCGCCTTTTAGCGCCCGGCTCTCAGAGACGAAGTGCTACGCGACCAAGGACTCACGACTCTAGGGCTTCTCCCTATTCGCCGCGATCTCGCTCGCCGTGGGACTCTCGTCGTCGGCATCGTCATTCTCGTCGGACGCCCTCCAGCCCCCCTCGCCTGGTCGCGGCTTTGCCGCGGTCTTCTTCGCGCTACCGGCGGTCTTCGCCCCATCGCTCTTCGCGTCGGCCGTCTTTTTCCCCTAGGCGTCGCTCCGCGCGGAGCCCTCGCCGGGAGGGTCCCCCTCATTCCCGTCCTCGTAGTCGCTCTCCCTTCTCCTCCCGGCTGGACGCCTCTCGGGGACCTCTCCGTTCTCGCCGCGGCAGTCCGCTTGCCGCTCCCCCTCCTCCCCGGGACGAGGACGCCTTGAGTTTGCTGGCTGAGGATTCTGCTTCTGCCCTGCTAGGCCCAGGTAGCCGTTCCCCCGCCTCCCGCTCGTCCCTTTCGGACATCTCGGACTCTTCTCCGCTGCCTTCTTCTCGCGCGGCTACGTTGCTCGCCTTGGATGAGGCCGCCCGCATCGTTTCCGCCTCCCTCCCAGTCGACGCTTGCCCTCCGTCTCCCCCCCTCAAGCGCAAGGTATCGGCCTTCGTCGATGCTGGTCTTCCTCAGCCTCCTGGTTTCAGCGACATGCGGGACGCCTTCTCCGCGCACCTCCTCGCTGCCCCTAGGGAACACCAGTTTTTCGGCGACCGCAGATGGCCCCCCGGCCTCGACATCGCCTTCCGGCAGGAGTGGTACTCTGGACATTCCCAGTCCTTTGTCTGCGCTCTTCCTCCAGTGGATCCGGCGGCTGTTCTTCAGGCTGGCGGCTCTTCGCTTCTGAAACGCGCCATTCCTCGAGGTTTGGATGCTACAGCGGCCCTGGTTCGTAACACCCTTGCTTGTTCGGGCTTCCTCGAGCTTGTCACCCGAGCGGCGGTACAGCGGATAGAGGAAGCTTGGCATCCTTCCATCACTCCCCTGTTAGGAGATCTTCTCGCCCTCGCGGAGGTAGCTAATCGTGCGGCGTATCACTCATCTGTCAACGCCATGGCGGCTTCCTCCAATTGTGACCTCATGCGTCGAGATGCTGTCCTGCGGGCTTGCCGGGGTTTGCCTTCGGACCTGCAGAACCAGTTGCGTCGTGCCCCCCTAGGTGGATCACTTCTGTTTGGCGATACCTGGTCTTCGGTTAAAATCGCGAACTCGGATCGGTGGCCTTCCAAATCTGCGCCTTCTCGCTTTCGCTCCTCCCGCAAGGCCGCGGGTCGCGCCCTGCGGGGCTCCGGACTTCCTGCGTCCTCAGACCCCCTCCCTTCTCGTAACCCCCGCCGCCGCCCTGCCTTTGGTCGACCCGGTCAGGTTAGCTCCTTTGCCCCCGCCCGGTCCCGACCTGCCCGTCGCCCTGGGCGCGGGCGGGCTCACTGACTCCCTAGCTCCGCCCCCGCCGACCGTCTTGGGTCCTCCAGTCGGCGGGAGGCTTGCCCGGTTCAGCGAAGAGTGGCTTTCGCTGTTCCCAGACGACCCCTGGATCAGGAATTTTAATCTGTAATGTAGCCTTCATAGGACATTAAGCAAATTATTTAAAAAAAATCATCCTCAGGATGTAAAGGGTTAACCCATATTGTACTAAGGCTAAAAGCTTCAAATTTGTACACTGCCATATACAAGCTAAATTATAGTACTTAGAGATGAGGATATAGACCAATGGCTTTAGTTTAAGGGTAGTGCCAGAATAGCTTGGCGCCTAGAGGCACCAAGCTATTCTGGCAATACCCTTCGGACTATTTTAGTCAAACTTATTTCACACACTTGTGTATTCCAAATAAGGGTTGAGGGACAGGTTCTCTTCCGAGAAGTCATGAAGGGCATAAAGTGTCGCCTGTCGCTGAAGACCATCATTTTAGAGGCAAGAGCCACCTGAATGATGGTCTTTAATGACAAGTGAGCACTCGCAAGGGTGGTCGCTCGAAACAGGGTCTGCTGTATCTGTCAACATAGTTTACTGTAGTTACTTATTGTCTCCACAGAAAATGAAGCAGAGGAGAGAGAGAAGGAGATCCCAGCCACCAGGACAGATCGTGTGACCTTGCTGACCCAGCGACTTCACCGCCGACTGTACCGCCGTGCCGATCGTGACCTCAAACACTACAAGTCTGTCACCTTGGAAACCATCCAGCACCTGACCAAGACTTTTGATGTGGTAAGCTGTGCTTTCTAGCAATGAAAGGTAGACTGGTGTTTGAAGCAAATTTTTATGAGTTGGTGAGGCACAGGTTGCGTTTTATGAGGTCTTTTTATGTGTATTAACCCTTTGGCTGTACATAGCGCTTTATGTAAAGGTGATTACTGCAGGCACCACGGGACCCAACCCTTTAGAAACAGATAAGGGAGAGAAATTTAGAGACACCAAAAGTAGGTTGTTTAGGCAACATATGATTCTTTTGGTCCTTCAGTTGGAGTTGTCTGTCAAAAGACCAGGGCCCCAAGAGCTGAAGACTTTGCTTACTGTTTGAATATTTCACCAGTTGTGTTTGTGTAAGAAGTAGAGTGCTTTACAAGCGAATGATCTAGCGGTACCTAGACAAAGTGCTGTTGACAGCCCAATGGTTAATTTGTTTTGTACACTTTCATGGAACAAAAGATGTTGATTTTGTAAATTTATATGTAGGCTAACATTGAGAAGCATTGTTTTCACAATGTATATAAATTACAATGCTAAGTCTTTTTTTACACCCTGTTGGAACAAAAGACTTTAGTGCTGTAAATTAACTCATTCGAGACGTGCCGCCTCCGGATACGCGGCATAAGCTGCGTATTCAGAGGCGGCACATCTCAATTAAGTTGATACAGATAGTGAAAATATGCAGAATGAAAAGAGTTAAATGGATAGGTGGATGTCCCAAAAGTGCATGTAGTGTATATTTATCATTTATGGACAGATTACTTTGAGGATCTTATTAGTGGATTGACTAATTACTTTGTTACATCTACTTTGTCTCTGTTCAGATCGCCATGTTGAAGGAGGTGCAGACCAAGCTTCAGGATACCCATGCCCAGACTGTTCAGTATGTTCAGAAACTCCTGGAAGAAATTGAGGGAGAGAAGAATGCAGAGACTCCCGCTGTAAGTTCTGTGGCATTGCCATTACAGTTTTTAGCCTTTCCTTAACCTTTAGCACGCTGGTGGCGACATTTGTCGCCAGCCGCCATCTTGCTTCATTATCGGATGGCGACATATGTCGCCACCGCGTGGTCTGCTCGTAATCGGCTATGGTAAACACACTAGGTTGCTATGAAGCCTTTGCAAAGGATTGTGGGTGATCAGCCCTGAAAGTCTAAAATTTTGCCCACCAGCCTTTGGCTAGTGACTTGCAAGTTTTACTAGCCAAACTGAAAATGTTACTAGCCAAAACTGAAAATTTTACTACTGAAAATAGCCCCCCAACTCAACAATATAATGTACCATAAGTGTTTGACGCCCAATGTTAGTGTTTTCTGCCCAGAAGCATTGAAAACAAATATTTGAACAGACAATCATAACCAAGTTAATGTTTATGTCCTGACTTCAGGCTTTTGATAGTATCAAGTGGAGAAATAACTGACAAAATCCACATGTGAACTGTGGTGGGATTTATTTATTTATATTTTGTAAGTAGAGCTGGGCTTCTGTTTGCACAACAGGTTAAAGGGTCTGTAGACCCCCAGGTATAAATTTTAGAGGGTATAGAGACCCCCAGACTAGCATTATAGAGGGTCCGCAGATTTATTTAAGAAAAACTGCATCATCTGTATGTTCCTTAAAATAAATTATCCACACCCGGGTCTGCCCTGGGGGACTTGGGTGGGATTAACTACATTTTAGTTCCCAGGGTCACCCTGGTCAGCCCCACAGACAGGGTGTGTTTTTTCTGGGGCATGTGTTTCTGTCTACCCTTGGTCCATTCACCTGTATTGCTCTTTTTAAAACTCTCCCAACTGTCTGCACTGCCTGTAGCTTTTGATATTGGATGTGTGTTGCTAAATGGTCTTAGCTTTATTTAGGCCCCATGGCGTAGGTTTATTTAACGTATTGGACCGGCTGGCGACATGCATTCAATATTCCGTTTCTTTATTTTTTCACAAGCAGTGCAGGCACGTCCTGAGAAAGCCTTGTTGCTGTCGGGACGATAAACAATGTACAATCAATCATTAAAATAAATTATCTCATTTTGCTCTCTCCTCTTTAAATGTGTTGTGACAGTGTGTGTGTGTCCTTTCCATGATCTAATTCTTTAACTGGTGAGCTATCGCGCGAAAGCCTGTCTCCCTAGCTCTCTCACACACAGAAAAAAGATCTCTATTTATTTGTATGATCGTTTGATAATGTATTGTAACAGAGAATATAGCGTTTTCTGCTGAACGCGGCAGATTGACAACCGAAGTGTGACTTGTCTAAACTCTGTGTGTGTGTGTGTGTGTGTGTGTGTGTGTGTGTAAACTGATGTACTTCAAAGTTAGTTTCAACCCGTTTAACCACTCAGAACTGAGACGTGTTTCTCCAATGTTTGCCTAATAACTGTGTACCAGAAGATGGATCGACCACGATTAAAAAAAAACAACTGACAAACTTATTTCTGTTCAAATTTCTGGACTTGCTTTTTGAGTTTGCCTCAGTGCACATTGCGCATGCCATTCGAGTGCTGTCGAGCTTTAGCCATGGAAATACACTCAGCACAGCCATGGACTCTGAAAACTGTGTCGTAGCGGCGGTGCTACACACAGCCCAGGGGTAGCATTTCTGGTACTGTCGCTTGTCGATGGAGATGGCGATGTCGAAGTGCAACTTTCTTCTTAGCGATTATCAAGATCAGACAGTGCCGGATTAAAGAATCCGAAGCATTCCAGCTCTTCCTTTGCTTTTTCTTCGCCATGTACAACTTCATTCTAGATCGAAAGCGAAACGCACGATGCCGTATCCCATAATAGTATGTACGGTGACGTCACAGCAAGTAACGCGTTCAACATGTAGCGCGCACCTTGTAATATGCTGACACCACACATAAACTAACAGTTTGCCCGCCCTGTTACACTCGCACGGACGCCGGCGTCGGGTCGATTCTGAACGCAGCCGCGACTGAGCGAGCTGCTAAACGAACCAATTCGTCACTAAAAATAGAACGACTGTCACCGACCACTGTTATGGTACGCACAGTTTGAGTGACGTGTTCGGGTACTGCCGCAAAGTGATGTAGGCGACTCGCGGTGCGGTCAGGTCACGCGCCGGCGTACCTGATGTTCGGCTGGCGGTTAGCCGTTGGATTGAAAAACGCACGAGCGCACTCGCATTTGGCGAGTGAGTATTTTTTTTACTCGACAAATAAAAAATTCACTCGCCATGGCGAGTAAATTACTCGCCATTTTCAGGGCTGAGTGATTGTAAATGAGCCTTGCTTCCGTTTTATATCGGCCATCTTGAGCGATTCAAATTTTCTAAGCGAGAGTTTGTTCTGAGGGCTTCATTTTGACAAAAGATGACTGATGAGGAGTTGGAAGCATTCATCAAGGAATACTTTTATGGAGTCAGATTCCGATGATGAAGACTTTATTGGCTTTTTGCCAGAAGACTTGAGATCGCGGGGTGCGGGGTGGGAGATGGTGGTGATGGGCAGAGGAGTGATTCGGAATCGAGTGCTAGTGAACGCGGAAACGGTGCGTAGTAAGCATTCATTATTTTTTTGTTTTTTTTGTTGGGATAATAACACATAAACAGTTTTAAGAATTGAGACATAATCTTCATTTATTTACATGCCAAATTCCACAATCATACATAGAAAAATGAAAAAGTTGTAGGCTTTTGAAGTAGGCTAGCGTTGGGTTTAGCCCACTCAAAAAGAATGCAGTGGCAGGGGAAAAAACTGCCAGCGGAAAGCAGAGTGCTAAAGGCTAAATTGTTGGTCTGCCTATATAAATGCGCGCACAGATCCCATGATGAGTCATTTGAATCCTAGCCGTCGGCGTGAAAACACAACGCAGCCTGATATGCGGCCAACCTTTAAAAACGGATAAAGGAGAGAAATTCAGAAACCCCAGAAGTATGTTTAGAGAACATGTAAGTCTTTGGTTCTTTGCGTAGGAGTTGTCTGTCAAAAAGCCCAGGGCCCCAAGAGCTGAAGACTTTGCTTACTATTTGAATATTTCACCAGTTGTGTTTGCGTAAGAAGTAGAATGTTGTACAAAGGAATGATGCAGCAGAACCTGTTTTTAGCAACCATCTATTTGAGAGGTCACCTGTCTTTAAAGATTTAGGTGACTGTAACCAAATAAATGATGGTCTTTAATGACAGGTGACACTTTTTGTCCTTCAAGATTTTTCTGTAATGATCTTGTCTGTCTGATTGTTCTACAGAGTCTTGAGGAGCGCACCCTTGCAATTGCCCGTGTGTTGATGGAGAGAATCAGCAGCTCGGTCGCCCCTCTTATGTCTGCTGCCCAGGAGAAATACGGTTCGCTCAAAGGTCACATGACCCAGGTCACCACTTTCCTGCAGGAGTCCGTCAAAACATTCACTGATGTAAGTCTGAATTATTTGTGGCAAAAATCTGTAACCCTTTGTGTGCCAGTAGCAGTTTTTGTTGTGATGATTCCTATTGGACTCGGCGCTGCAAAAACTGCCACTGACACGCAAAGGGCCAACTTTAAACCCAACCGAAAGTGGTGACTGCCTTTTAACTGTAGCTAGTGAGACATTAACCCTTTTAGCCCCAAGGTCCCATTTCTCAAATTTGTCAGGTGTTGCCTAATGCCTGTTTACCAGTTGTAGGAGATGGATTGACCATGATAATTCAAAGGTAGTGCCAGATTAGCCTTCTGACACCAAGCTAATCTAGCACTGCCCTTGAATTGTCATGGTCAAGCCATCTACTACTGTAGGGATCTGGGGCTAAAAGGGTCAGGTGCTTGTGTGAAGGGTAAAATGTTAGCTGTCATTAAAAATCATATAGCTGGCTACAGCCACCTACGTGATGGTTTTTAATGACAGGTGATCTCCCATGATGGTCACCCAAAACAGGTTCTGCTGTCTTTGGAACAGTGTGCGCCTGCATGCTTCAGAGCTGTTGGAGAGAAAGATGGAAATCCCTATATAGAATGTGGTGTACAGAAATGTTCATCAATTTCAGCCCACTTGATCAAATTTCAAATATAAACGATTCAAATTTCCAAAACTTAAGTAGCGCGCGTGAGCTTGCCCGTAGCACCACGTAAATGTTCAGTGTTTATGTACAGTGTGTGAGTGAATGTGCATGATTCACATGAGCGTGCTTGTTGGGTTCAGTTTGCAGCAGCGCTTTGAGCCGATTTTCAATTGGGATAAAGCGCCTATTTAATGTGCTGATTTATTTATATATTCAAACTCTAACCTTTTCATGCACTAATATAATGGCTAAAACTTCATAACACTGCCTCGACAGCCCTGGGACCACATCCAGTTATGTGTATTTTCACGATTAAAGCAGAACTTGTCTTTAGTCTGTCATTGATGACCATCATTTAGGTGACTTCAGCCTCCTGAATGATGGTTTTAACTCATTCTGCCTGCGACACCACAGCAAGATATGGCTCGACCATGATAGTTCAAGGGTGGTGGCAGAATAGCTTAGCGTCTACAGGTGCCAAGCTATTCTGCCACCACTCTTGAACTATCATCGTCGATCTGTCTCCTGAATTGTAATGCAGTCCCTCGTAGGATAATTAAAATGTGGGTATTTTGTACCTCGGGCACAATGAGTTAACGACAATTTGTGCCCTTCAAGACTTCTTTTGAGAGAATATAAGACCAGTTTTTTTTCTTGCAGGAAAGATGCTTGCTCCATTAGGTTCCACTGTATCACCTTTCACTCATGTGTATGAAATTCTTTGTTTTGATCTCAGAAATCATCACAGGCAATTTACCAGCTCTTTTTTGTCACAGGCCAAGAGTGTGAGTGAAATCCCCACCGAGCTGCTGAAGAAGGCCCAAGAGACCCTGCCCTACGTCACTGAACTTGTTCTCTTCACCTTTGACCGCATGGTGGAAATGCTCGATTGGTTTGTGAGTATTGCTACATTTTTTAAAATTTGCATTTTTGATGTGAAATGTGCAGAAATGTGCATCAAAGAGAAGAGTCTGTCCAGCAGACACTCTTGGTGCAGTGCATGTCGGCCTCAGTATTACATGCACTAGTACAGTACAGTCAAACCTGTTTTAAGCAGCTGCCTTTTTTTTTTTTTACAAGAAAACAGCGGTCTTACAAGCCATTTCTTTTTGCAAAAGGTTGTTGCTCAAAAGTTTTTTTTTTTTACTGCATGATACTGAGGCTAACCTGCATTTTGGATCGTCGCTAAGTGAAGCAGATGTTTCAAATGGAATGGCTCAACCATGAGAGCTCAAGGGTAGTGCTTGACGGCATATAACCTTCCGCAGCCTATACTGGATGTGAAAGTTACAGATGAGGTCACTTGATTTGATTCAGTGATGTACAGAGGATAATGCTTTGTATGTGGGAATGACTGATCTGATGGCTGAAATAGGGGCTCAGACATTTTGGTATGATGGCCTGCAGTGGCAGATGGACAAATCACACGCTATATGACTGCATGTTCTGAATACTGGTATTTTTGTTCCTCTGTATCTTTTACCACATTTTTCCTTTACTCAACACGCACATACTCACAAAAATTCAGTTTGTTGGGTTTGGTTGAATATATCCCATAAAGCCCTGGCACAAAACGACAGGATGTAGATCGACCATGATAGTTCAGGGGTGGCGTTGGAATAACTTGGTGCCAAGCTATTCCAACACCACCCTTGAACATCATGGTTGACCTGTTTCCAGAACTCGAGTACATGTCCAAAATTACATAATTGCACTCTCAGTCCTTCACGAGATGTGGTTTGAATGTCTCGTCGTGTGCGTGTCGTCATCTGTGTGTCTGTATGTGTATATGATTGAATGATGGTGCTATGTGTTGTATGGGCAGACAGTGAATTTGCCCATGAGGGACTAATAAAGTTGTATTGTATGTACCTATATTTGTGTACCACGGAGTGGTGTAAGCATGTAGTATGCGAGTGCTGTTCTACAAAACGTACAGTCTTGCAGATGAAATAGGTTACTTCTATGTGTGTAAAGTGCACAGATCTACCACAAAAAGAAAAACACACTTATTAAGCATGTTTTTTTTTGGTTTGTTTCTGGGGTATTTTTGTACAGACTGTCATGTGCTGACACGGTTCCTGCTTTCTTCCTTGGTTTCATTTGTTGGTGCCACTGACCGAACTTTATTTCTTTTCTTCCTCCCCGAGTGAGGGCTGACCCCATCTATGTATCTCTGCAGGGTATTGCCAAGGCTTTCAGGCAGCCTAGACAGGTTACCAATGGATTACCTGATGAGAATGGAGACCCAAATGAATAACGTCATAACCCATGAACAGTAACAGAGAAATATGATCAAGAGACAATATGCCTGTGTGAAGAGCACTCTAGGTCATCAGGCTGAAGTCGGCTGCAGTGGGCCTGTGCATGACTGTGCGGGCTCACTGAGCCAACTTCGGCTCGAAAGCCGTTTGTTGATTCACAAGTGGACACATCAGACTGATGTTCAAATGGTAGAACCATATAATTGGTACAAGCAAAGGACTTTTTCACATGAACTCTAGAGGCATGTAGCTTTTCAGAACAACAAATGGGATGTGGATCGTTCAGCACAGGATTAGAACTGTGTGTGCCATATATTTCTTCAGTTTGCTAGGCTGTGATTGTGGCGATGGCTTTCTCGCTGTGTTGGCGATTTTTGTGTCGGTACTTCACCACTAAACGTTTCTCTGTTGATACTGGACTAAAGGACTAGGTTAGTAATATCATGACGGTAGGAGTTGAAAGATGTTTACGCATCACACTCTATTTCAGGGTTGCTTTTGTGATTGTTTTTGCTGACTGTGCTTTGGAAGAACTTGTAGCTATGTTGTGCTGGATTTTCTTTGCAGATTTAATTTCATGACAAAAGTTCACAGCTTTTGCTGTTAAGTTTTGGCAGCTTGTTTTGGTCAGTATTGTACTCATTAACGTTGCGTCTTTGTGGACTTTAACATGGTGTCCAGAGATTAAACAGATTGTGCAGCATTACTTAGATGATAGTTGTGTGCACTCCAGAAAAGTTTCTCTGAAACATTGAGATATGTTGTCATGTGATAAGGACAGTTTCTGGCTGTATGTTTAGTGGAATGCACTTTTCTGTTAATTTTTATTTGTGTTCCTTTTCCACGCCTGATTGTGCTTGCCAATGCCCAATGGAGTGAATCTGTTCATTGACATAGATTCATCATTGTACCTTTCTAATAAAGCATTACTACTTATTTATACTGCGTTCATGTGAGATTAACTTGTGCATGCATTGTACATGTATGTGTGTATGCGTGTACTTCGCTTGTGCAGTGATTAGGTTGAGTTTTGCAGTCAATAAGTCATATGACCCGGAGGAACATAAAATCAATAGATCATTTTGAAAATCCATAATTCAACAAAAAAAATCGCATTTTAGGCATTTTCGATTTTGAAATGTTGGCAGCAAAAAATGGATGTTGTCGGCGTAGTCAAAGGTAGTGTACAACGAACAAAGGGCCGAATACACTTGCATAACGAACGCCCTCTTTTAACAAACTAATTTCATCCTCCCTTGCTCGGTCACCCCTGTAGCCTGTTCAGTGGGCACAGCAGCTTTGCGAGCCACCACAAAAAGTATACATAATTGAGAAAAGGTTGAAATTGATTGGGTGATTGCAAAGCGAAGCGCAGCCACTGCGTCTACTTGGGCTACTGTCAAGTTATCAACTGCGATGTACAGTTCTACCTCTGTCACGCGTGCCGTTTGTGGGCGTGGTCTAGTAGTAGTCTGCACAGTTGTCAAACTTGTCAACGCATCTTCATTTCGGTCAAGGCTGTTTTCGGTTAGACTCGGTTTGAGAAACGTGAGCATGAACAGCACCTGTCGGAGGTGTAGATTTTCATGAACCTGTGAGCAGAGGCGACTCGTGAGGATCTGTGCCTCTTGCAGATGTGGATTATAATCGTTACTTAGTCCGCATCTACTTCCTCAGTTTGAATACACTATCGGAAAAATCTCAAGCAATATGCATAGATTCTCATAACGACCCTTAGGTGGTAAGGACTTTTGAACGTCTAAGCCTCTTGCAGACTTTAGAAACTCACTCTTGCACTGGCTACATTCATCGCGCAGCCAACTATACCGGTTATACTTGGTGTATAAAATGCCAAACGCAAGTATATTTGGCAATTTCGGATTTTTATTTCTATTTTGCAATCTAATATAATCAGGTTTGCGTTCAATGACTTCCATTACATATAATATGCTTTTTTCAGTAAACATGTACGTGCAAGCGCTAAATTACTGTGCTACAGTGAAGAGCACAATGATTTTCAGCAACAAGAACCAGTTTTCTGGCAAAACTGATTTAAGCTTTAGTGTCCAGGATACCAACCACAACACATTTTTGTCATAGTCATAGACGCCCCCTCCCTCCGCCCTCTCCTAGAAAAAACAAACCAAAGAAACGGATTGTGGTTGACAGTATACAAGTAATTACAAGATGTGGACTTCAACTACAAGACGTGAACAAGCAAGATCGAGTTGCTGATTATGTAACCATGAAATAAGAACAAAAGTTATGTGTGAGCACGAGAGACCACTGGTTCATCAATAACAACATCTTACATTACAACATTTTGGAGATCATTTAAAAATGAGCATATCTGCAAAAATTACGAACCGGCAGCACTGAAAACAGTACAGCCATTGCCTTTGCTTTTATACACATCTATTATAAATGCATAAACTGCTGAACTTTATGAAAAAAATGGCTACAGACATCTAGATTGTCTGCTGCGGCACGCTCATACCGACTCCGCGGATTAAAATCAGCGTCGCTGAGACCGAGAGACTTGGAGTTACAGCAGCCAGGGGACTGATGATGTATGCCTCTTACAGGTGGAAAGCGGTTTACATCATGTTGGATCGTGTACCTAGTCGGGGCTAATGCATGCAGTATTGTTTACATTTGAGAGGGGGGGAAGTGTCGCCCATCACTGTAGGCAGCTGATTGGTTGGTTGGTTAGTTCGGGTTTAACGTCCACAGCACCGAGGTGATCATGGACGACCCCGACGGGCGGTTATGGGGGACAGGGAAATCTATTGCCTATGGAGTACGCCCTGAACACTGATCAACTCAGGCGCACTCCAAATGTGCCACTTTGATTACCAGGACCTTTCAACGGACATTCTATTGAACAAATCCGTTTTTTTCCCCTGGATTGTGAGTCCAGCTACCGGGGCCGGGATGGGATTCCCTTCGCTCTCCTGCTCCGACGTTTAACCGCCTGAGCTATTTCGGACTCTATTAGGCAGCTGGCCTCCCGCCTCCCTAATTTTTAGGATGCACTCTGTTCATTGAGGACTGACTGTGTAGGCCTACAGTGCACTCGTGCTAGTTGGCCATAGCTCGCTCTCTCTCTCTCTCTCGTACAGGCCAACTAACTCGGCGCGGGTATCAGTGACTGTCTAAAATATGAATAAGTCATATGACCGGCTCACTGACAGAGAGCAATGCGTCATTTAAAATTTGTATGCGTCAATGACCGATGACCATCCTATACGCTGCTTGTGTATGTCATAACGTAATTTTACAATGCATCACACTTTGGACAAGCTGAGCATGAAGGGCATTTAACAGTTCAAATGACTGTCAACAAGGAAAATAAAATAGCCATGGAACAAATCTACTGGGTACATGCTTTGTTATTACACGTGTTTGTAACAAATCGGAAAATTATGCCACATTTCACTTGTTCTTAACAAGTAAGAAAATGACACCATCGCTGAGCAAGTTCAGCTTTGTCAGTCAGATCTGTTCATCAGTATGAGGTATTACTTACTTATGCCTTGCACCCCTACTGGGGCATAGGCCGCCTACAAAGGATCTCCAAGAGTCTCTGTCCCGGGCTCTCCTTTCCACTTGGTTCCAGGTCATCTTCATGGTCTTCCACATGGTTCTTACGTTCCATGTACCAATGTTGATTGCCCTGGTCGAAAGAAAGGGTATCGGCCTTGTAGCTTCCAGTCTTCCGGCTTTTACTACATGGTGTCATAAATCATCTTGTTGAAGACCTCTCTCTTCCCAGGGCCGAGTTTTCTTGTTGATTCTCTGTTGGCGTTTCTGTAGCAGGAAGTGTTTTCTGGGGTAGGGTTGCTAGCCCTATGCCCAACCCTCCTCCTTTATCCGGGCTTGGGACCGGCAAGGTAACCTTTAGGGTACACCTCGGCGGAGTTAGTATGAGGTATAGATTTTCATTAACCCATATCGTACTGAGGCTAAAGGCTTCAAATTTGTACACTGCCATATGCAAGCTACATTATAGTACTTACAGTTAAGGATATAGACCAATGTCTTTAGTTCAAGGGTGGTGCCAGAAAAGCTTGGCACCTAGAGGCGCCAAGCTATTCTGGCACTACCCATGAACTATTTTAGTCAAAATTATTTTACACTGTATTCCGAATGAGGGTAAACCCCTGCAGCCACAAAGTTTGGCCCCATTTACACCGTCGCTGCCAAGATAACGTTAACAGCCCCTGTTTGTGGGAGCTCATGAGGATCTATGACACTTGCCGATGCTACCTTGTGTCCATGTTTCTTGGGTGAATGTGGGCCCCTTTGGCATTGAATTAACAAATATTTCAGAAGAAATCTGCACCCACTGGCAGTGAATGGGGTTGACATCCTTAGATGGAAGAAGCCATTGGGGTTAACCCATATCATACTGAGGCTAAAAACTTCAAATTTGTGCACTGCCATATGCAAGCTACATTATAGTACTTACAGAAAAGGATATAGACCAATGGCTTTAGTTCAAGGGTAGTGCCAGAATAGCTTGAGGCCTAGAGGTGCCAAGCTATTCTGGCACTACCCTTGAACCATGTTAGTCAAACTTATTTCACACACTGGTTTATTATGAATGATAGGGTTAAATGGAAGAAGCCATCGGGGTTAAAGATTTCTGAATGAAATGATCACAAAGAGTGAGCTGTCACAGTACATGCGACATATGCTGCAAGCCATCATTTCAAGCCATTCACAAATACCAGAAGCACAAAACCTGCTTTGAGCAGTCTCCCTTACGAGAGATCACCTGTCATAAGCTTATTCGAGATGTGCCGCCTCCGGATACACGGCTTAAGCCGCATATCTGGAGGTGGCACATCTCAAATGAGTTAAGGACAATCATTTAGGTTGCTGTAATCACCTAAATGATGATGGTCTTTAATGACGGGTGACATTTTTCGGCCTTCCTTCTCTTGGGAGAGCACCCGTCTTGTAAACCCTTTTAGCCCCAGGGTCCCATTTCTCAAATTTTGGAGGTGACGAAAAGATGGTTGCTCAAAACAGGTTGTAATGTACCACTAATATGAACTCTGATTTTTTTTGTTTATTTTTTAAAAAAATTATTTATTTATTATTATTATTTTTTTTTTTTTTTTTTGGGGGGGGGGGGGGGGGGGGGGGGGGGGGTTAGTGCCTTGTGAATTTTCCTAGAGGTACATAATAAATAAATGGACTAGTTGGGTTGATTGATTGATTGTACATTGCTTAACGTCCCGACAGCAACAAGGCTTTTTCTCAGGACGTGCCTGCAGTGCTTGTGAAAAAAAAACTAAACAGAACATTGAATGTATGTCGCCAGCCGGTCAAATACATTAAATAAACCTAACACATGGGGCCTAAATAAAGCTAAGACCATTTAGCAACACATCCAATATCAAGAGCTACAGGCAGTGCAGACAGTAGGGAGAGTTTTAAAAAGGCAAATACAGGTGAATGGACAAAGGGTAGACAGAAACACATGCCTCAGAATAGAGAGAAAAACCCACCCTGTGGGGCTGACCAGGGTGACCCTGGGAACTAAAAAATACCTAACCCCACCCAAGTCCCCCAGGGCAGACCCGGGTGGGGGAGGACTAGTTGGGGCATGCAACACACGATAGTACCAGCTAAGGTTGGTGCCACGGCAGGCACCAAGCTAATGTGGCACTACAACTGAACTATCATGACTGACCCATCTCCCACTCTAGTGCCTGAAAGAGGGAAAGTGTTGCTGTGAGAACTCCAAGGCAGTGCCTGATTAGCTTGGTGCTTAAGCATTCATTGGCATTTCATGACGTGACATGGTTTTAACCAACTTGCTGCCAAGAACAAGTGTAGATAATCCAACTGCAAGAGATACAGATCCTCATGAGTACCCGCAGTTGCAGGGGCTCATGAGGATCTATGCCTCTTGCGGACATCTCTGTATATTCATGTTTTGCTGGGTGGTTGGTGCAATTTGGCGCTGAATTTTCAAAGACTTCAGAAACAGTCTGCATCCTCTGGCAGTGAAAGTTTTAACCCTTTCAGCCCGGATCTCTAAAGCAGGAGATGGCTTGACCATAATTCAAGGGTAGTGCCAGATTAGCTTGGCGCCTTCAGGCAAGCGCCAAGCTAATCTGGCACTACCCTTGAATTATCATTGTCAAGCCATCTCCTGCATTGGTACATAGTCGTTGGGCAACACCTCCAAAATTTGGGAAATGGGACCTGGGGGTTAAAAGGGTTAACCCATTATATCCTAATGCCAGTTTTTTTTAGATATCTTTCAAGGTCCTTGCTAAAGTTGTAGAGACAAATGGCCCATGATAGTTCAAGTGTGGTATCAGAATAATATGGCGCCTACAGGCGGGCAAGCTATTCTGATGCCACCCTTGAACTATGTCGCAGCTGCTTGGGGCCTTATGGGTTAATTTTTGGGTTGAACTGGCTCTGTTTAGCAGTCGATTTTCATGCCTGCATTTTAATTTTTTTTTTTTTTTTTTTTTTTTTTACAGGCCCTTGACCTCGATGTTAACCTCAACGAGATGGAGCTTGCGGACGTGGCGATGGTCAACTGTAATGGCATGGCCATCCAGCCTGCAGATGGTGGTCATGTGGAACAATGAATGCACTTCATGACTGTGTAAAGATGTCGTATAACACTCGCCATGTGCTTCAACTTGATTCCTGTTGTGTAATAGGCAATGCCTTCAATGCAAATGTCTTCTGTATAGTGCAAGTTTTTACCAAACACTGTGACCACATAATCTGGACTGATGATAGACTGACAATCCCTCCTCCCCTCTTTTCGATATTTTGGTTGGTGGTGAGTAGGTACAAGAAGTTTTACATGTGTGCCTACACCTACCCCCACCCCATTTTTTTCGGCCAGTGGGACACAAGGTCTGCCCTCTGAGCACCATCTATCTCTTGTTGAAGGTCCCAAACAAAAAGCTAAAAAAACAAACCCTCAGGAGGTAACTGATCCGCCCCTGGGTGTGCATAATTTTGGGTTTGTCATTGGAATCCTAGCTGTCAGCATGAAAGCATAGTGTTGACAGCTCTCCGCCTGGACCCGAAGGTTCTCACCTACTGGATTCAACCTTTTACTGCATGCAGTTTCCAGTCAGCCCTGGCACATGGCAACAGGAGAGGGATTACTTTGACAGTTCAAGGATTGTACCAGAATAGCTTGGCGCATGAAGGCACCATCCTTAAACTATCGTGGTCAGTCCAAAGTTGTAATGCAGTCATCAGGAAACGACTGCTGTATTACAAATTTTAACCCTAGCACTCAATGTGTTGAATGACAACCAATCAAAAAATCATAATTTGAAAAACTGCTGCTGCTGGGCAGATCTGTAGCAAAAATGAACTTTTCGTGCCTGCCCAAGATGAATCAAAACTTGATGATATGAAGCTCTGCACGAATGGTTCTTGAAAGTTACAAATAGTTTCTTTTGGTAGGACTTTCCATGGTGCTTGCGGGATAGGTACATGTAGGCTTAACCTTTTCATACAGGGGTTGCACTGCCCATCACCATTTTGCAAACCATTGGCAGAAGCACATACAGGGCAGGGTCAGTTATGCCAATAAAAGCCTATGCCTGTAATTTATGACCCCTGTCTAGTTACTTTTGTACAAGTGATTTTTAGGTATATGCAGTTGCATTGTTTATCTTTCTAGGGTTTTAGTGTTTCAATGAGATTTTAACATACACATAGCTTCACATCATCAGTTTACTCAAATTCTTGTAAAGTTCATCATGTGCTTAAAATAAGTGTATTTTTAAATCAATAATGTTGAGTCATACAAATAAACTAATGCAATGAAAGTGTATTATAATTGTCGCATTACGGGCTTGTGGAGGCGCTACAGAAGACCACAGATTTCATTTGGAGAGCCAAACTCCAAGTGTGACGGCGTTCGAGAAGAAGAAGAAGAATTGTCGCATAATTAATTTTGCCCCCCCCCCCCCCCCCCCCCCCCCCCCCCCCCCCACACACACATACAAACAAAAGAAATGGAAAGGTACACTGAAATTCGGATGGCCTGTGCATGTATTATTAAAGCATGTGAAATGACGACTTTAAAGTCCACCGTATACTGTGTAACGGGCAACTATAGAAAACCTATAGTTGCTTATTACACGGTTTACATTGGACTTAAAGGAAAAGAATAGAATAGTGACATGTAAATGTATTGACCTTTTAAGTCCCAACACCCTACGGCAGGAGAGTGACCATGATAATTCAAGGGTTGTGCCAGATTAGCTTGGTGCCTGAAGGCGCCAAGCTAATCTGGCACTACCCTTGAATTATCATGGTCAATCCACCTATAAGTGGTACATAGTCGTTAAGTAACACTTCCAAAATTTGGGAAATGCACCCAAAAAAGGGTTAACAGTATTCTGTACATGAGTTGCTAGCTGGTGATCTCAAATATTCTGGTACTACACACACAACAAAAAAATGTGAATATGTACCGCTACCAGTATCTACATACTATATGCTTTAACTACTAGAACTAACATTGAAACAAAATGTTGGTTGTAATCTCCACCTTTCCTGTCAGCTGTTACAAATTCTGTGTCTGGAGCGGTCACAAATTCACTGCAGGTAACTGCCGGAGGCACGCATATAAATGAGACTAGCAGTAGCAAGAGGCTAAGATCCTTCTGAGCACCAAAATCTGCAGGGGCTCATGTGGATCTATGTCTCTTGCATTTGAGTGTGGTCCACTGCGCTCCACGACGGTGAAGGCGTTGGTGTACCCTGCGACCAATGATACAAGCAAAGAATACTTCTCTGACAAAGAAACGCACCACAGGCACATGACCCTTGAGAAACAGCCACTATAAACGGCACTATAAACACTATATACAGCATACAAAGAACTGACGGGCTTCACTGTTTTATGAAAGTTACATTGTGATACATAAAAGACCAGAAGTTTTCAACTGGCCAATAAAATAGAACATTCACAATTGAACTATTTTACAGTAACTTTTCAATTCAACCTCTCACACTTCAACCTCTCTACCTGCCGCATGCACAACACATTTACTCTTGTAACCATTTCATGGGTAACTGTACCAACACTGAACGTATCGGCCAGTCGTACTCTCAGTTTGAAATGTATATATGGGTCTGCTTTCGCTAGCAAGAAACGGAGATTCTCATGAGGCCCTGCAACTGCAGGGGTTCATGAGAATCTATGACTCTTGCCTGCATAAGCACACCTAAAACCAGAAACGTCCCTCAGGCTGAAAATGTAAATGGTCCAATTTTTGCCATCAAGAGGCTTAGATTCTCATGAGCTCATGTAGCTGCAGGGGCTCATGAGCTTCAATGCCTCTGGCAGGTGGAACAAGCTAGCTGAGGGACTGAAAACAAACAACTTTATCTGTACACGCTCCACATTTTTCTCCGTTCTCATGCATTCACAGCTTTCATTCCAATTCCAGCAGTGCAGACAAGAAGCCTGTGCTACCCAAACACTAACTTTAGGACTATTACTGCTACGTTGATTCCAATCAAGGGAACTGCAACAGAGAAGAAAACTGTAAAGAGCGCAAAGTATAAAACATGCAGTTGGAACACCTACTTTCATACCAACGACTAAACGACTCTGAACTTATTTTGTCAAATGCATCCATAGCATTATGGTCTAGGGGAGACGACCCACTTTTGACTTGAACTTATCATTTGAACGCGGTCAAATCGTTTATCCCATAAAAAATTATATACTGAGGCTAAAAGCTTCAAATTTGTTCACTGCCATATATACAAGCTACATTATAGTACTTAAGATAAGGATATAAACCAATGGCTTTAGTTCAAGGGTGGTGCCAGAATAGCTTGGCACCTAGAGGCACCAAGCTATTCTGGCACTACCCTTGAACTATTTTAGTCAAACTTATTTCACACACTGGTGTATTCCGAATGATAAAGGTTAGCTCACTTGGGTACTTGTGTCTAGTCTGAAAAAAAATTATGATGAAATTGTCTTTTCTAAGCATCTTTTTTTTTTGGGAGAGATTTTACAAAACTTCTTTCACTGTAACAAATACGGCAACATGCAATTTTAGCTTCTATTATAATGGTTGGGATGAATATCCCAACCTTGGAAAGAGTAGGGATTCTATACAATGGGACAGAAAACGAGGCAAAATCACGCAATATGTGTGCCGCAGCATGACTTCACGATACTGCATGAGATTCAAAGCTGTCTGCTATTGTGTTCTGCTGAGTTTGTTAAGCACGCATTTTGAGGTGCTGTGTTCTACTTCTAGTGTTTAACATTCTTGCAAGTTTGATTTCGATCCAAGTGGTAAATAATAGTATATAGTTTTCATCCTGTGTGTCCAAGTTGTATAAACCTGGTCTGCTTCATGTTAATTACTCGATTATTACGTACTGTTCCTCGTATCAGACTAAGCGTGTTTCACACTGGCGCACCGGACTTGATTTTGTTTAACAAAAACTTTTTTCTCTTCATGTATGTTACACATTTTCTGTATTTATTGCCTTCTGCTAGTCGGGCTCGACACCATAAAGTATACAGGAAGTTTGTGAGACAATCCTTTTAAAAGTTAATGCGGTGTGAAGTTGGAGTAAAACAACATTTTCCTCATATTGGATTTAGCGTGTTTTACTGATGCATCAGGATTGATTTTGTCTAGCAAAGGCTTTTATAATCTTTTTGGATATAACACGTTTCATATATTTATTTCCTTTTACTAGTGTGTACCATAAGGTCTATAGGAAGTTCATGTTGCGATCCATTTGTTATATTAGCGTGTAAAGTCGGAACAACATCACGTTTTTCATATATCGGACTTAGCGTGCTTTCCTCCGACGCGTCAGACTCTATTTTGTTCAATAAAAACATTTTAATTTTTATTACATGTTTTATACATATCTATTTCCTTTAACTAGTGTAGATCTGTACGCATATATACGGTATATAGGAAGTTCGTGAGCTGATGTTTTAATATTACTGCAGTGTAAAAACGGAGTAAAACGTTTTTCTCTTGTCGGACTACCCCGGTACACGTGTTTCACTCTAACGTGCCAGATGTGATTTTGTATAGCACTAAAAAAAAAAAAACTGTTTCATTTTAATCTATACTACAAATTTCATATAGCTCGTGATAATAAAATGAAATGGTTCTAGATCAAAATAGCCTGAACTGTGGTCTCAATATTATTATTTTTGACATGTGCTTTTAATTAATTTGTTGGCATGTTCTTTAAGACAGTTAGTCAGTCACTACTTTCTTATTCGTCCATGCTGATAATCTAAGACAGACTGTGAAGAGACATTACCATTGTGTGTTAAAATAATGCAGCCCTGAAACAAGTTGTGAACGCAGAAGATAAAGCTACGTCATCAAATCAGTCTTTTGTCTCTTCACACCAAACCTTGTAGTTCTTGATTGGCCTCAGTGCAGATTAGTTCATGACACTTATTCTCATGGTTAGCATCTTGTTTAAGAGTTGCCTTATTTTACCACATAATGCCGGTAATTTCTCTTCACACCTAACCTTTTAGTTCTTGATTGGCCTCATGACAGATTAGTTCATGACAATTATTCTTTTGGTTCACATCTACAGATGAAAAGTAGCAGTGGAGCTGATTTTATATGCACACCTGCGCGTCATAGTATACTGCTCTGATCCAGTGTGACACTAAGCTACAAATGCCACGAGAAAAAATCCGTGAAAGGACACTAAATACATACTACACTGTTAACCCATATCATACTGAGGCTATAAACTTCAAATTTGTACACTGCCATATGCAAGTTACATTATAGTACTTAGAACAATGGCTTTAGTTCAAGGGCGGTGCCAGAACAGCTTGGCGCCTAGAGGCGCCAAGCTATTCTGGCACTACCCTTTAACTATTTTAGTCAAACTTATTTCACACACTGGTGTATTCTGAATGATAAGGGTTAATTAATAGAATCAAGCCACAGACACGAATTCGGAAGGACGATAATAAAACAGACACCAATCTTTCTAACTGTAAATTGCGTTGCTAGTGCAAACAAAAACCAGGTGCAGCTGCACTACCTCGCTAACTGGTTTGATCGCGACTTGCGGATTACATAACTAGATGTTCTGCATCACCGTGTGCCTGGCTGGCACAAACATAGCCAGAGGACCCGTGGCACACACGCTTGATATTGCAAAGAAGCCGTTTCCATCCCGTTATATATAGTATCCCTGGAAAGAGTGAGGTACAGTGCTAACAAAATGTAGGGCCTTTTTGAAAATGTCTCTTAAATTGTTAGGACTGTTTAATTTTTATGAAGAAAAAGAAGATTTTGTTCTATGTTTTTTAAAAAATGAACTTGTTTAAATTTCATGTGACAATTGCCACAAGACCCCATTGTCATGTTTATGACTGCCAACATGACCATGTGACTCACATTCACAAAACAAAACCAATTAAGTGAAAATATAGGTCAGTGGCATTGCTAATCACTGACAAGTGACATAACCATTAAGCCAATTTGAAAATTCCTCACATTTCAAATTATTTGTTATCACCTACTTTGGTGAGCACTGTCACTCTTTTGGCAAATAAATGATAAAGTAATTGTTCATATTAGTCAAATTCATTATATTTCTGCATGAAGACCTTCTAGTTCTAAATTGTATTGGCATTGGCTACAGCAGCACCTAATTAGTGGTTTACGATAGATTTAGGTTCATGCGTTAACTGAGGCCTTCTGCTTTACTTACTTCTCATGACTGTTCGTATGGAGCGGATGAGATTCAAAATTTGAGCCTTCATGCCTGGCTCTTCACCGAAGCCTTGTTGGGCGCCTGTCCCCCATCCAACTGTGAAAATAAAAAAGTAGGAAATAAGGAACATGATTGTTAATAATATGTTCTCTCAAGAAAAGGATTTGCATTTGACCCATTGACTGTCGGCAGGACTTACTGTCGAGATGATTCCTGTAGGAATCATCTCGACAATAAGTTCTGCCGACAGTCAAAGGGTTATTGTGTATTTCTTGTATTGGAGTAAGAATGGTTTTGATCACTATAGATCACCACCCAATATCAGTTTGATTTACCTTGAAACACACAATTGTACTGGCTGAAAGTGTGCGCTCTTAATAATGAAAATTAAAAAGTGTTATACCTTTCGCCAGGAATCTCTCTTCGTGTAGAACACACACGGCATTCAAACAAAGAATCGCTGCCTCGAGCAAAGAGTAAAGACCGAAAGCCATGTTGGCAGCGGAAGTTGAAAGTGATGAGAAGAGTGATTTCCCTTATACCTTGTATCAAGGCCACGGTACACAGTCGCGTTTCCGTACTGTCCAGTCTCTTAGCCATAGTCAGTCCCAGGCATCCCCTAATATTTCAATCACCTAAAAAAACACTACCGCCCACCAGCTGCACATTTGCCATGCACAAAATAACAATAAAAACAGCACATTGACAGTCTCATTTCTTGACTATGAACCTGATTTTTTTACCAACCCCCACACCCAAGCACAGCTGAAATCAGCGCGCCCCTCAAATCACTACGTCAACGGCAACTCAACATAGGTCCACAATTCTCTACTGAATAAGCTCAGGATGGTATGAATCAAAGCACCAAAGACGTCTCCTCTCGTCTAACTAGACATTTCCAGCAAATTTCAACATTTAGTTCTACTACAAATTTTCAAACAAGGCAAAAATTATTTTTAAAAACACCGGTCCTTGAACTGCCTAAACTGCCTGAATTTAAATGTATAACGTGACCTGTAAGAGAAACTGTCCCACCTGAACACCATTCAATCTGCCATCAGTGCAACTCTTAGACACTAGCTAAGTCAAACCCAAAGTAACACCATTGAATGTTGCTGCATCTTTAAGTTATGACCCATTATTTGAAGTGCGTTGTTGTGGTGTTCACTATGCTGTTGATGTTTTGGATCATGCATATCTGATGCCATGAAAAACAGACTAGATATGGTCAGAATGTCTCCAAAATTGGCATGTACATCAAGTAACATATCGGATTTTCAGAAATGTTGCATTTGAGACACAGGCACATGAAACTTTATTTTTTCATATTTTTCCATTACCCACCCCCCTACCTTTTCTGTTTTTCCAAGTTTACACACACATGCAATACAGTCAAACTGACTTCTGGTGTGCTGGACAAATGAAAAAAGTTACCATGACACTGACATTGATGAAAAATGAGCTTTCAGACCCAAGGCCATTTCCTTGTGTATCTCAGGGCAGCGAAAAGGACGGCAACGGCCAGAGAAAGATAATAGGAGACCCGTAAGACAATAAATTCAATAGAGCCGCATCAGTCATTAATTTACATCATTTTTTAATATCAAAATTTTGACCCCAATTTTACCCCCGTTAATTCTAAATCAACCCTTTGATTTTAAAAAAGTGACGAGCATGACGGATGCGGCCTTATTGATCTGATTATCTTACGGGTCTCCTATTATCTTTCTCTATAACTATTGTCTCTATAAAAACCTAATCATGAACCTGATCAAGTAATGCCAAGTGAAACTTAATACTTATTAACAAGTTGCAACTAACTTTTAGGAACCTGCAGAGGTAACCTTTAAGTGTGTTGTCATAAGAACTTATTAATTACTTATCATAAAAACTTATTAATTACTTACCATAAGTTCTTACAAGTACTTACCCTAAGTTCTTACAACAACTTGACTTAAGTCACAACTTACTCGGTCAGATTTGTCAAGATACAAGGACAATAAAAAAACTTTTTTTTCTCAGTAGTACTCTGGCGGTGGTGCAGATGGGGTTAAACAATCAGGCACAAGTGGTGTAAATGACGTGTCATCTCTCTGCGAAGCATATGACAAAAATATTGATTGATTACCAAATCTGATTTTTATTTGTTTAAAAGATTGTGTAGTTTTTCTGTGGTTTCCTGAACCCCGATCTGTTTTCCCATCTCTAAAAAACTAGCTTTTAGTTCTTCAACATTCACGGGAGATTGACTACGCATTTTATTTTGTATTTCAGATTTCTGTTTTTTGTAATTATTTAAATCATCCTGGACTCTCTTAAATTCTTCGTCATCAATAAAATTATCATTCAATGCCTTACTGATAATAAGTTTCATACTGCTCAGCTTTGCACCAGCAAGCGTACTCAATGCTTCATGTTTCTGTAATTTCGTGTGAAACCTTTTGTTCAAGGCCTCCAAACCAAAGCAAGCCAGACACGTAGCAACGCTAACACCCTCAATTGCTATTACAGCCAAACTTCCAATTCCCGTGGCAAACAGAACAATACCCCCTACAGAACATGAAGCTGAAACTGCACCAATAGCCATAGAAGTGTTTTGAACAGAATTGAAAACGGTCTTATACCGTCTCTTACACCGTGAATATTTCGCTTCTTCACTTTCCAAATATTTCAAAGCTTCTGTAATATTATTTAATCTGAATGCGTCTGCCTGTAATGTTTTATCTGAAGCAATTGACATATGTGGATCAGACGCAAGCGTTGTTTTAGTCATCACATTTGTTTCAGTCGGATCAAGCGTTGGTAGTTGCGGATAGAAGTTTACCATTTTTTTTATTCACAAATATTTTTTTTAATTTAATCAGCAATTACATTTTGCAACTCTTCAAAAGTATACAATTTGCTGGCATAATAAAATGCAACAAGATCAATGTGTTCAAGGTTTATGTAAGTTAGACGAACAAAAGTTGTTTTGTCGACCACCACCTTGACAGCTGGAACACTGCTCGAAACATTAATAACATCATTATTTTTTGTAATGGCAATAAAGACCTTTGATGATTCTGTTACTGTTTCATTCCATGTAAGTTTAATTCCTTGTGCTATATTTGCCTCTTTTGCAGAAGCAACAGATTTCATGATAATTTCAAATACTATTGTCACTTCTCTAGCCACGACTAAGCTTGCTGGCATAAACACAACAGAAGTATCTGATCTACCCTTTCTAGTTGTAAGAAGATACCGCCGTCTCTCATAATTTTCAACTTTCAGTTTTTCTCTGCTATTGTTGTCTGGGGCAAAACTTGGAACAAGGCTTACAATAAGCGGCCCAGAATTAACAACCTTCCTAAACACTAAGGCACCTTCGTCATCAGTGTATACATAAGGACTAATAAATTCAATCTTTATGTCCCAGTCAATTGTGGATGGTGGAACAGGCACAGGTGAAACCACCCACTTACTACCCACATGTATTAAGTTGTAAGGCGCATTATTTACAGGTGGAGTAGGTACAGTAACATCACGAAGCTGACCAAGTTTAGGAATCTGTTTTTCATCGTCTTTCATGTCAACAATTACTTTCCTCTTGTACATGCCATTTGAATCAAGTTCAAAACCATATATTTCTCCAACATCCCCTTCCTTCTCAAAATCCTGTACGTCTGCCAAATCTTTTAACTCTGTTACTGGACATGCAACTGGTATGATTCTAGGCTTTGGACCAAGACCACTCATTTTTATAAACAAAAATAAAATTATTTAATTTCCAACACAACACTAAAATCATGCATAAGAACTGGTTTGTCATCCTGATTAGTTACAGATATACTTAGTGACTCAAAGAAACTAGAACCTAATTTCTTAAACTGCAAATTAGGAAATCTAACAACCACACTTTCACAATACGGAGCAGTTCCAGTTGGTAAGCATCTCAACAAAGTTGAAGGCTTTCCATTGTGAACATTCTCAGATGTGTTTAGTTCTTTCAAATAAACATTTAGTACTGTGTGTACTGACAAATTGACAGGGCGTTTTCCAGTTATTTTAAGTTTTTTTGTCTTCATTGTTATAATACCAGACATAGCTTCATCTAAATCATCTGATCTCCACCAATCTTCGTCAATATAAAATCCAAGTAAATATGCAAATCTGTCTGAAATTTTTAACCAATCTTGTTTCAGAAATTCTAATGTAACAAGTAGGTTAGCTGGATTTAAAGTTGCTTTAATTTTAAAATTACTTTGAAACCATTCAGCTATAGTACAAAAGTCATAATAACCAGGCGGTAAAGCTTCAGTCTTACCATCAAAAATTACTTTATTATATATATCATCTGTTACATTAAACCATTTTACTGTGTAGAACATTTCATGGATAGCTACAGCCTTACTACCATCACGATTATCAATCCCATTAGTTAACCACACTGGTTTGCTTGTGTCAAGATTTGTTAAGGTAATAAACATTTTTATTATCTCATATAAAAAAGGATGGAATTTAAATCACCAACCATTACCACAACAAACGCATTTCAATTTAACTCATTCTACCCCAACTACGGATTTATCCGTAAATGCACGCCCAGCATTTCCCGACCAACTACGGATTTATCCGTAATGGGCAGTCCTGAAACTGCATCCCTTCTTATTCGGCTTCTTTGTTCTTCCTCATGTGCACACGGCAAGTTTGGGCGGTTTTTCGAGCCTTTTTTTGCGGAATTTGTGTACTTTTCTTCGACAATGGCGAGGCGTTCCCGGACTTTGAATGCTAGTCAGGCTGCTGAGTTTATAATGAATTATGACAGCGAAGAAAATGATGAACTGATCGACTGTGAAGTGGACTTAGATGAGTCCACTGACTCAGAAAATGAATTGAATGTTTGGGGTGTATCTTAAAAGTCTGAAATATTTACTTTTAAAAATGTCTTTGTTTACAAGCAAATTGCAAAAATAAACATCTCTTAGTTCTTTCCGGTGTCAATAAACATAAAACACAGGACATGTACATTTTGTAAATTTATTTTTCTGTACTGTCCCAAAATTTGGTTGAGATAGGTTCAGTGGTTTCAAAGTTATAGCAGTTTTTGCGAGACACCCATATATTTAGCACTCAGCTCTCTGCATGGCTGGTCCAGAGGGCAAAGTTGCTGGCTGCACAGCTGGGGTAGAAAGAGTTAATGTGAATGCCAAATATAATGTTGCACCTACTTATGAACAGAAAATAATTCAACTAAATCAGCTTGACATAGCTGTGTCTGAACAAGATCTATTCCAAGTCAAAGTACCAAATCCGTTTGACCATTACCTAAACCCTCCAATAACAGATGACTCTACTGCAAGAAAGTGGACTTCTAGCCCACTACAGATGTTTCAAAATCAACTCAACTTTGCCATACTATGCTCAACTACTGGCTGTGGGGTTTCTTTTACAGACCACTTGAATCACACAAACAAACTGATTAGGTCTGTCTACCGTTTCCATGTTTATTACCAGCTTAGACGTATTCTGTCAGAACTTCATACACCACTGCCCACTGAATCCAGTTTCAACAGGTATAACAACCCCATGGATATGAAAGCGTTTGAACGCATCTGTAATGAGTTTAACATAAGCACTAAGTATGACTTCACACAAAAACTTGATGATCACAAAGGCATGGGTACATTGTATTACGCTTTGAGTCACAGACAATACCCTCAAGATTATTACCCTGGTTACACTTCATTCTCATCAAAATCACAAGTCTGGATAGGATCAATAGAGCAGAAGCAGTCTAACGCCTGGACCACATTTATTTTAGATAAATCTGACGGGTTTACTCAAGCAGGAGTCGAGCGCGTCAATGAGTCTATCAGAACATATGTCTGGTGTTTACTAGGAGCACAATCACTAACAAAATCAAACATTTTGAATGGAAGTGGTAAATTTGAAGCACAAAAACAGTTTCTTGCAAATCTTGAAGATTCAATTAACTCAACAGTTGATCTCCCATCAAGCATACAACGCTATCAAGACGTACTCAGATATGCCAGATCAAAAGTTGACTTTGTAGTTGGCATCGGGTTATACATGTTACCATCTGACCTTCAACTCCAAATGGGTACAATAACAAATTATAATAATGAAATCATTGTTGCAGGTGTTGGTCAAAAACTCGGTCTCAATCAATCTGTAAACTTAGGAGGAACAACCACACATGTACAGTCATTAAAATTATTACAGACGGTAACACCCCCGGCCCCGGCCCCGGCCCCAGCCCCATCACCGGCACCCATACAACCAGTACAGTCAACACCAACCCCTGACACACATGAGTCGGAAAGAACTGCATTGGTAATAGGTCTAACAGGGTTAGGGGTTTTACTTCTTTATCTGTTTCATTAAATAACCCACCATCAACCCTCCTACTGTAACCAAAAAGACCCACACATGTTCTGCCATAAACCCTACTGCCTTTGCTGTAGTAGTAATCAGCCAACTGACAACTGTGCCAATTATGCCAGGCAAAGCATCCACTGCTTTCAGAGCCAATTTTTTAAGCAAGTCTGATATGTGAGACAGTTGTTTCTTTACCCATGACTGTAAATCTTTTGGGTCTGTTGGAGTCGGTGGGCCTGGGGTTGGTGGTGCCGGGGCTGGCGGTGTTGAACCACCGGGTCCACCAGCACCGGAGACAGCTAACACTACAGTACTAATAATAAATCCAAGAGCTGTAATTAAACTGGCAATAGTGATACCCTGTTCTCTGAAAAGTGTTTTTAGTCTCTCAGCCAGAGTAGTGTCTTCGTGAAGTATTTTCTGAATAGTTTCTCTAATTCTGTTAACTTGGGTTTTAAGTTTTTCCCTCCCAATACTAATCACTTCTAACCGTCCTGATCTTTCTATCTGCAAATCATTTAATCTGTGTTGGATTCTTTCTTTCATTTCTGTGTCAAGATTCCCATTGTCTGCTGTAGCCAGTTTCTCTTTTTCACGTTCTATGTGTTTATCAAGCTCACCTAGTTTGGCAACATTATTAACCATCTCACCTCTTATTGTCTGCAGTGATTTATCCAATCCCATAATCTCCCTCATTGACAAAGGTGGGTCTACTATTGTTTTCATAGCATCATTTATTTGTCCTTCAGTAAATGAGGTTTCTTGTATCACTGTGTTTGCTATTTCTGGTAGGCTTGTTACTGGTGCCATTTCAATCTCTTGCCCTGTTGGCAACTTTGTTTGCGTGTCGTGAAGAACACTAGCCAGTCTTGGCGTGACAGGAGACCCACCAATACCAAGTTGACGCAAGGCACCAACACCACCTTCATTTTTTATTGTACTTAAAGCCCTAAACCTACTAGGGTCTTTTTTGTTAGTCAATAGTACTTTTCCTTTGTCAACAGTATTTAAATATAAATGACCCTTGCCATCAAGTTCAAACTGATTAGGATCTACGTTGTCTGGGCGGCCACCAACATGATCATAAAATGAGTTCACTTTGGTTTCTAAAAGTTCGTGACGTAAACTGTAAATATTTCTTGTACCAGTCATATCTGTCATATCTGTCATATCTGTTGTATTACCAAAATCATACATGTCATCCATTTCAAAATCTTCATGATTAAATCCTCCCGCTGCCATTGTTTTATTAATTTATTATTTTTTATTGTGCATAATAAAAATGACACAGTCTTACGGATCAAAGTTAGACCCATACAGAAAACTACGTGAGCCTCTGGGTGTTAAGGGCATAAGACAATCAATCATCATCACGAACAATCCAAGTACTATAGACCAGAATCAAACACTTACAGTCAAGTTTCCAAACCTAGGTCCCAGTGACGTTATTGTTCCTGGCACTGCACGCCTTGCATTTAATATTGAACTATCATCAGACGCAGACGTAAACAGAACACTAGTTAACAATCTTGGTAGAGCAATTGTTAGAACTATTAAAGTAAAACTTGAAGGACAGGAAGTGTTTAGTCTTGACGACTCAGATGTGTTTTACTGTTACAAAGACCTTTGGCTCACAAGAGAAGAACGAGAAGATCGTATTTATCAAGGCATACAGCCAGATAATGTTGGTAAACTTCGAATCAATGCCGGAGACAAAACAACTACTGGGGTACCAAAGGAGGTTATTATAGCTGAAACATATGGAACCAGATTTTACATTCCACTTGAGTTTGAAATCCTAACAGAACATTTGCCTTATTATCAAGGGGCACTGAATGACCGTCTGAGCTTTGAACTAACCTTCAATGACTACTCCAAAGTTATTAAATCATCTGCCACAGATGCAACATACAAGATCTCTAACATTTCCTTGGAATATGAAATTGTCACACATATTGAACTAGCCAGACTCATTCAAAATCAGTATCAGTCAAGACTGCCAATTTATTATGACAGGGTAATTATACATAGTTTAATGCAAAAAGACAAGAGTGACCCAATGTGGAACATAAACTTAAACACACCTGCTAGGTCACTGAAAGGTATTCTTATGTTGTTTGTTGAACCAGCAGATCCATATAAACGGGATTCAGAAAAATTCTACAATCCTAAGATTACACATTTGTCCTGCACAATTGAAGGCCATCCTAATCAAGTGTATGCTTCAGGTTTGTTACCTTATCAACACTATGACGAAACCACAAAGTATTTTGCAGGTGGAAGGATTAGAGATAAACCAGCAAACATTGCATGCAAAGATCTACATCTGTATGATGTTAGGATCGGACAATATCTTACAAACAAGTATGCACTGTGGCTAGACCTTCGTAGTACAGATGATGATTACCTTCATGGGTCAGGACGAACTGTTGAGAATGGTAGTGATGGAATAACAATTCAGATACAAAAGAAGGTTGAAAAAGCCGAAGCCATTAACATATATTTGTACCTGATATATGACGCACAACTCAATATTGCAGAAAGCAGACTGAGTGGACACATATATTAAAATTATATTGTGTATTAAAATGAACCTGAGCTTAATGACACTCGACCCACACTGTGGATTGTTTTGTGGTGCCACAGGGTGTGGGAAAACTGAATTTGTTCTTAACCTATTACAAACAAGATACATACACCACTTTGAAAACATTGTCATATTTTGTCCTACAATCAAACACAACAAAGCTTATCACAACCGTTTATTCATTTGGACTGACAACAACATATACTTAGTCGACCCTGAGAAAAAACTGAATGACTACCTACAATATTTTTACAAGCAATTTGAAGGACAGCCAACATTGTTTATTGTTGATGACTGTTCAGCAGAGAAAGACATTGTCAAGAAGAGAAACACATTAGCAGAACTTGCTTTCAGTGGCAGACACGCAAACGTCAGTGTATGGATTCTCACTCAAAAATATAATGCAGTACTGAAAGATTTTCGAGAGCAGTTAAAGTTTATCTGTTTGTTTTACTGCAAGGATCGTGACAGCTTTGAAGACTGTCTCAGAGAAAACATTGTCATCCCAAATAAACATGAACGTGATGATGTAAAAAATAAACTGAAATCAACTAAGCATCTAAAGCTCATTTTAAAGACAGATCAGCCCACAGGGTATGGGTTAGTAAATTAATTTTTGTTTTTTTAAAATAACAATATAAATGAACCCTGATGAAATCCTTCTATTGAATGATATCAATGCTGTTGAGAACAAAGACTTAGACTCGAAAAAACAGCGTCTTTTGTCTGTGATTGTCTCAGGCAAATCAAAGACTTATCTCGGGAAACAATACATGACAGATGATATTGAATCTCTTACGGCTGACGAACTAATCAAGCTTCATTCAAAATATGAGAACCACATTGCCTCACTAATGACTTGTGATTTGAGTCGATCTCTAGTATGCCTATACACAAAAGCAGTGAGTCACTTTCTACCTGTGGATTGTGACAGTCTATCACATGACCTTGAAAGTAATCCTATTGTTTCAAGTTCAATTGGCAAATTAGCATGTGTCATGTTTTACAAGTTCGGAAATTACCTTGCTCCTGTCGTAACCCTTCTTGTTACCGGGAGTCATATTGATTTTTCAAAAATAAATTTTCTAGAGAAAGAAAAAGAAGGATCAAATGGACGAGAACAAGATGACTACACAACAGAACCCGGACCCTGTTTTGACACAGGTTCAAACTGTGACTAAGGCTAAAAGTCCAGGCAGGGTTGAGGCTGGTAAAAGATTAGCCGAATATAACAGACAAAAAAAATTACAGCTTCAAGCGCAAACAGAAAAGGTTCATGTGACTGACCAGGCGTTAGGACCGTTAGGACCGTCAAGACCATCAGAACTGTCAGGACTTTCAACACCCCTGTCACACCCACATCAAAGTGAAAGACCTTCAACCCAGTCTAATTCTGAAACAGCAAAATATATAATTGTCGGATTTGTTGTCGGATTTGGTTACGTAGGGTATCAATTATACAAAAAATACAAACCACAGACTCGTACAGTGACCAAAAAATCAGACACTCCAAAAACAAAACCAGAAGTCGCCACATTACCAGTAACATCCAAAGCCGTTGACCCATTTTATATGCAGTAAATAAAAATATTATTTTAATTTTTCTTGTATTAGAAAATGAACGACTCAAAAAATTTAATGAACCTTGTGTATCACTCTGCCGTAATCAGTGGATTAGCAGTAGCTTATTCTATGCTGGGGAAAAGTCTACTCAAAATGAAATCAGCAGACCTCAGTAGACTTGATTTCGAAGACAGCGCTAAGCTAATTGTAGTTGTCACAGCGTCGATTGCGACAAAAGATTTTCTTGTCAAGCAGGGAATTATTCCTGAAAATGTTTCTATGTAAATAAAAATAATATGGCGACGATAGCTATTATGGTAGGAGGTGCAATGGTTAATGCATTGGCTTTCAGTGGCTCTAATTATCTCTTTTCTAAAATGGGTAGAGAAGAATCTGCAGAAGAATTGAAACGTCATAATGAAGCATCTGAAAAACTTGCTCAAGCCCAGCAAGATTATGAAAAGAATAGAATTGAGAAACTTGATTTCATCAATGAAAAACTCAGACTTGAAGGCCACGCACAACATACGTTTTCAAATACAGACGAAGCAATCAGGGAATATTTTCTTGTCACAGGTGAAGACATGTCTATCCCGAAACCAAAACTAAGTGACTATTACCAACCAAGTACACAACAAAGAAACGGGGAGATAATCTTTGTTCTAGTGGGAATGACATTTGTTTATTTTACAGGAGTTTTCATTGCTAGAAAAAATGGCAGCCGAAAATAAACTATCAAAAATATATTACTCTCCATCAGGCTATTGGAAAGGACAAACAGCTATTGAAAAATTACATGCCGCTGTGGGCGGAGATATAACACTCAATCAAGTCAAGCAATGGTTACAGAGACAGGCAATTTGGCAGATATATCTTCCTGCTCCAAGAAAAATAACGAGACCTCATTTTGAGAACACTACCCCAAATGACACACATCAAATGGACCTCCTGTTCCTACCACATGATACAATAAGAAAGAAACGATACAAGTATGCACTGACTGTTGTAGACATTGCTTCAAGGTACAAAGACGCTGAACCCATATCTGACAAAACAGCCAGTACAGTTGCTACTGCTTTATCTAGTATCTATAAAAGAGGCCCTTTAAGATACCCCAGACTTGTACAAGTTGATGATGGATCTGAATTTAAGGGCGCAGTTAATCAGTTATTTGCTAAGCATGGTGTACTGGTCAGACGCGGTATTCCAGATGTACACAGATCACAGGCAATTGTAGAGAACTTTAACAAACAGTTGTCAGAGAGACTTTTCAGTTACCAGTATTCTAAGGAACTCATGCATGACACCCGGAACACTGAGTGGGTAAAGAGATTACCACATGTGATAAAAGCAATGAACAATGAAGGACACCCAAAACCTGCTGACGCTATTAAATTGAAAACAATTACAGAGCCAAAAACAACCCCAACCCCACCTCCAGACACAAGCTTGTTTACTAAACAGGTGAGATATTTATATCAACCAGGGGAGGCTGAGAACGACGACAGACGCAGGGCAACAGACCCTATCTGGTCAACGTCTGTACACAATATAAAAAAAAATAGTCCCCGGTCCAGACGCAACAATATATTATCTGTATGACCCTGCACCCCAGAGGGCATTTGTCAGAGAAGAATTACAGATTATTCCCCCAGACACCGTTACTCATTTCAGTAACTAAGTCGTCAATTAATTCATCAACCAGTTCATCACAAATGTCTTCAGATAACTTGAGTCTGTAATGTCCAGGTGCATAAGCTTTTTCCTTACTGTAAAAAACACGTTTCGTGTCTCCAACTGCAAGTGATTTCTTATGTGTTTGGATCATTTCAAGATTATGTTTATTTGATCTCAGTGACTTGTTTGGATAATCAGGCATTAATGCACCATCTAACACTTGCTTGTAATGTTCATGACGTATGTCTTTATTTTTTATTGCTGTTTTTTTAATTCCTTTGGCTTTCGACTGACTACCTTTCTGGTGCAGTATAGAATACATTTTTGATCTCAGTCCAACGTACTCAACTATTGGCACACCATTCAGTTCATCCTTAAACTTACCAGGCACTTTTTTATTCTGTGTGCTAAACAGTGGATGGTCTTTTGGGTAGTCAGATGTGTCATACATGTGTAACTCTGTTTTCATGTCTTCATAAAAGTCTTCAGTACACACATCAATGATCATAGAGTCAGTGTCAGTGTATAGCAGACGACACTCAGGGTATTTTGGTTTGAAGTAATCATAATAAAATTCAAGCATCAACAGTTTTGACAACTCAAGAATTGCCATACCAATGAATACTGGCTTGTCCAGTTTAACAAACTTTTTTTTGAGTGACACAGCATACAATGATGAATGAAACTCTTTATACCCTGTATACTGTGGCTTACCTGTAAGTTTAATTGCACCCAATTCAGTTGTGACCAGTCTCACATCTTTTCTGTGATGAGGATTTTCCATAGTCTTGCCAAAACAGGCATTGTTCATAAGCTTAAAGAAGTCTTTGTCAAATGCAGTGTTGCCGTCTCTGGCACGAAGGGTTGTGTTCTTCATTATGTAATCTTTCATGAAAGCACTCTGATCAAATTGAATTCCTCTGTGAACTTTCTTTAGTACTAACCCGTGTCTGATGTAAAACTGCAGCAAGCGGTAGTGACAAACGTAATTAAATTTGTCATTTAAATTTGGCACAAGTTTAGTGTCTTCTTTTTTTCCTGTCATACTCATTTTCTCAACAGCCAATGGATAATCATTGTGGTAATCGTGTAGGTGGTGTGGGTACTCCAGGTCGACTTCAAAGATCCAACCCTTCGCGTCGTTTCGATCAAGATTCATAATATTGTTAAGTAACCCTGACTCTGTTACATCATACTGTGACAAATCATACAGACAAAAGTTTTTCAAGGGCAATAATTCACACATCGCCCAGCCATAAAGGTTATTAGCGTCCAAGTACGTAATGAATGACCTTGACCCCGGGCTTGAGGGGTCAAACCCAAGGTCACCATAACCGTCCAGATATTTATTGTTGGCTCTGGCATAATTGTTCGCTGCAATACTAATGCCTCCCCTCAATCCACGTTCCACCATTTCACCCATCGTACGATCAGACAACAGGTCTATAAATATCTTACTGGATTTCAAAAATGCATCCCATGTCATGCCAGGACTAGTTATGTAACAAGCAGGGTCAAGTCTGTAGTGCAACAAACCCTTCTCACGGTAACTTTCAAATACGTCTGCTAGCAAACAAACGTCTGCCTTCAAGTACTGATCATGGTAGTCACCAATTGTTTGACACCCCAACTTCCCCCACGCATCAAGAGCGTGTTGATATTCAGAGTCAGAAATACCTTTGCCAGTTAGTGTAGAATAAAATTTCTCTTTTGGTGGCAGTCTCCTTTCTTCAAACACAACCCAATGATCAATGTACTCATACGGATACACACCTTTCTTAATCAAGTCTGGCTCAAAATATTTACTCGTTATTGGATACTCAGTCAGTCCTTCTGCAAGACTAGCCAACCCTAAAGACAAATGTTGCATGGAGTCATAAAATGCTAATTTGTCTAACCTAAAAGTCAAGTATTTCTCAGTTGTCTGGGCAATACAACTTATGTTTTTGTAAGATTCATCTACAGCCTGCATGATAATGTGTGAATCATATCCCTTGAGATTGTGAAAAAAGATAGGTAACTTGTATGTCTTAGGGTCTATTTTTAATAATAAGTTACAATTGTTATGTGCAGCACCTCTGTAATGCCCAGTTATGTGATCGTGGTCACGAACTTTATCACCCCCTAAAGGTTGTTCACAAATCCAACACGTCTCAGCTGTATCAAATTTTAGTTTGTCTTCTTCTGTCATCACCAAAGGCATCTGACATGTTGTGAGATACTGTACTACCTGACTATACAGATGTCTCATTTATGTTAAAAACAAACATGCTGCATTTTCACCCCTGTAGATAACAGGCTCTGAATGAAGACCGTCTGACCTAACAATAATGTATCCAAAAGAACACACCACTTGGTCACTCAATTTTATAGTCTTTGGTAATGACTCTGGAACAGGACCGTCATACGGAACAACTAATGATTCAAAATCAGCATACACTACAAACGGCAACTTTTGCTGATTCCCATAGTTCTTAAAATACACTTGACTACCAGGATCTGGGTACTTAAGTACAGTTTGTATGTCATCAGCTGACCTGCAGTGTAAAACGTGTTTGTGCGCTACGTTTATGGAGGAGAATCTTTGTAAACATCTTTTACACACTTCCTGTTTGCCATTGTGTTTTGTTGTATGTCTGTGAATTAGACGTGACATATTCCTGATAATTGTGTAGTGAAAGTTATTGTCATCTCCGATTAGCAACATGTCAACATGCTTATCTTCTGACTGACCGTAGGTTGGGGCAATTGGGGATACTCTAATTGGTTGTAACTTGTTCTCAGACACATTATCCCACACAAACACATTTACAGATATACCAGGATTTAGTTTTTCAAACAAATCTATGTCCTCTATTTTAACAGGGAACTCAATGCCACTAAAATCGAGTTCATTTACAAATTTGGTGTAGTTAGATACACGTTCTGGTTTTGATTTCACAAAGTGTAGTTTAGCAAGCACACACCACATGAAACAGAAATTGTCATTGTTCTGTATGTTAACTATTGCCTTTTTGTTTGCTACTTCTGTTGGCAGTGGCAACCATGATTTACCTAGTATAGGATGATACCTAGACTGCTTTAATTGTAGTTCATGTACATGTCCTTCGTGCCAACCAGACCCCTTCATTTTTGCACTGTCGATTGCCTGGAGAAAGTCAGGTAGTAGTCTGTCTCTAAACACGTTCTCTAATTCCCTTCTTGTATTAACTGTGTGTTGTCTTGTTGATATGTACGATACAATCACTTCACCGTCTACTCTAGTAAATTCTATTTTAGCAACAATCTGAATCTTCACACTGCCTGTGAGAAGATTTTGCTGTATGACAGAAAAAGAGTTTTCTATTGATTGATAGACATTATTAGTATTGGATATGGGTAAGTTTGTTGTGTAAAACACGTTTCTTAAACCAGATGAGCCAGGGCTTTGAGCATTGTCCGTCATTTTTATTTGTCCGACAAAATAATAAAATAAAAAAAATTACTGCTGTCACACCATATGTAATACTGTATTATCTGTAGTTATGATAAACAAGTCAACTACTTTTCTGGTGTTTGTCCTGCAGGTGCAAAATTACTTTATTGAACGTAACACTTTCAATATAACAATGTAGTTTTCTTATTTGATTAAATATGTCTTCACACAGTACCTCAAACCAACGCAAGTGGCCACTGTTAGCATTATAAACTTTAAAAGCATTTGTCTTAAGATCAACAGTCTCATAATCATAACCTGGTAATCCATCTGAATATTCCAGAGTAACATTATATGTCGTGTATATCCTTATTGACGGTGTTGAGAGTTTAAAGCTGGGTCCAAACACACGTGTTTTTAAGTCAGTAAAGTGCATAACCCTCGCGCTGGGACCATACGGCGTTGAGGCGCGTCCCCTGGGTGGTGGATAGGGGTTCCCTCGTGAGAGGGGTGCACCGAATGAAATAAGGTGCCGTGAACCAACATGGTCTAAGGGAAGGTGACCCCGACAGAAAACCCCTGGTCCTCCTAGTAAGGGGGTTGGGCGTGGGGGTAGCTTCCCCACCCTGCAAAAAAGGAAATAGCTACAAAAACGCCGACGAAAAGACTAACAGTAATTCCTTTCCTGGAGGAGGAAGGTTCTTCTACTAGAAGACTTATGACGTCCTGTGGTGAAAGCCGGAAGTCTTCGGAAGCCACAGGACCGAGCCGCCTCTCTCTATCCAGGGATACAACCATGGGCACATGGAACGTCAAGACCATGTACCAGAGCGGCAAGGCCGCCCAGATAGCAGCGGAAATGCAAAAGTACAATCTTTCCCTGCTAGGCATCAGTGAAGCCAGATGGACGCAGTCTGGCCAGAAAAGGCTGTTAAGTGGGGAGATGATTCTGTATTCAGGTCATGAAGAGGAGAATGCCCCCCATACAGAAGGAGTAGCACTCATGCTGTCACCAGTGGCACAGAGAGCGCTGATGGGCTGGGAACCTCTTGGGCCAAGAATTATAACAGCAGCCTTTAGAACCAAGAAAAAGCTCAAGCTGAACGTCATCCAGTGTTATGCGCCCACCAATGACAGTGACAACCTCGCGCTGGGACCATACGGCGTTGAGGCGCGTCCCCTGGGTGGTGGATAGGGGGTCCCTCATGAGAGGGGTGCACCGAATGAAATAAGGTGCCGTGAACCAACATGGTCTAAGGGAAGGTGACCCCGACAGAAAACCCCTGGTCCTCCTAGTAAGGGGGTTGGGCGTGGGGGTAGCTTCCCCACCCTGCAAAAAAGGAAATAGCTACAAAAACGCCGACGAAAAGATTAACAGTAATTCCTTTCCTGGAGGAGGAAGGTTCTTCTACTAGAAGACTTATGACGTCCTGTGGTGAAAGCCGGAAGTCTTCGGAAGCCACAGGACCGAGCCGCCTCTCTCTATCCAGGGATACAACCATGGGCACATGGAACGTCAAGACCATGTACCAGAGCGGCAAGACCGCCCAGATAGCAGCGGAAATGCAAAAGTACAACCTTTCCCTGCTAGGCATCAGTGAAGCCAGATGGACGCAGTCTGGCCAGAAAAGGCTGTTAAGTGGGGAGATGATTCTGTATTCAGGTCATGAAGAGGAGAATGCCCCCCATACAGAAGGAGTAGCACTCATGCTGTCACCAGTGGCACAGAGAGCGCTGATGGGCTGGGAACCTCTTGGGCCAAGAATTATAACAGCAGCCTTTAGAACTAAGAAAAAGCTCAAGCTGAACGTCATCCAGTGTTATGCGCCCACCAATGACAGTGACGAGGAAGAGAAACAAGAGTTCTACGACCGACTCCAGAGTGCCGTGGACAAATGTGCGGAGCGAGACATCACCATCGTCATGGGCGATTTTAATGCCAAAATAGGGGAGGACAACACCGGATACGAAGAGGTGATGGGGAGACAGGGACTAGGCTCGGAGATGAGTGAGAACGGGGAGAGGTTTGTAGACTTTTGTGCTCTAAACCGACTTGTCATTGGAGGCAGCATCTTCCCACACAGAAGAATACACAAAGCAACTTGGGTCTCACCTGACCATACAACAGAGAACCAAATAGACCATATCTGCATTAGCAAGAAATTTAGAAGATCCCTTCAAGATGTTCGAGTGAGGAGGGGAGCAGATGTCGCCTCAGACCACCATCTGCTTACCTTAAGAATGAAGCTCAAGCTAAAGAAAAGCCGCACAGAGACAACAAGAAGACAGCGCTATAATGTAGGCCTCCTGAGAGAAACTGGAGTTAGAGAAGAGTTCAAACTGGTGCTGTCCAACCGGTTTCAAGCGCTACAGGAGCTAGTAAATGAAGAGGAGGCGGTCACCACAGAGCAGCAGTGGAAGGCAGTTAGAGAGGCGCTGAACTCAACCTGCAAAGACACTGTAGGGTTCAGGAAACACCACCACAAGGACTGGCTGTCGGCACAGACCTTGAAGAAGATAGAAGCGAGGAAGCAGAAGAAAGCAGCGGTCAACAACAGTCACACGAGAGCAGCCAAAGTAAGGGCACAGGGGGAATACTGGGAAGCCAACCGCGAGGTGAAGAGGAGTATCAGGGCAGACAAGAGGGCCTACACAGACAGCCTGGCAGCAGAGGCAGAAAAGGCAGCAGGCAGCGGCAACATGAAACAGCTCTACGACATTACCAGAAGATTGTCGGGTAAGTATGGCCATACAGAAAGACCAGTAAAAGACAAAGAAGGCAAGCCTATTGCAGACAGAGCAGACCAACTCGACAGATGGGCCGAGTATTTTGAAGAGTTACTGAACAGACCTAGCCCACCCGACCCCCCCGACATCCAGCCGGCAGAGACCGACCTACCCATCAGCTGTGACAGACCCAGCCGGGAAGAGATCAGAAAAGCAGTGGCATTTTTGAAGAATGGCAAAGCAGCAGGGCCAGATGGCATCCCAGCGGAGTCTCTGAAAGCAGACCTAGAGACAACAGTTGAGATGCTGTACCCACTGTTTGGAAAGATCTGGGAAGAGGAGGTGATGCCAGCTGACTGGAAGGAGGGGTACCTAATCAAGCTTCCCAAGAAAGGTGACCTCAGCAAGTGTTCCAACTACAGAGGAATCACCTTGCTGTCAGTACCAGGAAAGGTCTTCAACAGGATCATCCTAGAGAGAATGAAGAGCTCAGTTGAACCCCAGCTGAGAGACCAGCAAGCAGGATTCAGGAAGAACCGATCATGTACAGACCAGATCGCCACTCTCCGCATCATCGTGGAACAGTCTCTGGAGTGGAGCTCCCCGCTGTACGTCAACTTTGTGGATTATGAGAAAGCATTTGACAGCGTGGACCGAGAGACTCTGTGGAAACTCCTACGACACTACGGTGTACCCACAAAGCTCGTCCGCCTGATCAAGAGCAGCTATGATGGCATGACATGTCGCGTGATCCACGAAGGGCAGTTCACCAGAGAGCTCCAGGTCAGAACTGGTGTCAGGCAGGGGTGTCTGCTGTCTCCGTTCATCTTCCTACTGGCCATAGACTGGGTCATGAAGATGACCACAGAGCACAGACGAAGTGGAATACAGTGGACACTGTGGACACAGCTTGACGACCTCGATTTTGCAGACGACTTGGCATTACTGTCCCACACTCATCAACAAATGCAGGACAAGACCACGAGGCTTGCTGACATCTCGTCCCAAGTGGGCCTCACCATTCACAAACAGAAAACAAAGACAATGAGGCTGAACGCAACCAGGGAAGAACCAGTCTTGCTTGCTGGCACCCCGTTGGAGGAGGTGGAGTCCTTCACCTATCTCGGGAGCATCATAGACAAAAAAGGCGGCACTGATGCAGATGTCAGAGCACGAATCGGTAAAGCCAGAGCAGCCTTTCTCCAGTTGAAAAAAGTGTGGAGTTCCAGAGAGCTGTCACAACACACCAAAGTCCGGATTTTCAACTCCAATGTAAAAGCAGTTCTCCTATATGGAGCAGAGACATGGAGATTGACAAAAACCACAGTCAACAGAGTACAGACCTTCATGAACAGTTGCCTTAGAAGAATTTTGAAAATCCACTGGCCAGAGAAGATCAGCAACGTCAGACTCTGGGAGAGAACAGAGCAGATAACAGCAGAGAATGAAATTGGGCGAAGAAGATGGGGATGGATCGGTCACAGTCTGAGAAAGCCAGCTTCCAGTATCACTAGGCAGGCATTGTCATGGAACCCCCAGGGAAAGAGGAAAAGAGGTAGGCCGAGAAACTCCTGGCGTCGAGACCTCCAAGCAGTCATCAAGAGACTGGGAACCACCTGGAGTAGAATCGAAGGAGAAGCACAGGACAGGAGTTGCTGGAGGTCTCTCGTCGACGGCCTATACCCGGGTAGGGGTGACAGGAAGTAAGTAATGACAGTGACGAGGAAGAGAAACAAGAGTTCTACGACCGACTCCAGAGTGCCGTGGACAAATGTGCGGAGCGAGACATCACCATCGTCATGGGCGATTTTAATGCCAAAATAGGGGAGGACAACACCGGATACGAAGAGGTGATGGGGAGACAGGGACTAGGCTCGGAGATGAGTGAGAACGGGGAGAGGTTTGTAGACTTTTGTGCTCTAAACCGACTTGTCATTGGAGGCAGCATCTTCCCACACAGAAGAATACACAAAGCAACTTGGGTCTCACCTGACCATACAACAGAGAACCAAATAGACCATATCTGCATTAGCAAGAAATTCAGAAGATCCCTTCAAGATGTTCGAGTGAGGAGGGGAGCAGATGTCGCCTCAGACCACCATCTGCTTACCTTAAGAATGAAGCTCAAGCTAAAGAAAAGCCGCACAGAGACAACAAGAAGACAGCGCTATAATGTAGGCCTCCTGAGAGAAACTGGAGTTAGAGAAGAGTTCAAACTGGTGCTGTCCAACCGGTTTCAAGCGCTACAGGAGCTAGTAAATGAAGAGGAGGCGGTCACCACAGAGCAGCAGTGGAAGGCAGTTAGAGAGGCACTGAACTCAACCTGCAAAGACACTGTAGGGTTCAGGAAACACCACCACAAGGACTGGCTGTCGGCACAGACCTTGAAGAAGATAGAAGCGAGGAAGCAGAAGAAAGCAGCGGTCAACAACAGTCGCACAAGAGCAGCCAAAGTAAGGGCACAGGGGGAATACTCGGAAGCCAACCGCGAGGTGAAGAGGAGTATCAGGGCAGACAAGAGGGCCTACACAGAAAGCCTGGCAGCAGAGGCAGAAAAGGCAGCAGGCAGCGGCAACATGAAACAGCTCTACGACATTACCAGAAGATTGTCGGGTAAGTATGGCCATACAGAAAGACCAGTAAAAGACAAAGAAGGCAAGCCTATTGCAGACAGAGCAGACCAACTCGACAGATGGGCCGAGTATTTTGAAGAGTTACTGAACAGACCTAGCCCACCCGACCCCCCCGACATCCAGCCGGCAGAGACTGACCTACCCATCAGCTGTGACAGACCCAGCCGGGAAGAGATCAGAAAAGCAGTGGCATTTTTGAAGAATGGCAAAGCAGCAGGGCCAGATGGCATCCCAGCGGAGTCTCTGAAAGCAGACCTAGAGACAACAGTTGAGATGCTGTACCCACTGTTTGGAAAGATCTGGGAAGAGGAGGTGATGCCGGCTGACTGGAAGGAGGGGTACCTAATCAAGCTTCCCAAGAAAGGCGACCTCAGCAAGTGTTCCAACTACAGAGGAATCACCTTGCTGTCAGTACCAGGAAAGGTCTTCAACAGGATCATCCTAGAAAGAATGAAGAGCTCCGTTGACCCCCAGCTGAGAGACCAGCAAGCAGGATTCAGGAAGAACCGATCATGTACAGACCAGATCGCCACTCTCCGCATCATCGTGGAACAGTCTCTGGAGTGGAGCTCCCCGCTGTACGTCAACTTTGTGGATTATGAGAAAGCATTTGACAGTGTGGACCGAGAGACTCTGTGGAAACTCCTACGACACTACGGTGTACCCACAAAGCTCGTCCGCCTGATCAAGAGCAGCTATGATGGCATGACATGTCGCGTGATCCACGAAGGGCAGTTCACCGGAGAGGTCCAGGTCAGAACTGGTGTCAGGCAGGGGTGTCTGCTGTCTCCGTTCCTCTTCCTACTGGCCATAGACTGGGTCATGAAGATGACCACAGAGCACAGACGAAGTGGAATACAGTGGACACTGTGGACACAGCTTGACGACCTCGATTTTGCAGACGACTTGGCATTACTGTCCCACACTCATCAACAAATGCAGGACAAGACCACGAGGCTTGCTGACATCTCGTCCCAAGTGGGCCTCACCATTCACAAACAGAAAACAAAGACAATGAGGCTGAACGCAACCAGGGAAGAACCAGTCTTGCTTGCTGGCACCCCGTTGGAGGAGGTGGAGTCCTTCACCTATCTCGGGAGCATCATAGACAAAAAAGGCGGCACTGATGCAGATGTCAGAGCACGAATCGGTAAAGCCAGAGCAGCCTTTCTCCAGTTGAAAAAAGTATGGAGTTCCAGAGAGCTGTCACAACACACCAAAGTCCGGATTTTCAACTCCAATGTAAAAGCAGTTCTCCTATATGGAGCAGAGACATGGAGATTGACAAAAACCACAGTCAACAGAGTACAGACCTTCATGAACAGTTGCCTTAGAAGAATTTTGAAAATCCACTGGCCAGAGAAGATCAGCAACGTCAGACTCTGGGAGAGAACAGAGCAGATAACAGCAGAGAATGAAATTGGGCGAAGAAGATGGGGATGGATCGGTCACAGTCTGAGAAAGCCAGCTTCCAGTATCACTAGGCAGGCATTGTCATGGAACCCTCAGGGAAAGAGGAAAAGAGGTAGGCCGAGAAACTCCTGGCGTCGAGACCTCCAAGCAGACATCAAGAGACTGGGAACCACCTGGAGTAGAATCGAAGGAGAAGCACAGGACAGGAGTTGCTGGAGGTCTCTCGTCGACGGCCTATACCCGGGTAGGGGTGACAGGCGTAAGTAAGTAAGTAAAGTGCATAACATCTTTGAAGCATTCTGTAACATCAAACACTTGGGTTTGTCTGTCTGTCATTTTTATTAGACAAACAAAAGAATAATTGTTATCAAGCAAAATCATGTTTTCTAGGAAATTACACTGAATAGTAATTTTATACGTTTGCACCAATCAGCTATGTTGTCAGTAACGTTTTACATTTACACTGTGTTACTGCTTCTATGTAAGCTAAATGGATTTAGATTCAAACCACAGACACACTCACTCAGGTATAAAACTCTATGTATTTCCTAGTCAATGACATAAGGGGCATAAACACTTGAAAGATTTAACCACTGTACAGAGTTGTCTCCCATAGACTATATGTTGCATACCCAAGTTGGTAGACAACTGCGTCACTGATTTGTGAGTGAGTATTCATTGAGGATATCCTGTTTATGTGTAGCAAGGATAATGATTTCAGGTATGTTCATTTTGTAGTCTTAGCTCAGTGACATGTCTATTTATGTGTGTGTGTGTGTGTGTGTGTGTGTGTGTGTGTGTGTGTGTCATTGGATTATGCAGAGATTCAAAAATCTTTACAGTTGACTCAAACCCGATTAAAAACAGTGGCTCTTGAGAATCTCGCCATGCTCATAAGAATCTGTGATCGAGTGGGCTACATGTGAGAACATGTTCTGTGTGTTTGTGTATACATGTTCTGTGTGTTTGTGTGTGTGTGTGTGTGTGTCAGTGCGTGTGTCAGTGCGTGTGTTTGTCTGTGTGTCAGTGTGTGTGTGTGTGTGTGTGTGTGTGTGTGTGTGAGAGAGAGAGAGAGAGAGAGAGAGAGAGAGAGAGAGAGAGAGAGAGAGAGAGAGAGATTGTGTGTGTGTGTGTGTGTGTGTGAGAGAGAGAGAGAGAGAGAGAGAGAGAGAGAGAGAGAGAGAGAGAGAGAGAGAGAGAGAGAGAGAGAGAGAGAGAGAGAGAGAGAGAGAGACCACCGTTTGATTTCACAAACCAGACATGAGTCCATAACCACTTGTACAAAATCACCCCTTCTTTGAAATCACGATGTTTCCCTGTTGACTTTTGACATCACTTAGTGATTTAAAAGGCTGTATTTATAAAAGGCTTTTGACGGCTGAGAGCTTTTCAATTCAGTCCCGTTGCGGCTTGTGCCCGAATTGAAAAGAAATGGAATGCCACCGCTATTGAAAAGCGCCGCTATTGAAAAGCGCGGTGTGAGGGCAACACAAAAGGCGATCAACCGTGACACTAGCCGGCAGCTCAGGCTTACGGTACAATTATACTGACTGAGTGTCTGTAAGTGTGTCTGTTTGTTTATGCATCTGTTTGTTTGTGTGTGTGTCTGTTTGTGTGTATTCATGTGTGTGTTTGTGTGTGTGTTCATGTATTCATGTGTGTTTGTGTGTGTGTGTTCATGTATGCATGTGTGTTTGTGTGTGTGTTCATGTATGCATGTGTGTTTGTGTGTGTGTGTAATAGCACACACATCTATACTGACTTTAAAATCAGGCCTCTCTCTGTTTAAAGTGGCTATGAGACATGTATTTATGGTAAAATGAGTCATTCATGTTACCTACAGACGGTACCAAGGGTAACAACACAAACATTAGTAAGCAGACGACAGGTCTATTCAGCCAAACAAAAGAGCGACGACATTATCGCTTAAAAATTATGTCGTAAATAATATTCATAAATCTTGGGGCCCTGGTGAGCTCGGCAGAAATATTCAAACTGAATATATAATCTATGTGTTGCTCGCGGCAAATGATCACATTCAAATCCCTCAGTCTACTCATAATGTGCGTCCTAAGAGTACAGCTGACTGAAACGTTGTACAACGGAAGTCAAGCCTGGAGTCTTGGCGGCTCTTGAGGATCTGTTGTTTATGTACTCAGTCGGGTGTCTGTATAAAGCAGCTATTTTCAGCTTGAAAGCGTAGTAACAGACTAAAGATATACACCACCCACGGGCGCGTGAACAACGGCTGGTGGGTTTGAATGGCTCGCGTAAGGCATGTTTAGTCAGTTATGCACCCGAAAGAAATATCTTACAATCTGTGTGTCTTGTGTGTTTGCGTCCGTGTCTGTCTGTAGTTATGTGTGTCTGAGTGTGTCCGTGCGTGCGTGTGTACGTGCGTGAGTGCGTGTGTCCGAGTGTGTCCGTGCGTGCGCGTGTACGTGCGTGCGCGTGCGCGTGCGTGCGCGTGTACGTGCGTGTGTCAGTACTGTTTATAATAAAACGGTTGAGTTGTACTGACAGTGTTGAACAAAGCACATTTCGGGTATGCATAACACGGCAGTCACCTTTTCAAAAATTGTACTGCAGTAAAATAATATTAGATAAGACCCGCCAACATACTCGCTAGGAGAGAGCTAACAAACAAAAGTAGACTATTACTTGAAAACACGGGTTATGCCTGGAGTCCGAGACTCTTGAGGATCTGACCTGTGTCCACTTATAAAAATCTAGGCTCGTGAGGATCATAGTCTCTGTAAAACCCCATATACTCGGCTCGGTGCAAGGCAGTCAACTACTGAGGGTTTTACCGTCTACAGTCGATTTCACTTCCTGGTTCAGTGTTTACTGTAGCCATGAATGCAGAGCTGCAAGGATCATGGCCATGGTCGCGATTTTAAAAACAAATTAACAGTACATGTTTAAGTGTTGTCAGAGACAATAGTTATAGAGATATATAATAGGAGAGGACTAATGTATCAAATTACAATAAGGCCGCACTAATCATGGTCGCCACTTTTTCAAAAAACAAAAGGGTGATTATGTGATAATAGAGAGGTAATAAGATGTCATAGATTTCAATATCAATAAAGGCGAGATTTAATGATGGGTGCGGCCTTATTGAAATTTGATTCTTAGTCCTCTCCTATTATATATCTCTCGGCCAGGCATCCTCATTGACCCTGTTGTCTGGTGACAGCAAGCAGGAAGAGGCCTGTAACCAGCTGCCATGCCCTATATGCTGCATGCAATCTTTTCCTCAGGCAAAGGGGTCATGAAACAGCTATGCCGCTTAAACATTAAGTCTACTGAGCTATCCCACAGACAAAAGACTACACAAAACAGCCAAACCTATGCTACGCGGACACGCCACATACCAAAACAAGTGTCTAGAGTGCTTATTTAGGAGGTAGCAGAGAAAAATGGTTATGTACAGTTTATTTTTATATAAAACACACTTGTCAGAGTCTCAAAACACCTCAACTCATGTTACAAATGCAGTAGGCATGTGTGTGCCAAACTTGTGAACACTCCTGTAAAAGCCTGTACTGGTGGCTGCAACTGCTGTTCCCATAACAATGCACTCAAATGAGCTTTACGCAGTATAAAAATGCTTATGTTTGGCTCAGAATAGACACCAGAGACATCTCTCATGACAATTACAGCAGAATGACACCTCAGATGCAGCCAGTGTAGCAGGATCATGCAAAATAACACTTCTGCATGTCACATTATTTTGGCTTATTTCACTCTGAGGTCAGCTGTCTAATAACACTGTTTCATTGTAGTTTTCATCTTAACCTTTGACCTTACCCCCAACCTCTCCACACCTCCAATCCACCCCCCCCCACCCCACCCTACTCCACCCACCCCACTCCACCCCACCTCACCCCACAACTTCAATAACTGAAAGATTGCATTTTTAAAAAAACGCATTTATCAAACTGAACGCCCCAAACCACACCCCTTTCAAGGTCAAGGTCAAATGTCACAGCTCAGGATCAAAGGTCAGACTCATGACTACCTGTAAGACAAGAAATAAATGAACAAACACACTAAACATAGCTCACAGTGCAGGTAAACAGGGTGTTGCGATGTATAACATGCAAAAACGCCTATAAATCTGCAAATGCAGCGATTTTTGGGAAAATTAAAAAAAAAATCATGATTTTCTCAGTTTTCCAACAGCAAAAGTCCAAAATCAATGATATGGTAACATTAAACCAGTTTCAGATCTATATCACATATGGCCGTGGTGCCCTGACAGGCCACGGTACACAGTCGCGTTTCCGTACTGTCCACTGGTCTCTTAGCCATAGTCAGTCCCAGGCATCCCCCAATATTTCAGTCACGGCACCTAAAAAACACTTGCCATGCACAAAATAACAATAAAAACAGCACATTGACAGTCTCATTTCTTGACTATGAACCTGATTCCTTACCAACCCCACACCCAAGCACAGCTGAAATCACTAAATGAGCGTGCCCCTCAAATCACTATGTCAACGGCAACTCAACATAAGTCCACAATTCTCTACTGAATAAGCTCAGGATGGTATGAATCAAAGCACCAAACACTGATGTCTCCTCTCATCTAACTAGAAATTTCCAGCAAATTTCAACATTTAGCACTACTACAAACTACTTCAGTTTCAAACAAGGCAAAAATTATTTTTAAAAACACCGGTCCTTGCACTGCCTGAACTGCCTGAATTTAAATGTATAACGTGACCACCACTGAGAGCAGCGATCAACCACTGCGTAGTGGTTGGTTGCCGGGTTAGTTCGGGGTTTAACGTCCACGGCACCGACATTCAGTAGTGAAATGGACGGCCCTGACGGGCGGGTTATGGGGGACAAGGAAATCTATTGCCTATGGAGTGCGACCTGAACACTGATCAATTCAGGCGCACTGCAACTGTGCCACTTCGATCAGTGACTGATCAGTTTATCGGCCGAGGACCTTTCAACAGCCGGATAATGATGGACATGCCGCCCCTATGGAACTGACAAGCTCGTCTTTTCCCCCTGGATTGCGAGTCCAGCTACTGGGGCCGGAACGGGGGGGGGGGGGGAGGGGAGGGGGGGGACTCGAACCCATGACCCGGCGATTCCCTTCGCGGCTCGCCCGCCGACGCGGCCCCGGCGCCGTCTCAGCTATTTCGGACTCTTAGTACACTGCGTGGAGTCGGAAAGATCGGTGAAAAGCTTTGAGTCGGTCGCCCCGGCCCTCCCCCCCCCCCAACACACACACAAACACACACACACACACACACACACACACACACACACACACACACACACACACACACACACACACACACACACACCAGACACACACACACACACACACCAGGCACACACACACACACACACTGACACACACACACACACACACACACACACACACACCAGGCACACACACACACACACACACACACACACACACACACACACACACACACACCAGGCACACACACACCAGGCACACACACACACACACCAGGCACACACACACACACACACACACACACACACACACACACACACACACACACACACACACACACACATCTGCCGCGGAATGGGGACCTGAAGATGGTGCTTTTTGACTAAAACTGAATCCGCTACCGCCACCGCGTGCCGCGCTACAGCATCTAGCTCGAGCTAGCCTGAGATGCGGTAGCTCGCACGCGGTGGTGCAGCGGATGAGCATTTGCTGAGTCCGGCACGGCCCACTATGTGCGGCGTACCTACAATGCCGTGAGGTTGGTTGGTTCACGGTTAGTTCGGGTTTAACGTCCACAGCAACGAGGTGATCATGGACGGCCCTGACGGGCGGGTTATGGGGGACAGGGAACTCTATTGCCTATGGAGTACGACCTGAACACTGATCAACTCAGGCGCACTCCAACTGTGCCACTTTGATTTACCAGAACCTTTCAACGGACATGCTATTGAACAAATCCGTTTTTCCCCCCTGGATTGTGAGTCCAGCTACCGGGGCCGGGACGGGATTCGAACCCACGAGCCGGCGATTCCCTTCGCTCTCCTGCTCCGACGTTTAACCGCCTGACCTATTTCGGACTCTGGGCCGTGAGGTGACACGTAATTTCTTATATAGATTGCGTCAGTCGGTCCCCAGCTCTGTCCCAATGTGCCAAAGGCCATCGGGCTCGGGCTGACGTCGGCCCGATGGCCTTTGCGCACTGCCGAGCCGGCCGGTCACACTGAGTTGTCCCGCCGCTCCTCAGTCATGACTGATTCAGTCACAGTGTCTCTTTATCTTCCAAGATTCCCCCACCAATATTCTTAACAAATTCTGTTCTGTTCTTAAACGTTTTCAACGTAAATTTGAGATCGAAAAGATGGGGAGGGGGGGGGGGGAGGGAGGGGGGGAGGGGGGGGGGAGGGAAGAGAGAGAGAAAGAGAGATCTGAATATTGTGTTTTTCAGAAGTTGCCGAAGGAAGAAAATTGAACATCCAATAACACTGAACAGGGGCGGATGTGGGGTGGGGGTGGGAGTGGGATGGGTGGTGGTTACCAGAGTCCCGCCCCCCCCCCCAATAGTCTTTAAAATGTTATAACAAAGTCCTTTTCTTGGGGTTTGGACGGACCCTCCTCCCCCCCTCCCCTCCCCTTTGATATTTTGGCGAATTAAAAAAAAAAAACTCTTTTGATTGAACCTGATTGAGTCCAAAGAGCTGGGCGGCATCTGCGAAGCAGGACGTAATGCGCTGCAAGGCTCTCTCTGTGTGTGCAACGAGGGCAGCGTCATCAGCAAAGAGCAGCTCACGAATCAGTTTGTCTAGGGTTTTGGTGTGGGCCTGCAGTCGTCTGAGGTTGAACAGGCTGCCATCGAGACGATACCTGATGGACACTGCGTCGTCATCGTCGAGGTCCACTGTGGCCTGCTTCAACATCATGCTGAAGAAGATGGTGAAGAGGGTCAATGCCAGCACGCAGCCTTGCTTCACGCCGTTGCGAATGGGGAATGGTTCTGAGAGGTCACTGTTTAGTCTGACCTGGCCTTGCTGGTCCTCGTGGAGCTGGACGATCATGTTGAGGAACTTTGGGGGACAGCCTAGTCGCTCCAGGATCTGCCACATACCTTGCCTGCTCACAGTGTCAAACGCTTTTGTTAGGTCGACAAACGTTACGTACAGCCCTTTGTTCTGCTCGCGGCACTTCTCCTGAAGCTGTCTCAGCACAAAGACCATGTCGGTGGTACTCCTGTTGGCTCTGAAGCCACACTGACCCTCTGGGAGGTGGTCTTCAGCGATGGCAGGTACCAGCCGATTCAGGAGCAACCTTGCGAGAATTTTCCGGCAATGGACAGCAGGGTAATTCCACGATAATTAGAGCAGGCAGACTTCTCTCCTTTGTTCTTGTACAGGGTGATGATGACTGCATCACGGAGATCCTTTGGTAGTGTTCCTTTTTCCCAGCAGCAGAGAAAGAGGTCGTGGAGCTTGTTGTGCAGTGCTGGGCCTCCATGTTTCCATATCTCTGGCGAGATTCCGTCAATGCCTGCTGCTTTGCCACTCTTGAGCTGGTAAATGGCTGTGAGGGTCTCTTCGGCGGTGGGCGGTTCGTCCAATTCAACCTTTAGTGGAAGGTGTGGGATTTGGAGGATGACTGTTTCTTGAACAGTGCGCTCAGCGCCGAAGAGGTCCTGAAAGTATTCCGACCAGCGGTTCAAGATGGAGGTATTATCTGTGAGGAGTGCCTGTCCATCAGCGCTTCGCAGGGGACATTGTACCAGGTGCCTAGGGCCATACACTGCTTTCAGTGCTTCGTAGAAGCCCCTGTAGTCACCGTTGTCAGCGCAGAGCTGGGTCCTCTGTGCGAGTCTGGACCACCACTCGTTCTGGAGTTCTCTAAGCTTGAGCTGGAGACTGCTGCAGATGAGGCGGAAGGCAGACTTCTTCACAGGGCAGGAAGGCTGGGCTAGGTGGGCCTGGTGGGCAGCTCTGTTTTTTGCTAGAAGTTCCTGGATCTCTACATCGTTTTCGTCAAACCAGTCTTTGTTCCTCTTTCTAGCAAAACCCAAGACTTCCACAGAAGATTTTACAATAGCAGTTTTCAGTTGTTCCCAGAGTGTTTCAGGGGAGGAGTCTGCTGGATCAACTGTGTCTTTGAGCATGCGCTGTAAATCGACCTGAAGGGCAGCTTTCTTGTCGTCACGCTGAAGGCTGGCAACATCAAGCTTTTTCTTGGGGGGGGGGGGGGGGGGCCCTTTCTTGGGTTTCAGCTTGAGGCGGAGCCTGAGTTTGCAGCGAACAAGGCGGTGGTCAGTGTGGCACTCTGCGCTGGGCATCACTGTGGTGAGGAGGACGTCACTGCGGTCCCTCTGACGCACTAGGACATAGTCGATAAGGTGCCAGTGCTTGGAGCGAGGATGCATCCAGGTGGTCTTTCGACTGTCCTTTTGCTGGAAAGTAGTGTTGGTGATGACGAGTTGCTGCTCTGCACAGAGCTCCAACAGTAGGCGACCATTGTCATTGCAGTTCCCAACGCCATGCTTGCCGAGGACTCCTTTCCAGGCTTCAGAGTCTTGGCCCACTCTGGCGTTGAAGTCGCCAAGGATGATGACTTTGTCGTCTGCAGGGGTACTCTGCAGGAGGCTGCGCAGGTCAGAGTAGAACTTGTCTTTTTCTGCAGGCTCTGCCAGGAGGGTTGGGGAGTACACACTGAGAAGGGTGACGTATTGCTGGTGTCTCAGTGGGAGGCGCATGGACATGATGCGGTCGGAGTGACCCGTTGGTAGGTTTTCCAACTTAGTCGCAATGGGGGTCTTCACCATGAAGCCCACGCCTGAGAGCCGTCTTTCTGATGCAGGCCTGCCTGACCAGTAGAGGGTGTAGCCAGCGCCAAGTTCTTGGAGGCTGCCTTCCTCCGGGAGGCGTACTTCGCTGAGCGCGGCTATGTCGATGTTTAACCTCCGCAATTCATGGGCAATGAGGGCGGAGCGACGCTCAGGGCGTCCGCTGTCTGCTGTGTCGAGCATGGTTCGGATGTTCCAGCATGCTACGTTGAGTCCGGTCGTGGTCGTCATGAGAGTGGATCCGTTGTTTTTTCTTGTTTTCTGACCGCATGAGAAGATGCCCGTTGACCGCGGCTAGCCAACTGGGGTTACGAGGGGATGAGCTTTGGTTAGGCCACCTTTTCTAGGCCCCTCTCCGTGTGGAGCAAGCAGTGCTGTCCCTAGAGAAGGCTGCTTGGTCGTTCAGGGTGTGCCGAGTGACGTTGTCATCCCCAGGTCAACATCAGGCGACCAACATCCTGAACCGCCTGCATGCAGGTTTGAGACTGCGGCTTCCAGTGACATCTTTTACCTGCCGTTTTGCCCCTTGCCCATCGCTACAGGACTTGGAAAGTTCAGTGTCATAATCCGTGGGCGTTTCCTAAAGCCTGCGCGGTGGAGCTTTTTTGGTGGAGTGCAGTGTGCGCAGTACTGGCCCCACCCTTTAAACCCTTGGTTCGTTTGCCATGGCCTAGCAAGCTGGGACGGTGGCATCGAGGTCCTCAGGTCGTAGGTTTTATATCAGACTGTCCTTGTCTTAGTCTCTGGCTCAAAAGCCTTCCCCGGAGACACGGGGGCTTTGATGTCAGGGGTTTCCTCCCTTAGCCTTTCCGCAGCCAAGCGGCCAGGCCTGCAAGGCAGCAGGGGACTCGTGGGGGCCGGGGTCGTCTATGTCCCGTGCAGATGTGAACATCTGCCCACTGCCCAGACGGTGACACTTACCAGAGGAGAAAAATCCAACGCCGGAACCCGGTATCGAACCTCGCACCTTTGGCATTGAGGCAGACGCCTTAACCACTGCGCCACTTCCCCGCCTTATACATACCCTCTTAGACAGTAACCACCCTATTGTCCCACCAAATGCTTTCTTTCGTTCGTTCAAAGTGAAAAGTGAAATAAATGCCAACCGGAATCTGTTGTGAGATCCCTGAAAAGATTGCTTTTAATAGTCGACGGTAGCTGACGTCATAACTATTCTATACGACCTGAGGTCATCTGCATACTCAGCAGAGACACTGAAGATCAGTGGCGGATGAACCAGCGAAGAAAAACTTGAAGAAAGTACTGGTCGTCGACTCTCGCCAACTGAGGACATTGACAGATTCGGAACTGAAGAGAAGACAGAGGAAGAGGTTGGTTGGTTAGTTCGGGTTTAACGTCCACAGCACCGAGGTGATCATGGACGGCCCTGACGGGCGGGTTATGGGGGACAGGAAAATCTATTGCCTATGGAGTACGACCTGAACACTGATCAACTCAGGCGCACTCCAACTGTGCCACTTTGATTTACCAGGACCTTTCAACGGACATGCCGTATTGAACAAATCCGTGTTTTTCCCCTGGGTGAGAGGAAGAGAGACAAGATATGCCCCTAAGTAGCCTGAATTGACATCGAACAAGGGAATATGGACATGTGGCAACGCGGCAAGAGCCGCTTGGCTTGACCACTTATCTGGGATTTGTCTATTTCCTCAGGTGAATCAGTAAGTAATCTACGATCTTTGTCGATCTTCCTATAGTTCCGCGAGCGCTAGTGATTTTCAGAGGCATGATCTTCAGTAGAATTTCAAGTATCTCTTACTGATTTCGCAAGAATTTAAACCTGATATAGTTACGAGCTAGTTGTCAGATTTTACGCTGCAGAGACGGTATGATTCGTTTTCTTTTGCATGGAGAATTGCGATCGATTTTTGTTGTGTAGCTAGAAGTTCGCTACATTGTTATTACGTCAAAGTTTTGTTGGCCAGATTTTGCAACATTTATGAAATGCGCCTAGATATTAGTGGTAGATTGTAGAGAAATCTAGAGTGTTCTTTTTAATGAATATTAAAGGATTTGGTTACGTTTTCTTTTCCGATTGGTTGAGTTGTGTAATTTGCTGGATTGTTCTGGAAAGCTGTAACAGTATTGAAAGAGCGTGTTAGAAAATATGAGTGTGCATTGTATAGGAGACACAGTGCATCATAATTGCGGATGCATTGTATGAGACAGTATACCAACGTGTGGATGCATTTGTGGACGGATTGCGCTGACAGAGCATCGTGAGAATAAAGTACTGTTGGAATTGTCACTCAAGGGTGTGGTCTACACCCTTGTGCCACGTGTGATGAGTTCTGCAGCTGTGTGAAGTTTCTGACAAGAACCCTACGCGGTGAGTGTCTGGTGTGATTGCATCACATGTACTATGACAACGATTACCACGTAACACTGAATAGCACTCATACAGCCAAAATAAGCACTACGCTCGATAAAAGTAGGCCCGTTAGACTACGGGCGCTAGAACTACGTAGCGATACACTCCTACGCCTTCCAAAGTACAAGAGAGATCATAGAGTTATTCTAAGCGCCCGGGACGGCCGGTCTGGAATCAGTGACTGAGGGGGGACTAGGCGGAACGGCCACTGAAGTAAGTTAAAGTTTAAAGTGAAAACTAACTTGATTAGCACTAAGACCGACACAGAACTAAAACGGGTACCGTGAGCGCCTAGGCGCTCACGGTACCCGTTTTAGATATCTTTTTAGTGTCGGTCACAGAGCTAGTCAAGTTGGTTGGGCCTAGGTTGGGTTGCAGTGGCGGCATGCGTGTCAGAGCTGTTAGGCAATAAGTCACCAATACGTTCACTCCTGTCCCCTGGTGTCTCATTGGCCGCATGGGGGACAAACGATCATCCCTGCCCATTTGCGTTGCGTCTACGATAAAGATTCTACGTCAATACTCAAGTTATGTGTGATATGCTGATAATACTGAATTTCTCGGCCTTGTTTAGTCCCGGGTACTGCCTTTCAACTCTCGGTCGGTCTCGCGGCGGCTTTCCCAGAAAATCTTTCACAACCCGTTTTACTGCTTCCTGGTTAGTTTAGTCTCACCCCTTTTCGTCCATTGTCGGTCACGCACGCCTCTCGTTTAAAAGCATTTCACTGAAAATTTGCCAACATCTAAAGTCCCCATAGTCATAGCATTCCATTCCGCCTGTAAGAGGCATAGATTCTCATGAACCCCTGAAACAGCAGGGGTCATGAGAATCTATGCCTCTTAGTTCTAATTTTCAGTCGTATTTCATTTCTTAACCAGATTTTTGTTTGTGTGTACGCATATCAATGACTGAATAGTTCACTGCATGACGGAAGTTACTCACTAAATTAATAAACAAGATCTTTTGTTTTGTATCACCGAGTGTCGAAAGAAGTGAACAGTGTTAAAATATCACAACAGAGCTAGGGTATGCCTTATTCTAAAGAACTGACGTCGGTATGAGTCTCAGAATAAGTAATTCTTGACGTCAAATCGTGTCTAGTACCAAGGTGAGCCTGAGGCTATTTTTAGCACAGGGCTACGCCTCATACCGGACGTACGCGTGTCTGTATCGTTGGCATCTACAGGCTAATGGAGTTAGTACACTATATTTTTGTGTGTGCTTCAGAGAGTACTGAGAGGCATACTTTCCAACGTTTTTTTTTTTTTTTTTTTTCAGTGTAGATTAAATGCGGATTTGACATTTAAGCAAACTGCTTATGTTTCATGCTGTACAATATCTTACAACCAGAAAAATAAAGAAATAGAAGAGAAGTGAATAATGGCAACATTACAGTTTGTCAAACTTCTTCAGGATTGACAAAAACCACAGTCAACAGAGTACAGACTTTCATGAACAGTTGCCTTAGAAGAATTTTGAAAATCCACTGGCCAGAGAAGATCAGCAACGTCAGACTCTGGGAGAGAACAGAGCAGATAACAGCAGAGAATGAAATTGGGCGAAGAAGATGGGGATGGATCGGTCACAGTCTGAGAAAGCCAGCTTCCAGTATCACTAGGCAGGCATTGTCATGGAACCCCAGGGAAAGAGGAAAAGAGGTAGGCCGAGAAACTCCTGGCGTCGAGACCTCCAGGCAGACATCAAGAGACTGGGAACCACCTGGAGTAGAATCGAAGGAGAAGCACAGGACAGGAGTTGCTGGAGGTCTCTCGTCGACGGCCTATACCCGGGTAGGGGTGACAGGCGTAAGTAAGTAAGTAAACTTCTTCAGACTAAACAAAACGAATTAAAATAAGGATTAGCCTCCCCCCCCCAAACACACACACACACCACCACCACCACCACCACCACCACCACCACCACCACCACCACCACCACCACCACCAACAACAACAACAACAACACAAAACAAGAAAAAAACAATCAATAACCCCTCCCTCCATAATAAAACAAAACAAAAAATAAATTAAAACAAACAAACAAAAAACAAAACAACCAGACCAAACTAAGCCAACCAACCAAACAACAAGCAACAAACAAAAAACAAGATGGGATGAACCATAACCCACAAAGTCCCTTCTATATGAGAGATGTCTTCGCTGTCGAGGGTCTCTACCTTTTGTCTTTGACTTGATTCTGATGTTCAAATATCTCCTTTTGAAAAAGCCTCGCAGATGTGCCAATGCGTCAAAGTGAACTCTATAAGGGGTGCGCGCAGTGCATACGCGTCCGGTTTGTCAAACGTCATTTGTCATGACGTATTATTTTGTTTTTACGTAATTTTATATTTAACGTGATATGAGATTCGCTTTCGCTTCAAGACTTGGGAAAATGGTGACAAAACGACAATTTCACGGTACAATTTCAGTCTTGCTATAATTTGTGTGAAATCAGGTTGACTTTACCTAGCTACATGCTATACTAAGTACACCTGCATTTTCTTCTGAAAGCGCGTCGATGTGTGTGTATGCGTGTGCGTGTGCGTGCGTGCATGCGTGCGCTGCAAACATCGTCAAGAGGCATAGATGTTCATGCGCCCTCCGGGCACATGAGGATCTATGTCTCTTGGAGATGCGCGCATATGTGTGAGAAAAAGCGAGCGAGAGAGAAAGAATTACGTTATATTTACAGTATGTCTGTGTGGTGACGGAGTTGCATCTTTTACGTCACCGGCACTGTCTGACTTTCTCTAGAAGTCAAGTTTAAAAAAAAAAAAGTGTTTTAATTCTTTCAGTTCTGAAAAGAATTAATTGTTATTAAGTTGAAAGGATACAAAGCTGGCTAACGAACTCATCCAATGTCTTTCTCCAAACTAGCTATATGCAAAAGTTCAAGTAAATATGAAAAAAATTACGGACTCTAATCTGGGTTGTTTATGTCTTCGATGAGACATTCAATTACAATATGCTCGGAGCCTCTCTTAGCCATCCACTTAAGAAAGTATTTCGCCAAGTTTCAAGCTTGTGTGCACAGAAATATCGGAGATTAACTTGTTTACATATTATATACGCACACACATACGCACATACATACATACATACCCACATACGGCGCTTCGCGCCAAATGTACGTTCAGCAGGAGTTAGCGTAACTAGGTATGACGTAATTTTTATCTTGTTACTTCAGTTGTTAGAGGTTTAGCCTGCCCGCCTTTGTGGACATGCTATTAAATTCGCCCCAACGCGACCCGTCCTAAAAAGTCCCTTCTAGAAATAGCCGGAAGTGACTTAACAAACACAAACAAACATAAACACACAGAAACAATAACGGCAATAAGCAAACACAAAACAAAATCAACAGCCAAAACTTATTGGGAGTTAGAAAAACCACCACAATATAAAAAAGTATTTCCATTATTCACCCAGACAAAAAGCAGTGTATTTTTAGAACAGTCGTGTATTTTTAGTCTAAAATAATGCAGTCCTATTTGCCAACGGTACAATCCTGTTTGCGTTGCTGTAAGGCCTGTCTTGACTGAAAGGCTTTGTTGAGAGTGCCCAAGATCCGGCGAAGGACATTCAAATACTCACTGAATCCAGTCCATCTACAATAGTTATAGAATCTTATGAGCCTGCGCAGCACAGGGGCAAATGAGGAATTATACGGATTGCTGGTAATGTAGGCCATTATTGGACCGTTTGTTTCACACACGGAAGAAGCTAAATGGTTTCCTTTTACGATTGAAGCGACACACTTCGATGGGCACTGACTCAAACTAGTGTGACGCACAACCTGTGACCCCGAATACTGCCTGCCGATGAATAGGAAGAGAAGTAAATCGGCACTGGCAAGAGGCGTAGATTCTCATGAGTCCCTGCCACTGCAGGGGCTCATGAGAATCTATGCCTCTTGCAGATAGCGTCACTAGGTGCTGCCGCCGATGGATTAGGATTGACAGCGAACTAGATGTGTGACTGACCCTGAGACCGCACAATGTCGCTAAGGAACAGACCATAAATTAATGTATGCCCTGCTCTCTTGTGCTCGGTCAGTGAGCATGTGTCTGTGCACCGATCGGTACGCTTGCCATTCGTGTAAATACACTGAGACAGCAGCTTTAGTTTAAAGCATTGTGAGTGAACGTGACTGTGACACGGGCACACCTGCGGTTGTTTTGGTTTTTTTTTTTTCGCTTTGCGGACGGCAGAGACAGCGTGACTCGTCGATTTGTCGTGGAGTTGATGTGGTGTAGGCGCTGTGACACCCGCATTTGTGCTGTGTTCGTGGTATAAACTGGTCTATCGTTCTGTCGTGCAAGTGACACCACTTGTAACACAGTTCAGCCTTATTATACGAGGTATGTATACAACAGACTTGAACACTTGTTTGCGTATGTAGCTAAGCCTTATGTCGCAGTTGCCGCTGGACGCAAGTTTGGTGTTTCTGAATTCTTTCAGTTAACCCGTTTAGTCAGTGCCGAGAAAATGTGAACACCACCCAACTGCAAGAGGTATAGATCCTCATGAGCCCCCGCAGTTGCGGGGGCTCATGAGGATTTATACCTCTTGCTGACACCACTTTGAATCCATGTTCCTAGGACAGCTAGGGCTTGTTGATGTTGAATTGACGAAGAGTGCAGAAACGAGCACTAAACGGGTTATTATCCAAACCGCTGTGACTTAAATTCAGCCGTTCAAGGAATACAGATGACAAAGTATTGTCAGCAAGCGGTATAGATTCTCACGAGCCCCCGCAACTGCGGGTGCTCATGAGGATCGGCTGTGCCAGCCTCTTGCAGTTGGACAGTGTTCAGTTTTTCCCTCGGCAGTAAAGGGGTTGCTAATTTAACTTCAGTTCCACGCTTGACACATGGATTATACTTACAGCGACACTAACCTGCCAGTATACACCCTGATGTAACTTCGAGTCGCAGTGGCATCGGCCTCAGTTGTTGTTGTGTTTACCGCCGCTTTGAGCGCGGCTAAGCGAATTCGTTTAATTGATGGCTTCCTGGCCTTCAGTTATCCTCACCCAGAGTGCGTGGGGCGGTAAAGAAGTTCACCCCTTCACTGCCGAGAAAAAAGTGAGCACGATCCAACCGCAAGAGGCATAGATCCTCATCCCCCCCCCCCGCGACTGCGGGGGTTCATGACGATCTATGCCTCTCTTGTATAGTGTTTCTTGGACGGTTTCGGCTGTTGGTCGTTGAATGAATCAAGATTTCGGAAACAAAATGTACGTACAGAGGCGGGGACTATAAGGGGGTAAAATAATTCAAAGGGATGAAGTAGTTCATTAACCCATATCATGCTGAGGCTAAAAGCATCAAATTTGTACAATGCCATATGCAAGCTACATTATAGTACTTACAGACAAGGATATAGACCTATGGCTTTAGTTCAAGGCCGGGCCAGAATAGCTTGGCGCCTAGAGGCGCCAAGCTATTCTGGCACTGCCCTTGAACTATTTTAGTCAAACTTATTTCACACACTGGTTTATTCCGAATGTTAAGGGTTAATTGTGCCAAACCAAGTACGCATTTCGCTGAGGGCCGTCCATTATCACTTTGGTGCCGTGGACGTTAAACCCCGAACTAACCAAGATGTCAGTCCGGGCATTTTACAAGTGTCATCCATTCCGTCAAGTTCATTTAGACCGGCATTTACTTACTTACTTACTTACGCCTGTCACCCCTACCCGGGTATAGGCCGTCGACGAGAGACCTCCAGCAACTCCTGTCCTGTGCTTCTCCTTCGATTCTACTCCAGGTGGTTCCCAGTCTCTTGATGTCTGCTTGGAGGTCTCGACGCCAGGAGTTTCTCGGCCTACCTCTTTTCCTCTTTCCCTGGGGGTTCCATGACAATGCCTGCCTAGTGATACTGGAAGCTGGCTTTCTCAGACTGTGACCGATCCATCCCCATCTTCTTCGCCCAATTTCATTCTCTGCTGTTATCTGCTCTGTTCTCTCCCAGAGTCTGACGTTGCTGATCTTCTCTGGCCAGTGGATTTTCAAAATTCTTCTAAGGCAACTGTTCATGAAGGTCTGTACTCTGTTGACTGTGGTTTTTGTCAATCTCCATGTCTCTGCTCCATATAGGAGAACTGCTTTTACATTGGAGTTAAAAATCCGGACTTTGGTGTGTTGTGACAGCTCTCTGGAACTCCACACTTTTTTCAACTGGAGAAAGGCTGCTCTGGCTTTACCGATTCGTGCTCTGACATCTGCATCAGTGCCGCCTTTTTTTTGTCTATGATGCTCCCGAGATAGGTGAAGGACTCCACCTCCTCCAACGGGGTGCCAGCAAGCAAGACTGGTTCTTCCCTGGTTGTGTTCAGCCTCATTGTCTTTGTTTTCTGTTTGTGAATGGTGAGGCCCACTTGGGACGAGATGTCAGCAAGCCTCGTGGTCTTGTCCTGCATTTGTTGATGAGTGTGGGACAGTAATGCCAAGTCGTCTGCAAAATCGAGGTCGTCCAGCTGTGTCCACAGTGTCCACTGTATTCCATTTCGTCTGTGCTCTGTGGTCATCTTCATGACCCAGTCTATGGCCAGTAGGAAGAGGAACGGAGACAGCAGACACCCCTGCCTGACACCAGTTCTGACCTGGAGCTCTCTGGTGAACTGCCCTTCGTGGATCACGCGACATGTCATGCCATCATAGCTGCTCTTGATCAGGCGGACGAGCTTTGTGGGTACACCGTAGTGTCGTAGGAGTTTCCACAGAGTCTCTCGGTCCACGCTGTCAAATGCTTTCTCATAATCCACAAAGTTGACGTACAGCGGGGAGCTCCACTCCAGAGACTGTTCCACGATGATGCGGAGAGTGGCGATCTGGTCTGTACATGATCGGTTCTTCCTGAATCCTGCTTGCTGGTCTCTCAGCTGGGGGTCAACGGAGCTCTTCATTCTCTCTAGGACGATCCTGTTGAAGACCTTTCCTGGTACTGACAGCAAGGTGATTCCTCTGTAGTTGGAACACTTGCTGAGGTCGCCTTTCTTGGGAAGCTTGATTAGGTACCCCTCCTTCCAGTCAGCTGGCATTACCTCCTCTTCCCAGATCTTTCCAAACAGTGGGTACAGCATCTCAACTGTTGTCTCTAGGTCTGCTTTCAGAGACTCCGCTGGGATGCCATCTGGCCCTGCTGCTTTGCCATTCTTCAAAAATGCCACTGCTTTTCTGATCTCTTCCCGGCTGGGTCTGTCACAGCTGATGGGTAGGTCGGTCTCTGCCGGCTGGATGTCGGGGGGGGGGGGGGGGGGTCGGGGGGTCGGGTGGGCTAGGTCTGTTCAGTAACTCTTCAAAATACTCGGCCCATCTGTCGAGTTGGTCTGCTCTGTCTGCAATAGGCTTGCCTTCTTTGTCTTTTACTGGTCTTTCTGTATGGCCATACTTACCCGACAATCTTCTGGTAATGTCGTAGAGCTGTTTCATGTTGCCGCTGCCTGCTGCCTTTTCTGCCTCTGCTGCCAGGCTGTCTGTGTAGGCCCTCTTGTCTGCCCTGATACTCCTCTTCACCTCGCGGTTGGCTTCCGAGTATTCCCCCTGTGCCCTTACTTTGGCTGCTCTCGTGCGACTGTTGTTGACCGCTGCTTTCTTCTGCTTCCTCGCTTCTATGTTCTTCAAGGTCTGTGCCGACAGCCAGTCCTTGTGGTGGTGTTTCCTGAACCCTACAGTGTCTTTGCAGGTTGAGTTCAGTGCCTCTCTAACTGCCTTCCACTGCTGCTCTGTGGTGACCGCCTCCTCTTCATTTACTAGCTCCTGTAGCACTTGAAACCGGTTGGACAGCACCAGTTTGAACTCTTCTCTAACTCCAGTTTCTCTCAGGAGGCCTACATTATAGCGCTGTCTTCTTGTTGTCTCTGTGCGGCTTTTCTTTAGCTTGAGCTTCATTCTTAAGGTAAGCAGATGGTGGTCTGAGGCGACATCTGCTCCCCTCCTCACTCGAACATCTTGAAGGGATCTTCTAAATTTCTTGCTAATGCAGATATGGTCTATTTGGTTCTCTGTTGTATGGTCAGGTGAGACCCAAGTTGCTTTGTGTATTCTTCTGTGTGGGAAGATGCTGCCTCCAATGACAAGTCGGTTTAGAGCACAAAAGTCTACAAACCTCTCCCCGTTCTCACTCATCTCCGAGCCTAGTCCCTGTCTCCCCATCACCTCTTCGTATCCGGTGTTGTCCTCCCCTATTTTGGCATTAAAATCGCCCATGACGATGGTGATGTCTCGCTCTGCACATTTGTCCACGGCACTCTGGAGTCGGTCGTAGAACTCTTGTTTCTCTTCCTCGTCACTGTCATTGGTGGGCGCATAACACTGGATGACGTTCAGCTTGAGCTTTTTCTTGGTTCTAAAGGCTGCTGTTATAATTCTTGGCCCAAGAGGTTCCCAGCCCATCAGCGCTCTCTGTGCCACTGGTGACAGCATGAGTGCTACTCCTTCTGTATGGGGGGCATTCTCCTCTTCATGACCTGAATACAGAATCATCTCCCCACTTAACAGCCTTTTCTGGCCAGACTGCGTCCATCTGGCTTCACTGATGCCTAGCAGGGAAAGGTTGTACTTTTGCATTTCCGCTGCTATCTGGGCGGCCTTGCCGCTCTGGTACATGGTCTTGACGTTCCATGTGCCCATGGTTGTATCCCTGGTTAGAGAGAGGCGGCTCGGTCCTGTGGCTTCCGAAGACTTCCGGCTTTCACCACAGGACGTCATAAGTCTTCTAGTAGAAGAACCTTCCTCCTCCAGGAAAGGAATTACTGTTAGTCTTTTCGTCGGCGTTTTTGTAGCTATTTCCTTTTTTGCAGGGTGGGGAAGCTACCCCCACGCCCAACCCCCTTACTAGGAGGACCAGGGGTTTTCTGTCGGGGTCACCTTCCCTTAGACCATGTTGGTTCACGGCACCTTATTTCATTCGGTGCACCCCTCTCACGAGAGACCCCCTATCCACCACCCAGGGGACGCGCCTCAACGCCGTATGGTCCCAGCGCGAGGAGACCGGCATTTACAGGCTACTATTTTCGTTTGTGTCTCGGTGTTATAAGTTTCAAGTTTCTGCTAGTGTAAACTTAGTGTGTTGACATCGTGTGCAGCGACCGCTGTCAGCAGCTTACACTATGTTTTTGTATGAGATTTAAACTTCCTGGAGGATTTTTATCAGCCAGGTTACGGCGCAGCGTCGAGCCAGTCAGTGTATTGAGGTGTAAAGTTTAAGTTCTTGCCCTCTGGCTGAATCCGACGCGCGACTGAGAATGTTGTAGCGGAGCGCAGAGTATACCACACACACAATTGTGCACACCACAGTTGCTTCGAGCCCTTATACACAAGAGTTAGTTACTAGTTAGTTTATTTGGGTTTAACGCCGAGTAGGCGACGAAGGCCATTTCACGGCGGGAAGGGTAACAATCTGGCCAGCCAAACAAAAGGAAAGGCTTCAAGACAAGATGTAAATATATATTACAATTTTTTTTCAGGCTAAAACATCGTACAAGTCTTTAAAGGATATGTCAACAGGCTCCTGAAGTCAAATCAGCCACATGGTCTACAAGCACTCTAAATCTTGCTGGAAATGTTGGACTCTCACAAAACCGCGTTAAACGAGTCATTAGGGCTTAACGTCTTTTGTCCACCACGAAGGTGATTTCAAAGACGGGGCACCGAAATGGATGCTCACAAGAGCTGGAGACTTACTGACCATGACAGTTCAACGGTGGTGCTAGAATAGCTTGGCCCTTAGAACTAACGTAGTCTTCATAGGACAAGTACCACATTAGGGAATTTCTACCGTACCTTTAATTAAAACTTGCAATGCACCGAGTGAAAAAACAAACAAAATCCCCAATAAAATTTGGTCTCAATGCTTGGCCTGCCTTAACTAAGAGTTTCCAACCGATCTTTTCACAAGCCAAGTGAGAATAGTAGGCACGCGCAGCTGTGATTGTCCGTTTTCCTCCCCTTGTAACGGAGGAACTCTCTTGGGGCGTACAAACTAGAAGAAGAGCAGAAACAGTCTTTCTATTTTACGAAATGCAAACTTCATAATTGCACTAAAGTTAACTCATTTAACACCAAACACCACACTTTAGAAATGTCACATAACGACTAATGTGTCAGTTGCAGGAGATGGCTAGACCTGAAGGCGCCAAGCTAATCTGGCACCCTACCCTTTAATTCAGTATCACGGTCGAGTCGACCCCTGCTGTAGAGTTTCGGGACTATGATGGGTTACGTTAATTAGCCCACTTGTGCAGCATTGTTGTAAGACGTGACAACATTCATGAAGGGGAATTGTGAACGCCCAGGTCGCTTTCACTTGTCATCCGTTTTGCACAATAACCTGTAATGTGTCAGTGTAATCAACGCGATTCTAACGTCTTGCTTTAAACTTCCTGGATTCCTGCATAGATCCTCATGAGCCCCGCGACTGCGGGGGCTCATGAGGATCTATCACAAAGATAGCTACTCAGTAAGCAAAGGTCCTCGGGCCGACGTCGACCTGAGGGTAGACGGGTGCATTAGGGTATAAGTAAACGTGTAATCACTGACTCTTTCCGCTGTGACAGCTGAATGGTATCTAATCGGTATACATGCTGCGGTCGATATAAAAAAAAAAAAAAAAAAAAAAAAAAAAACTTTTCGCGATATGTATCAGTACAGTATACTGTCTCTTCTGTTCAACTACGGCAGGACCTGAAAAGAAAAGGGGAGACTGCCAGTGCTAATATTTTAGGAAGGTTACAAAGTAAAGTAGGTTATAGCACTGTCAGGGGAGAGAAATGTGCATGATCGACCAGTGATCATAGATCTACTGTGGCCAAAGCACATTTATTACTACAATATCGACTGCAACCCCTTCCCCCCTTTTGGTAGGTTCTCTTTTAGGGTGCATGGAAATTTAACTCTAGGTGGTGGCATGGAATGTATGCCCCTGCAGACACCACAGTAAAATGTGGTTGTCATTGCAGGTAGGCAGAATTTCCTGCCTCCTCCAGTATTGCCGATGGTGTGCTGAAGAGGTCGCCAAGACCGAAACAGCTGTCCACACCGGCTAAATATCTGGACCCCCCTTGGGGGACCTAGATTTAAATTTCCATGCACTGAGTGGCTGGAACAGTGGATATGTGATACGCCCCCTTCGGGGGGCTTCCATATGCATTGCTTTCAGTCACTTTCTTAGCGCCCCCTCTCTTTCCTATCTCTTTTTTTTGTGCTTTGGCCACAGTAGATCTATGATCATTGGTCGATCATGCACATTTCTCTCCCCTGACAGTGCTATAACCTACTTTACTTTGTAACCTACGGCAGGACCTGTTTTGAAACACAACCCTTATGAGAGATCGCCTGTCACTAACTCATTCTACCCCAAGACCGAAATCCCCCAAATGTTGCCGTTGTCCTCTGAAGACTGCATTGCAGTGCAGGACGCAGATCGACCATGATAGTTCAAGGGTGATGCCAGAATAGCTTGGCGCCCATAGGCGCCAAGCTATTCTGGCATCACCCTTGAACTATCATGGTCGATCCTTATCTTGCTGTGGTGTGTCTGGGGTAGAATGAGTTAAAGACCATAGCCGTAGCCACCCAACTGACGGTGTCTAATGACAGGTGACACTTTTTTTGCCCTTCAAGACGTCTCCTTAGAGAGCACCTGTGTATTAAGACCACTTTTTATTGTTAAAAAAGGGTGGTCTCTCGAAACAGGGTCTACTGTGTTAGTTGAACAGACTAAGGAGATAAACACTGCATAACTATCGTCATCGTGAAAATTCGTTATTCTTCATAATGCCGTGCGTCACTGCGCCGTAGTCAAATCGGGCAAAAGACGGTAAGTCTGTTTTTGCGAAAAGCTAGATTTTCAATACAACGAAAATCTTGCTTTTCACACAAACGCACTTACTCTCGTTTGCATTCACATGGCAGATTAGCCCAATAGACGATCAGTGACGATCGAATAGTAGATCGACATTGTGCGCGTTTCGATGAACACGCATGTTCGTCTGGGCTTTTAATCCACTGTTTTTGTCGCATCCCAAGGCGCAAGAGATCATCAGGCAGACGTTGGCCGCTGTTGGCCCGCGCACGGCCGTGCGCGGGCCAGCAGCAGTCTACGTTGGCCCTATTGCCTTCTGCGCATTGGGATGTTTGTCTGGGCGTTTTAAGCCACTGTTTTCGTCGTAACACCGGCAGCAGTTTGGATTTACTTCCCATTACCAAAAACGTGTATTCATATTTCTCGTCAGAACTGATCACGCACGAAGGACTGAACGTCAAGTTGTGAGGACTCGAGACTGAATCCTGTGTGTGTTGACTGCGTACTGCAGTGAGAAACTGTCGAGTTATGGAGAGACCGGCGCCTGGAGACGTTGAGGATCTAGCGGAGCTTGCCAAGTTGGACGAGCAGATACTGCTGGCTGAGATCAGGGAACGCTACGCCAAAAACAGAATATACGTGAGTACATCTGCGTTTCACGATACCTCTGTTGTTTCAAGTGCCAGCAGACGAACAAACACACGAACGAACGCAGGGGCGGATTTGACTGAGTTGGGGGGGGGGGTGCGGTTCCAAGGGTTAAGGACCCCTCCCCCACCCGTCCCCAAAGGCCAAAAAGTCTTTAAAATGCTATAAGAAATTTCATTTTAGGGCAGTTTGGACCCCCTCACCCCCCCCCCTCTCGCTTTCCGATATTTTTCCGTTGTCTGATTTTTCGGCGACTGTCGCCTACCCATCCACCCCCCCTCCCTCACCCCCACCACCCCACCTCCCCAACCAATCAACTAAATTACAAAGACCCAGCAACAAGAAGACAAGACGGAAACGAGTATTTAGTACAGGTAAAAAATAGCAAGTCTATTTTTGTTGTAGAAAACGAGATTGTTCATAGTAATACAACATTATCTGGAACCCTGTGCCCTAAAAATTAATGCGCAACTTAATCTCTTATCTCTTAGTCTCCCCGATCTAAATGACTTCCATTCTGTAGAATGCCGGAAGTCATTTAGTTCTGGGAGTTTAAGAGTTAAGCGAGCTGCTCCATGGCGTGCTGTGATTTGCTAAAATTTCTCGATACAACGGGTTCTTAGTGTTGTCTTGCCTTAGCTAAGACCTCTCAATCCTTCTTTCACAATTCGTGTACGTAGGCACAAATAACAGTTTTGTTTGTTTGTTGTACTTCCCCCCACCCCCAACCCCATCACACACACACACGCACGCACGCACGCACGCACGCACGCACACACACACACACACACACACACACACACACAAACACACACAAACACACACAAACACACAAACACACACACGGCACACACGGCACACACACTTTGTGCGCATCGTGGAACCCTCCTGTCAGTGTACAAAAGAGAAATAAGAGCAGACAAGTCTTTCATTTTACGACACTATTCAGACTTTATCAATTTGAAGTTAACCCCTTGGCAGTATTATTATGATACACACTATGAACATAATGCGAACTATGCCTGGAGCGGGGGAATCAGTTGCATGAGCGAGTCTAGTCCTGCGCCAGCCACTAAGCTCACTCGTGCAACTTGCTCATGGTCCTTTTAAAAGTATGGCCTGGACTTTTTCTGAGTTCGCTAAAACCTAGAACCGACTTTTGTGCAGTCACTGATACGGTAGACCACTCCAATCATAACTGATTTATTCATCCTCGGACAATATATTTAATACTAGGACTAAATAATTCAACTTAATTTTGATCCTAGGAATAGATAATCATTCCAAGGACTAATTCCAATCAGCCAGACAGCAGGAATTGTCCCGCATGACATGACGCGCGGTGTATAGTGGAAAATACGTTTATTCAGTCATAGGATGATTTCACCCGAATCATCATGGCGGATTGGTTGGAATTACTGAGTTATTTGTCTTAGGATTAAATCGATTTGTTCAAGAAGTAAATCGAACTTGTCCAAGGAGTAAATCTAATTCGTCGTAGGAGTAAATCGAATTTGTCCTAGTGTGAATATTTAGTCCTAGCATTAAATATTTTGTCCTAGGATGAATTAATCAGTTATTATTGGAACGGATTGCCATACAGAGGATGATAACTCGCGAACCGAGATAAAATCATGCACCGACACATAACTTGTACCATGACCCGCTGTCCAAATATACTCATAATAACATTTCATGGAAAGCAAGAAGGGCATTGTGTAGGCCCTTATCCGTCGAACTTATTGCCGCGTCAAATGCTAAACATCTGCAAGAGGCATAGATCCTCATGAGCCCCCGCACCCTGCGGCTCAAGAGGATCTATGCCTCTTGCTGATTCCAATGAAGCTCAGAGCCTTGTTCGCGGGCCTCTGGTGAGAGTCATTCGCGGTATACTCGGTTTATTGCGTAATGTGTGTACACTAAAATAATATGAGGGCCTAGTATCGTGACGCCGGATTTAAAATAAAAAATATAGACCGGAAACGTGACTGGGAAGCGCGTGGATGCACACATACACTCAGCAAAAAGAGAAACACGCAACAACAACAAAAAAGGCAACCACAAGACAATTTATTAAATTTTCGATTAAATTTTTCAATATGGGCTTACAGACAAGAGAAATGCACTATGTTTCTTTATTGTAAGATGTCCTTCTAAGCGTGTTTCTTTCTTTGCTGGGATTTTGTTTGCGGTAAAAAAATCAACGGCTCAGAACTAGATATCTTTGCGCCAACACCCTGTTAGTTTAGTGCTTTATTTTGGCATCCCCGCCAAAGCATGTCATTGTGAGTAACACCTCGTTGATTACGATCAAGTCACGACTGCGCCCTGATTTAGTCATGTCTTCGACCACTGTGAGGTGCCGACGGTGAGTCAGACACACATAGTCAGCTTGCACACAGCTTATTACAAGTATCGGCAATTTAAGTCGCCTATCTCACAGTCACGCAGATCTTTGTTTGTTATTGCTGCTTGGTCCGTGTGTACACAATGAATTTCAACACGAAACTGCGATCAGACTTGGTCAACATTCTGATCCTTTCCCAGTACGCGAAGGCCATCGGGCCGAAGTGGGCCGCAGCGGGCCCGCGCACGACAATGGATTACACTAGCGCGGGCCCACTGCGGCGGATCTCGGCCAGATAGCCTTTTGGGTTGCGTTCGCCAGAGGCATGGATTTTAGTGGTGTAGGAACCGGGGGCCTGCCTCTCCCCCGCCCCCTTCCCCCAAAGATAATATATGTGTGGACATAGTATTAAAAAGGAAGAAAATCATAAAATATTGATTCTGGCGGTATTTTTATGTTTGATTTTTTCGAGACTGGACGCCAATCGTCTTGCTCCCCTCCTCCTCTCCCCCCTCATCCCTCGTTGTTTGATCTTTCGAAGGTTGGACTTGACTTTCGCCTTCCACCCCCCCCCCCCTTCCCCCAATTGTTTTATTTGGGAAGGGGGGGGGGGGGTGGCTAGAAAGCAAAATGTCCGGCACGCTTACCCCTCCCCCCCCCCCCCAATGAACAAGATTTTCCTACGCTACTGGATTCTCACGAGCCCCTGCATCCGCATTTGACAGTCACCCATGATGGGTAAACATCTGCGCCTGCCAGAAAGCGTACATTTTCATGAGCCCGTGTAACTTCATGGGCTCAAAACAATCTGCGCTTCTCAATTCTGAATATGTCCTGTGACTACACACCGTAGATCAGTCTTGACTGAAACTGATAACCTATACCGTCTTGTCTGGAACAGAGACTGATCTAAATGGTCCAACCGACGGGCAGCAAGAGGCATAGATTGTCATGAGCCCCTGCTACAGCAGGGGTTCATGACAATCTGTGCCTCTTGCAGATGTCTGAACGAAGCGCTCGCAGATAAATTGGACTCAACAGCAATTGTTTGCCGGACACTCGAAGTTTGTAAGTAGAGGTGAATATCCGGTCTTCACTGCGCTGTCCTGCCGTATCAGTGGCAGCGTCAGGATATTGTTAACCCAATTAGCCCAGAGTCCCTACAGCAGGGGATGGATTGACCATGATGTTTCAAGGGTAGTGCCAGATTAGCTTGGCGCCTGAAGGCGCCAAGCTAATCTGGCACTACCCTTGAATGATCATGGTCAATCCATGTTCTGCAACTGGCACATAGTCGTTAGGCAAGACCTCCAAAATTTGACAAATAGGTCCTTGGGGCTAACAGGGTTAAAGCTAAATTATAAAATAATTCAAAACAAGGAAACAAAAACCCCGGCTACAAAGGTCAAGTACAGCACAGTTTATTAAATTGTGTTGCACTTGTTCTTTCTAAGCATGTCTATTTTTTGTTGTTGAGCGTTTCTTTGCATTTTACTCGCCGCTTGGCAGTCACCGTCTCTGGTTTGGACTCAGTCTGCACTACGTACACAAGGTCAGATCAGTAGTCCCAAGAATCCAGGCTGGCCAAAAGGCTTACTGCCAAACCCGTGACGTGAAAGGAAACATTAACAATGATCTGATAAAAAGAGGGGGTGGGGTGGGGTGGGGTGGGGTGGGGTTGCGGGGTATGGGATGCAGGCCACTGTACTATCACGAAGTCATAAAAAATCTCATTCTGGCTTTCGCATTTCACGACGATTGCGCCATTCGCGGATCACGAGGATTTAAAAAAATGTCAGTCATGAATCACGAGAACAAAAAAAAAAAAAGAAAAGAAAAAAAGGCCGATCATGTACGACGATTTTTAGACATAGCCCTCCTCCCCCTCCTGCCCCCCCCCCCCACACACACACACACGTCCCCCTTTCAAAGAAACTCTGTCGCCTCGGTATATGAAGCTCAAAACAGTCGCTAATTTTTTTCTTTTAAAAGTAGACAAACAAGAGCCCTAATGCGCAAAAGGCCATTGGGCCGACGTCGGCCTCCGTCAGCGCGCACACCTCGGCCCGATGGCATTTTGTGCACTGGGAGCTCCTTCAAACAAGAGCTTACTTCTTTGCTTGTGAGCAATCCCCTTGTCTGCAAGGGAAAAAAATGGTCTCAAGAGATAGGTGCCCTCTCAAGAGAAATCTTGAAGGCCATGAAGTATCGCCTGTCATTAACCCATAACTGCCGGGGCAAGGCGAATGCTAACGCAGCTGCAAGAGACACAGACCCTCATGAGCCTCCGCAGTAGTGGGGGCTCATGAGGATTTATGTCTCTTGCTAGTCCTATGTTCTTTACATCTATTTTTGGTTCTGTTTCATTGGGGTTCTTCACGCCAATGTCAGTCAGTCTGCATAGGTTTCAGACGCAAAATCCGCGATTGTTGGCAGGGATGTGTTTAAAGACCGTCACGGCCACCCCAATGATGGTCTTTAATGACAGGTAATACGGATGGTCGCTCAAAACATGTTTTTCTGTACTCATATGCGGTTAGAAGGTGACACACAGATGTTTAACGAGCTAGAAAACTGGTTTGACCTTGGAGTTCCGAAACCGCGTGCTTAAACCTTTTTCTAAAGCTCTGTGTTAACGATTCCTCCTTCGGATAGATCAAACACATGACATTGAAAGTAAATAAATAAATTAAAAAAAAAAAAATAACGGGGGCTCAGTGTGAGCCTTCACGGGCGATCCGTCTTCTACTTTTTACAGTGTAGGTGAAAGAGGGAGAGGTGGCCTACCTCCTAGCTATATCTGATAGCTTTAGCAATCTTTGAGATCGAGTTTAGTTGTAGTGGAGGCGGGTTTGCACATGTATGTCCTCAACCTGAGATGTAAATGTGAATGATAATTACAAGCAAGAGACCTAGATTCTCATGAGCCCATGCAGGGCAGGGGCTCATGAGAATCTAGGCCTCTTGCAGACGTAAGAGTTTAGGCCGAGAACTTTAAGAGCGGACGTGGAATGACATCGGGTACACGCTTGTGTTAGGGGTGGCAGCCAGGTATCAGAGGCCGGGGACTGAAGTATTTAGGAATACAATAGGCAGACAGACAGATTGAGTTCCACTTTTCGAGACTGTCTGTGTCTTTCAATCTGTTTGTCTTTGTGTGTGTGTGTGTGTGTGTGTGTGTGTGTGTGTGTGTGTGTGTGTGTGGTGTGTGTGGTAGTGCTTGTTTGTGTGTGTGTGTGTTTGTTCGTTTGTGTGTGTGTGAGTGTGTTGCGTATGTTGTGTTTGTGTGTGTGTGTGTTTGTTATTGTTTGTGTGTGTGGTTGTTTGTTTGATTGTACTAGTATGTGTGTATGCGCGTGTGTGTGTGTGTGTGTGTGTGTGCGCGCGCGCGTTTGTGTGAGTGTGTGTGTGCGCGCGCGTTTGCGTGTGTTCGCGCGCGCGTGCGTGCGTACGTGTGTGCTTACGTATGTATTACATGCGTATACCTGCGTAGGGGGAGGAGCCCTTATTGTGAAACAGTGCCTATTATGAAACACCTTGCTCCCGGCTAAACGGAATAACTTTTCCAAATTCCGCCAGTGCAGTAATATAGAGCTACTTCAGTGAGCCTTATTTCCGGTACAAGAATGTCAGGCGTGATGAAAACAAAAACACGCCGAGAAAATGTGAATTTTGACCCTTCTGCATCTAATTTGTCGCCATTTTGAAACACCTACATCAGCATTCAGTTTTGTGATTTAAAAAAAAAAGCCACTCTTTGTCATGAAGAGCAATCTTCGGACATCAGATAACCAGCGGCAATCGTTTTGGTTCTCTTTTTGTTGTTTTGGAGGCACGCATTTTCCTGGAGAGGTATCTTGTTCCTATTATGGAACACAAAGAGCTCCTAATGTGAAACGTGTTTCATAATGAGAACAGTGTTTCATATAAGGAGCAGTGTTTGCATAGCGTATATATCGGAACCATCCAGCCAGTTTGTTCCAAATTTCAGATGTTGATACTTTTTCTCAATACAGAGTATCCCACACCAGGATCATGTCACTTTGGTCAAGGTCACAACGGCTACATTTATTATGTATGCCATTGTCCATGCAATGTTACTGTAAACACCAAAACGATGTGACCCGAATGTCAAATTGTGATATTTTGTGACGACACAGAATGTTGCATACCAGAATCTATTCACTGCCGTAAAGGCCAAGGTCACAACGGCCATATTTGTTTTGTGAAGAATTGTGTGCTAGGCAATATCTCAATAACCATTGGGCCTGTTTAATCCAAATTTTAGATTATAGTATTTTACCATATATCACACATTGCCATCAATCTTAATTGTGCCTCTACATCAAGGTCAAGGTTATAGTTGCCATATCTTTCTTGCAGATTATTAAGTAGAGAATACATCTGAAACCGCTGTACCGATTTGCTCTGAATTTTTAGGAAAAGATGCATTACCCTTTATATGTGCTGCATCTAACAGAATAAATTCACGACCTGTAAGGTGAAGGTCGCAGAGGCCATATTTGTGTGAGCCTTTGTGTAGGCAATATATCAGAAACCACAGGTCCGATTTTTTCCAACTTTTGTTTGATGATATTTGCACTTAACCCCTTTACAGCCGAGAAACTCTCAATAGGATCCATATGCAAGAACATAGATCCTCATGAGCATCGCGCGATCGCGGGGACTCATGGCAATTCTGGCTTTTGCTGACACAACTGACATATATTTATTTGACGTTTGGGATTCCTTGGAACTGAATTAGGAAATATTTCAGAGCAATATTTGCGTCTAGTGGTAGCGAAGAGAATAAAACAGATATGTCAAAAACCAGGTTTATGTCGCTACATCACTTCAAGATGACGCAGACAGTTGTTGGGAATGCTTTCAGACAGACAAAATGGGCGCATTACTGTCTGCGGGGAGGGAGTGGGGCTAAATAGTTGTTCCAAGAGCAAACCTTGTAGGCTTAGGTGCGACAGCAAATGTGAAACAGTATAAATGTAGTTCACCAATCGTCCATGCAGCTGCTCTTCAGCCGTCGTGTGTGTATGCGTGCGGTTTGTATAAGGCAATTCCTTAGGGATTATAACATTCACAGACTTTCAACTCGACACAACTGTAGTTTACAAGAACAACTTGACCTACATATTTCACCTGTAGAAAGGTCAAGGTCATCCCAGGTCGATGTGTTTGTAAAGATTAGTAATTTTTCGCACACAAATTTTTTAAAAGTTACCTTTGGGAGCAAAGGTTTGAAAGTACCTAAGTATGCATTTTATACCACGAATACTATTGCGAATGACTTCTCTTTAAGGTATAGGGCAGTAAGAACGTGCGGGAAATTCCGTAGACCTTTTCGTGGGAACTCTTCCTGTCGGCGGAGTCACAGTTGCTGAGAATGTGAAGGGAGTGATGACCTACAAATGCGCCACTTGTTGACTATCAAAACGAGGGGCGGGTGGTGCTGGTGGGAGGTCGCGGGAAGGGGGTGAGAGGTCTGGAGACCTTTTCACCAATGGGCGAAAAATCACGACGGACCGTTTACAATTTCCAGGAAGAGGCGCTGGAGTGTGTGTGTGTGTGTGTGTGTGTGTGTGTGTGTGTGTGTGTGTGTGGGGGGGGGGGGGGGTCCAAACTCCCCAAAATGGAAAATTACACATCAAAAAATATCCTGGGAGCCGTGCAACTTGGAACATCCATCTCCCCCTTAATTTGCTTCTGAATATGTACATAAACCTGTGTCGATAATGCTAGCTTGTATCAAGTTTTACTTCTGAGGTGGAAAAACTAAATACAGTAGCTTTTATTCCCCCATACATAGAACATTTTCAAGACACTTGCTGACATGCCTGCCCTTTGACCTTTGGAAGGAGCCAATAAAATTAATATGCATAGACAGTTTAACCCCTAGCAAAACATTTCCACTGGGGTCTTATTGCAAAGTTCACATACAAACTACCTGTAATAACAACAACCTAAAATAAAAGCATTTTTACTTCTCGTGACCTTTGACCTTAACGAGAGGTTAACTTAGTAGAGCTGCAAACAAAAGTTGTATCATCAGTTTTCTCTTTGGCAAGTTTTAAAATAAGATTATAACTATTTTCTTTAAAAGAAATCGCCCGTTATTGACCTTGTAACCTTGACCTTTCATGGAGGTCAGCACAAGTGACAATCAAAGCTTTTGTCAAATATGATTACTGTGCCAAATTAGAAGTATGTGGCTCTGATGGTCTCTCAGAAATTCAAAATGATAACATCTGTCACAATTGGATATACACAGGATGATGGATGGATGGATGGACCAATAGTGGACCAGCGGCGGATGACTCATTATATTTAACTCACTTTTAATATTAAATGAACCTATAATGTCTGCTAACCATCTCTCATGCCTTAATTTTTCCAACAAAATGTAAGTGAAACTTGTAAAAAGGGCATAATCACACTGTTTCATAATAGGAGACCTAGTGTTTCATATTAGGCAAATGGTGCCTAATATGAAACAATGTGCCACTTTTTTCAAACTGGAGCTGCTTCTGCATCGATTCGAGTTTTGAAATTTGGCTTTGTTCTAAGATGCATCAATATAATATCTATCAAACCCTGGTTTCGGATTGATTCTACCTTTCTTTAGACGGTCGCGGGAGACGTTTTTGCTTAAGGGTTTCATACATGGATCTCCTCCCCTACGCGTGTGTGTTCGCACTCTCTAGATCAAAGCAACTAATGTACGATCAACCTGTCTGAATTGCCACGCGTGCAGAAGATGATAACAGACCTAGTGCGCAAAAGGTCATCGGTCCTGACATCGGCCGCCGTTGGCCCGCGCACAACAGTGCGCGGGCCAACGTCGGCCGATGTCAGACCCAAATAAAACCTTTTCCACACTGAGGGAAAAAGTATTCCAGGGGAAAAAACGGATTTGTTCAATAGCATGTCCGTTGAAAGATCCTGGTAAATCAAAGTGACACAGTTGGAGTGCGCCTGAGTTGATCAGTGTTCAGGTCGTACTCCATAGGCAATAGATTTCCCTGTCCCCTATAACCCGCCCGTCAGGGCCGTCCATGATCACCTCGGTGCTGTGGACGTTAAACCCGAACTAACCAACCAACCAGGGAAAAAGTAGGATAGGTCAGCCGAGCGTCATAAATCAAACACTACGATTGCATCACGGATCAATGCATTGGCCATTATTATGACGCACACACTTTACTTACCCAAAGAGTGCTTTTTAATGTCGAGGGACAATCATGACACTAAGGGACTCATGTTGATATATGGACTACACTCGTATATCCTGTGAATACAAGCCGGCGTGGGGTCCGAGGCACTTGTGTTTACTTTCTAGCAGTGTTTTGGTGACAGGTGCGACTCATTGAGCTTGCTTGCGCTAACACACAGAACCTGTTTACAAGCACGCGAAACCTATTTTGCTCACCATAACAGTTCTTTGTGTCACAAGTCACGACTTAATTTCGAAACTATGACGGAATGTCAGTAAATTTGTTTCCAACGCAACGCCAATTAAGGAGAGAGACTAAGAGGTTTTAGCTGTGTCATTAGCCGGAGCTTGTCAGTCAAGCACTACCCTTGAGCTGAAGTGTTAGATTTCTACTCAGAAGGTGAATAAGTTGAATTTTTATTCAGCTGTGACGGACCACAGTAGGCCGGAGAACGATCGACCATCATAGTTCAAGGGTAGTGCCAGATTAGGCGCCATGCTAATTTGGCACTACCCATGAACTATCATGGTCGGTTCATCTCGTGGCTGGACTGAAAAAAATTATGAAGAAGTGGGATAGGCGGAGCTGAATAACGAGTTGAAAGAGTTCATTACTGGAATACATGTAATTTAATATTTCTATACGGCCACGCTCGGAGCTTCCTGCTTGGGAGGTTTTTCTTTCACAGTCCTGTTTACTCATTATGATTATGCGTTCATGTATAACATGCACATACACACATACACACACACACACACACACACACACACACACACACACACACACACACACACACACACACACACACACACACACACACACAAACACATACACACACGCGCGCACACACATATACATACATACACACACGCACGCACATACATATATATTCAAGCGCACACGCACACACATGAACACACACACGCGCGCACTCGAACGAACACACAAGCGCACACGCCGACGCACACACACACGCACGCACGCACGTACACACATACACACTCGCACGCACGCACGCACGTACACACAAGCGCACACAACTTCTCACTCACGAAGAGGTCCACGAACACACACACACACACACGCACACACGCACGAACACACACGCACACATGCACGCACGCACACACAGACACACCTTCCGTTTTTGAGGATTTTGGGGACTACGCCCTCCTTTCACATGACTAGCGGTCTATGGTTCCTCAATGATGATGAAAGACCTCTTTGAATTGCTCCCGTCTGGCCGCCGATACAGACAACTATTATGTAAAACCAACCGCAGGAAACTGTCTTTCATTCCTGTTGCCGTCCGACTCTTAAATATTTTGCATATCTACGCAGTTTTTTAAAGTGTGTGTGTGTGTGTGTGTGTGTGTGTGTGTGTGTGTGAGTGAGTGTGTGTGCGTGTGTGTTTTATACAGCTGTTTCATCGCGTGGGTATCGCTGGCCTGGATGGACAGTTGTAGAGGGTGTAAGTGGAAAGTAAGACATTAATGTGTTCGCTGATAATGTCGTTAATAATGCTCTTTAAGTTTTAAATAATGTTTTAGTAATTGTATTAGTTCAGAGTTTTAATATGTCTTAATATTAGTATTATAAGTCTTACAGATTCAGCATATTAATATCAGGTACAAATGGGATATTAGAATGTCCTGATATTAATTAATCAGTGTTTACTGAATGACTTTATTTGATTGTTCCCCCCGTCCACACAAATGTAATTGCCCTTTAAGGGATAAATAAAGTTATTAGAGTATTGGTTTGAATTGAAATTCTATCTATCTATCTATCTATATCCTGTAGTCTTGCCGACCGTTGGGGCACCACTGATGACAACCAGCTCCCTCCATTCCTCTCTGTTCTCTGCCATTCTCAGCGTATCGCCCAGCTTCAGTCCTGTCCACTCTGAGATATTGTCCTCCCATCTTTTCCTCTGTCTTCCTCTCCTTCGTCCACCTTGCACAGTGCCTTGCAGGATTGTTTTGGCAAGCCCTGCTGAACGCGTGACATGCCCATACCACTTCAGTTTGCGTTTTTTCACAATGGCTAATAAGTCTTCATAGGGCCCGATGGCTTGCCTGATTCTGCTTCCCACTTCCTCGTTTGTGATGTGATCTCTGTACGAAATGCCAAGCAACCTTCGAAAACATCTCATTTCAGTGGCTTGTATCCTCCTTTCAAGGTCTACTGTGAGGGTCCATGACCCGCAGGCATACAAGAACACTGAAATGACTAAGGAGCGCATCAGTCTGATCTTGGAGCAGAGTGTGATGTTTCTGTCCTTCCATATTATGGTCTTCAGTCTTGTCAGTGCTGTTGTTGTCTGCGCAATCCTGGACAGTTTTCTGGTTTTGATCCCTCATCTGTCACAGTGGCTCCTAAGTATTTGAATTTCTTAACTGTTTCCAGTTTTTGGCCTCCAACCATGATTTCAGTGCCAATGCCACTGGCGTTATTGGTCATCAGTTTGGTCTTCTCTGCACTGATTTCCATCCCATACGCAATGGCTGTACTATCCAGCTTTTCCACCAGCTGAGCTAGCTCCTTCTCTGTTCCTGCAAGGCCATCAATGTCGTCCGCAAAGCGCAAGTTCATGATTGTTCTGCCTCCAATACTGACAGTTCCTTCATAATCTTTTAGAGCGTCCGTCATGATTCTTTTCAGGAAGATGTTGAAAAGAGTAGGTAAGACCAAGCAGCCTTGTCTGACTCCAACTGTAGTCCTAAACCAGTTTCCTATTTTGCTGTTGAAGCAGACTGCGCTAGTGGCCTTGTTGTAAAGGTTTGCTATGACTTTGATCAGGTTGGCATTGATGTTGTATAGCTTCATGGTGGACCAAAGGGCTGCATGCCACACCCTGCCAAACGCTTTCTTAAAATCCACAGACATGATAGAGGTCTTGCTGGTGCTGAAGGTACCTCTCACATAGAACTCTCAGGTTGAAGATCTGCTCAGTTGTGCTGCGCCCTGGTCTGAAGCCTTCCTCAAATAGGAAGAAAGAAAAGAGAAAAAAACCCAACCCTCGACAACGTTTGTATTACACCTCGAATTTAGTAAATGTGTGCACGCAGTGCGCTGTCGGAGCCCCTGTTGTATCGAGCTCTGTGGCAATGTGACAACGTGTGCTCGTTGACGCTCTTTAGAGTCTGTCATTAACCCTTTGGCTGTCGGTAGCGCTTGTTTGTCGCGATGATTTCTGCAGGAATCATCGCGACAAACAGTCGCTTCCGACCGTGTTGTTTGGCAAAAAAAAAAAAGTATTTGTGACAACTTGTGCAGACTCCGCGAGCTAGCTTTGTGACAGTTGTCACACTGTCACAATGCATGTCAGAAAATGCAAGTATAAGTCGGGACAACAGACATTAGAGTAGTTACGGCCGCTCGTTACACAAACCAATCCCCTAAAAGTCTAAAGTCCGTTTTTCGTTTCCTGTTTCCTATTTTTGCACGCACAGTTAATCTTAGTGACAGCTGAAACGCACGCACGCACGCACCCATACACGCACGCACATCCAGTATGTCTCTCGCTGTTTGAACCAACATTACGAGATGGATCGACCATGATAGTTCAATGGTAGTGCCTGAATAGCTTGGCGCCTTCAGGCGCCAAGCTATTCAGGCACTACCATTGAACTATCATGGTCGACCCGTGTCCCACATTCGGCGCTATATACAACATAGTGAGTGACAGGTGAAATACACAATTTCATCATATATCATGTTCTGAATGATGAGGTAGGCACACACTTTGCTTTTGCGTCAGTCAGTGAGAGCATACAATAACGAGGCCCATCCCCCTAGGTTGAATACGATTAATTATTACTAACATTTCTGACACGCGATATGTCTTGCTCATTCGCAATGGCCATTGCCTTGCACCGTCTTCTTTGTAACAATGTAAATATGTACATGAGGTAATCTTTCAAGCTATAGGCATGTGAAAGATAATGTCTGCCTGATAATATTCGAGTTATGAACAGGTAATACAAGCTACTCTGAGGGCGGAGACTGATCAGCAAGTCAAATCAACAACACATGCAGAGAATTTTCACTCAAGGAGATAATCCTACTGCATGTTTAAAGTTGAATCAAGTATACTAACTTGAAAAAACCCCCAACAAGATGCGGATTTCATCCCAAAGTCTACCGTATTGTTTGGAGCTCACATGCGTTTAGGAACATTCAGAGTTGTTCATATTTTTAAGCTTATCCTTCTGATCCATTTCCCTCCTCTCTATGCCAACCTCTGATCAACACACACGCCGGCGCACACAAATAAAGACGGACATACAGCGCTTCCCACCATTAGTACGCTCTGTGGGCTGGAGTAGCGACAGGAATTCTGAAGAAGAAGAATAGTACGAACAGCAAAATGACGTCACTATAAGCTTCACGTCATGGCATCGCTGGTCTCACGATTGAAGCCGTATATACTGTGCGAATTTGATGTTTCACGTCACTCATCCGAAAGGTACGCTCTTCCAAAGCTGACTGTTTCAAAGTTGTTCTATACAGCCTCTTCTAGGGCTGACTGTTTGGTGGGAGTAAATAGTGGCTCCAAAACTTGCAAAAATGAATTAATTATTATTGAAAAAGTTGAAGAGGTACAACGCTGGATTACAAACTCATTCAGTATTTCCCTTTAATTCCCCCCCCCTTCCCCCGCCTGATCCGCACGACAATGGCACACGGTACAAACACAAACGGCAGAATGGCACACACAAACACAGACGGCAAACTCACGGCGCTTCCTACCGGTTACACGTTCTGTGGGCTGGCGTAGCCACAGCCATTTTGAAAAATAAGGTGGAATGGTCCATGCCTACAAAGCCTCCTCTGTATGAGCTTGCATGCATATTCCACCTTTTCCACAATACGTTCGCAAATAACATACAAAAATAATTGAAGGAGAACATCGCGCAAGCTCATACCACATGTAGAACACTGACGTGCTGGTGATTTGCTTCAATTAAGAACATTGTATAAAACACTGACGCGTTTGGTGATTTTACGTCACCGTCACTGTTTGATTCTTCTGATGAAATCAAGGAGTCTTACTTCTGACATTTTTTCCACATTGAACTTTTATTTTCGAAAAAGTTGAGCTACAAAGCTGGCTAACGAACTCATCCAATGTCTTTATACGAATTAGCCATATCCAAATTTTCAAGTGCATATAATCAAAATTGCGGACTCTAATCTGGGTCAACCAACTTTCTAGAAAAGACATCCAATTACAATATGCTCGGAGGCTTTCTTAGCCACCCACTTAATAAAGTATTTTGTTAAGTTTCAAGTTTGTACGAACAGTAATATCCGAGATTCTCGTGTTTACATACGCACGCACGCACGCACGCACGCACGCACGCACGCACGCACGCACGCACACACACACACACACACACACACACACACACACATAATACAAGCTCATCTGACACTACCCTTGAATTATCATGGTCGATCCATCTCCTGCAACAGGTACATAGTCCCTAACTAGCACCTCCAAAGTTTGGGAAATAAGGTCTTGGGGTTAAATGGGTTAAAGTATAACTGTTTCCTTTTCTTCCAGACATATGTGGGGGATATTCTCATCGCAGTCAACCCTTTCAAAGACCTCCTCATCTACGGCAAAGATGTGAGTACCGATAATGAGCGGAATAGATACAGATGCCGGGACGATCATGATGATGACGAAGACAACGACGGTCATAATGATACTGATAACGATAGCTGATGATAATGATAATGAGTGCATTTTCCCCACATTTACGGTACGTCCGATAATGATCATGACAATGCTACTGATAATAATAATGATAATGAGTGCCCAGCCTCTCCACATGATAATAATACATGTATTATAATGATGATGATGATGATGATGATAATGAGTGCCCCGCCTCTCCACATTTACGGCACGTGTCATAACAATAACGATAATGATAATGAGTGCCCAGCCTCTCCATATTTACGGTACGTCCGATAATAATACATGTATTATAATGATGATGATGATGATGATGATAATGAGTGCCCCGCCTTTCCATATTTACGGTACGTCCAATAATGATAATGATAATGACAGCGAGTGCCCAGTCTCTCCACATTTACAGTACGTCCGATACTGACACTGATACTTCTGATGATAATGAGTGCTCAGCCTTTCCACATTTCCGGTACGTCCGATAGTGCAGATTACCCTGCGTTAACACACGCGAGACGTGCCGTGATCCGAATACGCGGCTTGAAGCCGCGTATTCGGATCCCGGCACGTCTCGCGTGTGTTAACGCATGGTTATCCTCCTCATCTATATCACTGGTGGAGTCGTCCTCACCGTGCCCTGTTAACACATTCAAGACGTGTCGCAGCCGGATGCGTGGCATAAAGCGGCGTATCCGAATAAGATACGTCTCGAATATGTTATGCCGGTTTACACCGAACGATTCCCAACAACAAACAAGAGCGACTGAAGTCGCAGCGGACAACCTGCTTACACCACAGGCACAGACAACACTCCGAAGATCTCTAAGAGGCATAGATCCTCAAAAGCCCTCCGGGAGCATGAGGATCTATGCCTCTTGGAGATGTTCATAGTGTTGTCTATTCTTACGGCACACACTGGTTACACCGCCGTGACTTCTCTCTTGTTCGTTGTTGGAAGTCGTTCGGAGTAGACGTAACCTCACTATAATATTGACGATGACGACGACGAATGATGATGGTGTTGACGAGGATGAGTGCAGCGATAGCAATGGCGACGATGACTTTGTTGATACCAGGTCAGCGGTCGATACCGGATGAGCAAGAAGAGCGCCCAGCCTCCCCACATTTACGCAGTGGCTGATGCGGCGTACCAGGCCTTGATAGGGCATGGAGGACGGGCCCCTGCCAACCAGTGTATTCTCATCAGGTCCGACACACATCAACTATTTGCACATCAATATATTATTTTAACTCTTAAAGTCCCCTGTCATGCCATGTCAGGATGTGTATCGACCATGATAGTTCAAGGGTGGTGTCAGAATAGCTTGGCGATCTTTCTTCAGAACTGTGACGTAGAACTCAAAGGGGGTCTAAAAATGATAACTTCATCCTCAGGATGTAGTGAGTTAAAGGGACCTACTCCAAGTGTTAATAATAATAATTATAATAATAATAATAAAGGAGATTTGTTAAGCGCTTGTTCTAAAAGTAGATCTAAGTGTTGATACAATGAAAAAGCTAACAACTAACACGCACACGCACGCACACACACACACACACACACACACACACACACACACACACACACACACACACACACACACACACACACACACACACACACACACACACACACACACACACACACACACACACCCCACCCGGGTCTGCCCTGGGGGACTTGGGTGGGGTTAACTACTTTTTAGTTCCCAGGGTCACCCTGGTCAGCCCCCACAGGGTGGGTTTTCCTCTCTATTCTGGGGCATGTGTTTCTGTCTACCCTTTGTCCATTTACCTGTATTTGCCTTTTAAAACTCTCCCTACTGTCTGCACTGCCTGTAGCTCTTGATATTGGATGTGTGTTGCTAAATGGTCTTAGCTTTATTTAGGCCCCATGTGTTAGGTTTATTTAATGTAGTGGACCGGCTGGCGACATACATTCAATGTTCTGTTTAGTTTTTTTTTCACAATCGGTGCAGGCACGTCCTGAGAAAGTCTTGTTGCTGTCGGGACGTTAAGCAATGTACAATCAATCAATCAAACACACACACACACACACACACACACACACACACACACACAATATACGCACGCACACACACAACATACGCACGCGCGCGCGCACACACACACACGTGACCGTGGTGATGAATTGTGCATTGGGTCAGTGATGAATTGAGCATATTAAAGGGTTAATGGTTTGAATATCTTCTTTTTAACCCTTTTAGCCCCTACAGCAGGAGATTGACCATGATAATTCAAGGGTAGTGCCAGATTAGCTTGGCGCCTGAAGGCGCCAAGCTAATCTGGCACTACCCTTGAATTATCATGGTCAAGCCATCTCCTGCAACTGGTACACAGTTGTTAAGTAAGGCTTCCAAAATTTGGAAAATGCAACCGTGGGACTAAAAGGTTTAAGTGTACTTATATGTCTGACAATACTACATGAAAGCGCCAACTTATAAAGTTGTAATGCCTACAATTAAAGATTTTTCTTCGCCTTTGTAAGCAGAAGAGTTCTTCTCTCTCTCTCTCTCTCTCTCTCTCTCTCTCTCTCTCTCTCTCTCTCTCTCTCTCTCTCTCTCTCTCTCTCTCTCTCTGTAACGGCAAGTTTGAAAACTGGTCCTGTTACCAATAACTTCTACCGTTGGAAAATAAAGGTTCATTGTTCTCTCGATGTGCTGATCTATCATGAACGATCCATAGCCTGTTCTTTACAAAATCACAAAATAAAATATCGCATTCCATTGAGATTCCCCTCCACCTCCCCCCCCCAAAAAAAAAAAAACCAAAAAAAAAAACCAAAACAAAAAAACCCAAAAAAAACAACAACAAAAAAAAAACAAAAACAAAAACAAAACACACACAAAAAACAACAACAACAATAAACAAACAAACAAAACAAACAAACAAAAAACCCAAAAACAAAACAACAAAACGAACAACAACAACAATAACAACAACAACAAAAAAAAAACGAAGAAAGAATTCAAGGGGAATAAAGAAACAGAAAAATTCGTTATTTATGTTATATATGATAGTTCAATGAGATTTAAACTTCACGCCCACGGCAAGGTTTTTAAGGTCGCATAAAGAACATAATATATCAAGGTTAAACGCATTGGACGAAATGGCATAGATAGCTGTCATTATAGCCTTTTTATAACTTTAATTGAGTACGACGTCGATTCGTCACCAGCGACCGCAATTTTGTTTTTGTCTATTATTATCCATCCTTATTCCACTTCCAAGCTAAGCTTGCACTACACTTGTGCTATTGTCGTCGGTATTTTTTTTTACCTCTTCGGCGAATTAAACCAAGTCGTCAGGACAATGCTCCCTCCTTATTCCTCTTTTTATTGTCATTCATTCGTACGTGCGCTCGCTCGTTCGTTCGTGAGTGCTCGCTCGCCCGCTTACTCCTCACTCCCTCATTCACTCACCCTTGTGTGTATGCGTGTGTGTGCGTGCGTGCGTGGGCGCATTTGTGCGTGTGTTCTATATATGTATTAGGCGACGATTTTCATTTAATCCTCGAATGTCTAAAGTTTTCACGAAAGAGACGTAAACTTATACCTTTGTAATATCTTAAAACGAAGTCGATGTTTAATGTCTACAACATACTGTCACTGTCCTTAATTTTATGTGTTAAATGTACTATAACTTTAATGTGCATATAATGTAATTCATACATTAATTCTACTGTTTCTGTTACTTTTCTACTTTACTGAAAGTATAAAACATTTATTAATTTTGAGAGTGCGTGTGCACAGACGGTTCTTTTTCCGGGTACTCCGGCTCTTCCTCCCCCACGACTTTGGTATCAATTTCAGCCCACTAAAAACAACAACAACAACAACAACAAAAAAACAACCAACATTTGAATTTCCAAAACTTCAGTAGCTCGCTTGAGCTTGCCCGTAGCACCACGTGAATGTTCTGTGTTTATGTAGTGTGTGAGTGAATGCGCGTGATTCACGTGAGCGTGCTTGTTGGGTTTAGTTCGCGGCGGCGCTTTGAGCCGATTTTCAATTGGTATAAAGCGCCTATTTAATGCGCTGATTTATTATTTATTATTGCATTATTCTTCCATATCCTGATAGGGGCAAAAAGAATCAAATAAAATGTATCTATTTATTTATTTATGTATTTATATATGTATTTGTTTATTTATTTATTCAAGCGGCGAAAGTGGAGCGGGAAAGACGGAAAGCACGAAGCTGATCATCAAGCAACTGGTGGACCTGTGTAGCGGCAACACACAACTGGAGAGACAGATCCTACAGGTAGAAATACACATTTAAACCTTTTCATTCTGATACACTATGGCTTGAAGTACATTTGACTATGATAGTTTAAGGGTGATGACAGAATAGCTTGGCGCCTGAGGCGCCAAGCTATTCTGGCATCACCCTTGAACTAAAATTATTGATCAATCTTGTAATCTGTAATGCAACCTTCATAGGACAATCAGCAAATATATATTTACAAAAATATGTAAACTTCATTGATAGGTGGCCGTGGCGCTGCTCGTACGGTGGCACGCCTACCTCCGGGCAGGAAGGAAACCCAAATTTCCCCTCGTGAAACATGATGAAGTCGAAAAACAAGATTCTATTGACTCGATTGAATAGTTGTACAGTAAACCCCTCAGGAGTACCTCATTCTAGAGGATAGGTGAGAACGGTCAATGCTAGGCAAGAGACAAAGATTCTCATGAGCCCCTGTGTCTTGCAGAAGGAAGCGGACTCGACTGAAGAAGTATTTTGAGGTGTCGGTGTTTAAACAAAAAATTGGAGGAAAATTCATAGGAGAAAGACAATGAGGAAAAGAAATGACACTACCTTTTTTGTTAATTAAAAAAATCGTTATGATTAACACTGTCACTGCTGAAAAAACGCGATCATGATGCAGCTGCAAGAGACATAGAGCCTCATGAGCCCCCGCAGTTGCGGGGGCTCATGAGGATCTATGCCTCTTGCTGACCCCACTTTGTATCCGTGTTCCTTGGACGGCTAGAACTTTTTGGCGCTGAATGAACAATGATGTCAGAAAGGCAAGTATCAATCTGCTTTCACTGGCAGTGAAGGGGTTAAAGTTAATTAGAATTGTTTAAAATTTGTCGGGTTTGGTTTCTGGTTTGCTTTGACTGCACTCATTTAGAAATTGTATGCAAGGGGACACTCCACACGCCTGCGTTCACGACACGTAACACCTCCTCTTTTTCCCGTGCCCCCCCCCCCCCCCCCCCCCCATCCCACTTCAAGTTGGACCAGAAGGGGAGAAACCCGAAGTTATTGCAATCATGTGAAGAGTTGTGCCCCTGACTCGGAGCGTCACGGGTATGGAATACTAGTATTCTAAACTAACTTGTGACGCTCTGAGTCTGAGGCACAACTCTTCACATGACTGCGATAACTTTTGTTTTCTCCCTCTGTAGTTCAACTCCTTCTTCCAATACCCCACCCATCTCTCTGCACACGCACGCACACATACGCACGCACGCACGAGTTCGATGTCAAGGACACACGCACAGTCAATATCGTTTATAACAAGGTCGGACAAGACACAAGCAGGATACAAATTAATGTACTTTTTCAGAGAGCACGCTGTCACTATGTACTATACTTCCCTTATAACAAGCTTGGGATATAACACAGACAAATGGGTCCCAACGCTATCTGTCATAGCCGAAGTGTCAAGATATCTGATCATGTTTTCCACGCCCTAACATTTGGTAATACAGTGAGGTTTCGTTTGCAACGAATGACCCCCAACAATGATCGAAAGCGAAATCATGGCGGACAAACAGCTTGTGCCGTAAGCATAGACAACACTCCAAACATCTCAGAGAGGCATAGATTCTCAGGAGCCCTCCGGGCTCCTGAGGATCTCTGCCTCTGGGGGGTGTTTGGAGTGTTGTCCATGCTAATGCGAAGCTGGCTATCCGCCATGATTTCGCTCTCGTTCGTTCAGCGTCGGTAGTCGTTTGTTGCAAATGAAACCTCACTAATATGGTTCACACAATGAATCGTGGGGATCAATGATGCATGAAGTATTTTCTGTCCAGGTGAACCCCCTGCTGGAGGCTTTCGGCAACGCCCAGACTGTCATGAACGACAACTCCAGCCGCTTCGGCAAATACATACAGCTGCGCTTCAAAGATAGACAGCGTGAGTATACCAGTCTGCAAGTTTGCTGCACTTTGAGTGTGGCCACGCGTTCAGGCGTTCAGTAATTTATAACCTGTTTCGAGCAATTACTTTTATTTTGCAAGAAAAAAAGAGGGGTCTTAAAAGATAAGCGGTAGCGAATCGAGGGAGACAACGAGTGTGAAGAAAAGCGCAGTAGGCTGCGAGTATGCGCACATCGGTAAATTATAATTAAGGTCCCTCATTACGATACTCCTCCAGTTGAACGGAAACATATTTTCCGAAAAATACACTTTTCAGGGGCGGTGTGCGGTGGAGGGTTGGGGGCTGGGGGTGGGCGGTCCAGCTTTCATCAAGTTTTACCCACTTAAAGCGTCAGAACAAGAATTTTTGCTCTGAATACAGATGATATTAGAACGGTAGACTCCAAAACCACAGACCAAAAATATACGTGATTTTGAAAACAATTGTCTTTTATGTCAGTGGTCGACTGCAAAATCCCTGATTGTCTGCTGGAGAAGCCGAAAGATATGGTTTGCTAGAACGGGTGGTCATTGGTGGGGAGAAATTCCAAAATATGTGCTGGTCTATGATTTTGGACATTATGGCTGCGAACCGTAAGGTTCAAAATCACAGACCACTACATTTTCAAACAATAATTTTTTTTTTTTTTTCAGTGATTGGCGGCAAGATCTCGGAGTACCTGTTGGAGAAGTCCCGCGTGGTCCGCCAGAACGGAGGAGAGGAGAACTTCCACATCTTCTCCTATCTTTTTGCCGGACATCAGCAGGCCGACCCTGACGGACGATTCGCTCTTCACGATCCCAGCAAGTACAGGTCAATGTCACATCCACGTTTTCAGCAGTCCACTGGACACCGCACTTTGCTTGAGCGCTGTTTATGTCGACACCCAGGAACATGTTCAATGTTTCTCTACCTGTCTATAACTACAGCCAGAAAATCCTGTCTTGAACGACTTCTTTAATATTTTTTTTTTAAAGGTGGGGTTTTGTTGTGTTACTTGCGTGGAAAGCAAGAATCAAGAGGCTTGTTGACTCAAAACAAGGTTTTACTTCTGCATAGGGGCGCCATGACAATACACGAGGAGGAGGAGAGAGAGAGAGAGAGTGATCTCCCTTAGTACGTAATTTCGAACCGAAATATGAGTCAATAATGTAACATCCCCTTTGTTTTCGAGAAAATTTACATACCAAGGAAGAAATCAACAAAATTTAAAACAAAAATAACATAACCGAAATTTTGCGAACCGGTTTCGACGCGACCGACATTTTCTGACACGACCGCCGGATACAGTCACTTTAAAACAGACAAAGTCATTCATTTTGTTACTCTTGACTTCACGACCGGAACGAGTACGGGTCGGAGTCTTGGATGGGCTGAAACAGGGTGGAGATTTCACAGGACTCGACACATGTGTTGGCACGGACTTCACAGGCATCTCAGTCTCGATCTGTGTAGTGTCATCAGGATGTTGTAAAGTGAGTTGAGCAGGTACAAGTGGATCCATTGTAGGTTCAGGGTCAGGTGAGACATGAGGAGGTTCACTGAGGAATCAGCTTTTCAGTCTTTCTCAGGTGAATTCTGTTTCGACGATATACAGCGCTGCGATGTTAAGTTTCAATGTGGTAAGATCGACCATCACGAGCTACGACCTTTTATTTGGAGCATTTCTTCTTTCTGAGAACAAAGGGTTGCATGACGACGTTATCACCTTCTTTTAGAGGTAGTAGGTCCTTGATATGTTTGTCGAAGTTCATCTTTTGTTTCTTCTGATGCAGCTTCAGTTTTTCAACATCAGAGTTCTGGAGTTGTGTCTTCAGGAGATTTTGGGAAGTGGGAATCAGAGTTCGTGTGCGTCAGTTTAGAAAACGTTGTGCAGGACTTGTTCCTGTGTTCTGACACGGTACATTTCTGAAATTCAGCAGTGCCAAGAACTGGTCTTTGCCTCTGTTCTTTCTCATTAGAGTTTTGGCTGACTTGACGGCAGATTCCGCTTTTCCTTTGCTCTGTTCAGTGATTGTATGGGGTCAAAAGTAATGTGTTTAAAGTTATACTTCTCAGAGGGGGTCAAGGGGCTGGAGCCCCAGGGGATGGTGATGTGTTGGGAGTGTGGGCAATGGAGATTTCCTAGCGTGTCTTCTCCTTACATTCCCCTAGACCTAGTGCTTGTGTGTTGGTGGCGGGTCTGTGTGTGCTGTCTGCTTGTCTATGTTGTCTGCTTTGCATGTCATCTAGCTAGTTGACACACTCCCAGCCCAAAACCACCCACCTGCCTCGCACGAAAAGGCGTGCCCCGGCTGTCAGTCTCTGGTTTAGCATAACCTCTCCCATCTCAAGACTGTTGTGGGTGAGCGTAGAGCCACATCCTTCTCAAGGTGACCCCTGTAAACCGGGTAGCTTGCGCCCCCGGGACATAACACAACGGATCTAGAGGAGAAACCTCGAGAAAAAAAACTGGGTGCGTGGGACCCACAAAAAAGGAACCCAGCTGAGTGGCGATAAGGAAATGCCCTTCAGATATGGAAGGTAGCTGTGAATAAGCTGGCATGTCAGCAAATAAGCAGTCGTTGGCTTCATCAGGAGATTATCTCATCCCTTGCTGAGGAAGGACACCCCAGAGCAAACATCCCGGGCAGGAGACGCTCGACAGCCTTGGTTGGCAAGTCACCTACGAGACGGAAACTCGGACAAGAAAAGCACCGCCGAAGACGGATGTACTGGGCCAGAGCGCGCAAAACTGCAGTACAACGCTTTTCACTCATGGTACGGACAATAATAAACTGCGATCCATTGTCGGAAACAACAATGCTTGGCAAACCGTATCTGGCAAAGTGGAATCGGTTTGTCGATGACGGTGGAAGATTTTGTGTTTTCCAATCTGTCTATCTCCCGAAAATTGGAAAAATAGTCAACAGTTACAAGATTGTCTCTTCCTTCAAAATCAAGCAAATCCAAGGCAACCTTTTCCCAAGGACGTGAGGGAATTTCATGAGGATGCAACGTCTCAGGTTGGTTTGCTGATGGGCGTGTTTGGCACATTTCACAAGTGGACATACAATTCTTGATCTCTGCAGTCATTCCCGGCCAGTACAAAGATTCTCTTGCTCTTCTCAGGCAAGCATCAATTCCGTTGTGAATTTCATGAAGTGCACCATCTTGAGCAGTCAGTTCATCACGAAAACTGAAATATGGGGTTACTTCAGTTGGCAGGCTGTATTTTTTTTCTGGCCAACCGTTTATGATGACAGATTTTAGTTTTTAAAGACTGGTATCTTGCTCAGTTGCTTTTTTAGCCTTTGGAGTCTTTTCTTCTTGATGGGCAGAGTGTCAACCATATTAATGTGCTCGAACTCTTCTTCGAACTCTCCATGTTTGTCGATATAGGAACGAGATAGGGCATCAGCAAGGAGGAGCTCTTTTCCTTTCCTGTAGCGGACTTGGACATCGTAGCCACCGATGCGCAGCATCATTCCTTTGAAGTCGTCTGGGTGCAGAGGACAGGGGCTTTTGCAGGATTGACTCCAGCGGTTTGTGATCACTCTGGATTTTCACTGTTCTGCCAAAAGTATACTGATGAAATTTCTCCAGGGCGAAAACAATGGCGAGAAGACCCTTCTCTATTTGGGCATATCTCATGTCTTAGTTTCAGTCAGAGCACGGCTAGCTTAAGCGACAGGACAGCATTTTTTTGTTGAGAAGAACAGCTCCTAGTCCACTCTGGCTGGCATCACATTAGATTTTAAGTTCTTCTTTCGGGTCATAGAATACCAACACAGGAGCTGTAGTAACGAGTCTTTGAACAGTTGCAAAAGCTTCGTCATGGGCTTCAGTCCATGTCCATTCCACATCAAAGCGGGTGAGCTGTCTGATGGGCTCTAAGACATCAGAGAGTCTTGGCATGAACTTGAACAGGTAGTTGACAAATCCACATTAACGGCGGACACCTTCCACGTTTTCAGGCTTCGGCATATTGAGAACAGCCTCTACATTCTCAGGATCTATCTTGAGACCATCACACTAGTGACCAAATGTCCTAAAAAAGAGATTTCGCTCTTGCGGAGTTCAGTCTTGTCTGGGTTCAGTCGAATACCCAGGGTGTGGTATCTTTCGAGAAGTGCTCGGAGATTTGCATCATAAGACGCAGTATCTTCACCGTAGACGATGATGTCATCAGACACTCCGATAACGCCATCTAGACCTTCCAGTGTCTAGTCCAGGCGTTTCTGAAACAGTTCACTACTCACGGACGTACCAAATGGAACTCCCTTCCAGCGATACCGTCCAAAAGGGGTCTGGAACATGGTAAGTTTGCTGGATTCTTCATACAAATGAACATGCCAGTACGCGTTTCTCAAATCAAGTTTGGAGAAGACCTTGGCATTGGCGAGCTTGGGAAGGATGTCTTCCATCACTAGTAGTGGGTGGTGTTCTCGCTTGATAGCATTATTCAGAGGTCTCGGATCAAGGCAGATGCGAAGATTTCCGGATTTCTTCCGTGCAACGACCATCCGACTACACCAACTGGTAGGTTCACTCACTGGGGTGATTATCTCTTACAGTGAGCTTCTGAAGTTCAGCTTTCACTTCAGACTTCATGGCCTGAGGTATGCGACAAGAAGGCGAGATGACAGGTGACACAGTGTCGTTAACTTAAAAGTGAGCTACTCCAGGGAGACTACCTTGGTCATCACCAAACACGTCTAGATATTCAGAGAGTAGAGAATGAGAGTCACAGCCAATCTTGGCAACACTTTCAAAGTTCTTGTAGTGCACAGTGATGAGCTTCATATCTTCAGAAGTTTTCTTGACGATCAGGGTTGTTAAAGTCTTCTTTGACTACGACAAACTCGGCCTTGAGCTTCTGGCCTGTTTTCGGGTTTATTACAGTGAGCATAGCCTTGCCTTTCGGTTTCAGTACCGAGCCGTTGTACATGTGAAGTTTGGTCTTGCAGTGCTCAAACTTAGTTTCCTTGATATGTTTGACGCTTATCACATTAACACTGGCTCCGGAATCAATTTGACATGTCACAGTAGCACTGATGATTATCATCTGAGCCTTCATAATCTCCCCTTGTTGCGAGAAGACAGCGAGACATGATTCAGAGTACTCAGAATCTGACGTATCTGATTCCGATTCGACAGCATGAACCTTCATGTTCTGCTTACATGTGATAGCGAAATGATTTCTCTGCTTGCACAGCTTGCAAGTCTTACCCCAAGCAGGACGAAGCTCTTTCTTCAGCTTGTGTGGTTGGTCACAGAATTTGCATTTTGTCTGTTTCAGCTTGCGTTTTTTTTTCTTTCTTCGGGCCTTTATACAAAACAGCATTAGCTTTAGAGGACAGTTCCTCAGATTTCATGGACCTCAGCTGTTGCGAAGTGCTCTTGGCTGCACGACACTTGTCAATGCACGCCTGAAGAGTGAGATCAGCTTCTTGAAGTAGACGTTTCTCGTTGCGTTGTCTCAGATACCTAATACAATACGGTCACGAAGAAGCGAGTCTCTAATGTGATCGCAATTTGTTGCAGGTCTTGGTGAGAATACGCAAAGCATCGACGTAATCTTCAAAAGATTCTTCAGGTTTCTGATCTCTCATGATGAACATATAGCGCTCATAGGTTTCATTGGTTCTATCTATGAAGTGATTGTCAAAGGCAACAAGAATGTCAGGGACAGTGTGACGCCCAGCAAGCTGCATGCCATTGTACACCTTGACGCTAAGTCCTTCAGGGCTTAAGGTGTGCAGAAACAATTCTTTCTTGAAGGTTTCTGTCTCATCTTGAAGTCAAGTGATAATACCATAATTGACCCACATCTGTCTGAATAAATTCCACTGATTCAGCAGCTCCTTTCTTCACATTGAGAGGAGGGGAGGATTTACTTGACACAAGCACTGTGCCCGCGCACACGGGCCTCTCCATCACCTACAGCATTCTTAGGATGAACATCTGCCATACTTAGTGTCACAACGTAATGTAAGGTATCTCGCATGTACAGATTAGCAAGCTGCAATGCACGCCTACTCTTTTCAACATCTTCCTGGAAAGAATCATGACGGACGCTCTGAAAGATCATGAAGGAACTGTCAGTATTGGAGGCAGAACAATCACGAACTTGCGCTTTGCTGACGACATTGATAACCTTGCAGGAACAGAGAAGGAGCTAGCTCAGTTGGTGGAAAAGCTGGATGGTACAGCCATTGCATATGGGATGGAAATCAGTGCAGAGAAGACCAAACTGATGACCAATTAAGCCAGTGGCATTGGCATTGAAATCATGGTTGGAGGCCAAAAACTGGAAACAGTTAAGAAATTCAAATACTTAGGAGCCATTGTGACAAATGAGGGATCAACACCAGAAATACTGTCCAGGATTGCGCAGACAACAACAGCACTGACAAGATTGAAGACCATATGGAAGGACAGAAACATCACACTCTGCTCCAAGATCAGACTGATGCCCTCCTTAGTCATCTCAGTGTTCTTGTATGCCTGCGAGTCATGGACCCTAACAGCAGACCTTGAAAGGAGGATACAAGCCACTGAAATGAGATGTTTTCGAAGGCTGCTTGGCATCTCATACAGAGATCACATCACAAACGAGGAAGTGGGAAGCAGAATCAGGCAAGCCATCGGGCCCTATGAAGACTTATTAGCCATTGTGAGAAAACGCAAACTGAAGTGGTATGGGCATGTCACGCGTTCAGCAGGGCTTACCAAAACAATCCTGCAAGGCACTGTGCAAGGAGGACGAAGGAGAGTAAGACAGAGGAAAAGATGGGAGGACAATATCTCAGAGTGGACAAGACTGACGCTGGGCGATACGCTGAGAATGGCAGAGAACAGAGAGGATTGGAGGGAGCTGGTTGCCAAGTCATCAGTGGTGCCTCAACGGTCGGCAAGACTACGGGATATAGATAGATAGATAGAATGCACGCAGGACTGATTCTCTCTCAAATGACGTCAAGCAAAAAAAAAAAAAAAAAAAAAAAAAAAAAAAAAAAAAAAAAAAAAAAAAGGCACGCGGTCGACCCAAGACTGGAGCGTAGAAGTTAGTATTCCGTGAATAAAGTTAGTACTCACGGTCTCTTAAGGTACACAGTCAGATGTAGAAAACCACAAGCTGCTACCATGTTGTGTCACTTGCATGGAAAGCAAGAATCAAGTAGCTTGTTGGCTCGAAACAAGGTTTTACTTCTGCATAGGGCGTTATTACAATACACGAGGAGAGAAGAGAGAGAGAGAGAGAGAGAGAGAGAGAGAGAGAGAGAGAGAGAGAGAGAGAGAGAGAGAGAGAGAGAGAGAGAGAGAGAGAGAGAGAGAGAGAGAGAGAGAGATCTCCCCGCAGTACGTAACTTCGTACCGAAATATGAGTCAATAATGTAGCAGCTTTCAAGGTTAAGAGTTCTGTGGTCATATCGAGCGTGTCTGTGGTCTTCGAATTTTACACACAAATAATTATGTCAAAAGTTGTGTGCATGAATCTGCCCATAGATTATGGAAACTGATCATACTTTGTATCCGTGTGCATTGCACGGCTGAGATTTTTTTTATTTTCAATTTAAAATAATAGAGAATTAAGAAACACAGTCTTCGACCAGTGGCATGGATCGTAATTATGCAGTCTGCCTCTGCATCCGTCATAAAGTGACACCCTAGTGATTACCTTCTCCTTTTTTTTTTTTCTTTCTGATTCTTTAAGTGAAGAGTGCTTCGTTTGTTTTCTACAACAGAAACGATGTAAACCGGAGCCAAATACTGACTTGCTGACTGTATCATTTTTGTTCCCAGGTACATGTCGCAAGGCGCGCCTGGCTTCAGAAAGAATCTGTCATCGTTACACGAGCGATACGAGGACCTGGTCAACGCCATGGACATGGTTGGCTTCACTGACGACGTAAGCCTAGTCTTAACACATCCACCTTTAACACATTCTGCCCCACGACCAAAATCCCCAAATTTTGAAGTTGTCCTGTGAAGGACTGTATTAGAATTCTAGAGACAGATCGAGCATGATAGTTCAACGGTGGTGCCAGAATAGCTTGGCGCCTATGGGCGCCAAGCTGTTCTGGCACCACCCTTGAACTATCATGCTCGATCCATGTCTGGTTGTGGTGTGTCTAGGCTGAATGAGTTAGGACATCACAAATTTGACAGAGTTTTGTTTTTGAGCTTTAAATCCTTTTGCTGTTGGTAGCGCTTTTTGTCGAGGTGATCCCTGCAGGATGTTCATTTTTCCAGGAGCAGCTAGACATGTTCACCGTGATTGCTGCCGTCCTTCACCTTGGGAATGTCACCTTTGACCTTGATGAGTCCGACGCGGCCGTGATCGTTGAGCCCAATGGAGCAGTCAGAGTGGCGTCCGTAAGTGCTGACATCATAATTTCAACCCTTACAATGATAAAATAATACTCTGTGTGGCGTACTTGATTGCAAATTCTTGAGTCATCTTCCATGGTTTTTGTGGAGCATCGTCTGACCTTACTGTTTTTGTTTTGTTTGATAAACAGTTTCTTTGTAAAAAGAAAAAAAAAATTTAAAAAAAAAAAGAAAAAAGAAAAGCTGGCGTATTTATTACTTTGTACCTGTAGTCAAATCTGTATAAACCGACGACCCAGGGTAGTGTAAAAATGGTCGTCTTAGACAGGTAGTCAGATTATACAGGGCCGTGCTAGTTTAAGTAGCACCGTTTAGAACCACGGAGAAGGGAAGATCATGGAACCAAAAATGGGTGGTCTCCTTAGATTGTTTGCTTGTGCATTGCTTAGCCCTTTTAGCTCCACGGGTGCATATCCAAAATTTTGGAAGTTTTACTTGACGACTATGTACCAGTTGCAGGAGGTGGATTGACCATGATAATTCAAGGGTAGTGCCAGATTAGCTTGGCGCCTTTAGGCGCCAAGCTAATTTGGCACTACCTTTGAATTATCATGGTCAATCAATCTCCTGCTGTAGGGTGTTGGGGCTAAAAGAGTTAACGCGCGTCGAACATGCTGTGAATTTTACCTTGGAAACCTAACTCCGTCTAATAAACCCAAACCCTCACTTTCCCGCCGCGTATAACAAGCACCACCGCGGCAACCAAATGATCTGGACTTTCCCAATACTGAGTTTTTGGAGGGCTGGGCGCACTTTAATGTCTCGACACCAACAAGACTTTCCCAGGACGCGTTAGTCAGGTGGTCGACTTTGTTCTGGTGATCGCCTGGACAAGTATGACTGTACCTTAGAAGTACTTTTGTCGACCAATCTGCACACAAAACGCCCTCACAGGATTAAGCAGGCTAAATAGCTAGACTTTCACTCCTTTTATGTCAACTTCCCTGTAAGCAAAAGATCCACAGGCCGACGTCGACCGCAGTGGGCCCGCGCACAGTCGTGCGCGGGCCCACTGCGGCTGACATCGACCCGTGGACCTATTGCCGACTGAGATATCTCCAGCCCACAACAACAAAGCATAAACTGTCTGACACACACCATCCCATCTCTTTTTTTTTGCGCAGAAACTTTTGGGCGTGGATCCTGTGGAGGTTGTGTCGTGTCTGACCTCCATGGTTACCGTCACCAAGGGAGAGTACGTCAAGAGGAACTACTCCAGGGAACGGGCGGAAGGTACGGCAGACTGCACTGTCAAAACATTGTGGGATTGTTTAGAAAGCTCTTTTTGGGGGAATTTTAGTGCTAGGTGCTACAAAAGGTGTCTGTCAGAGTTTCATTAGTAGGTTCATTTTTATGAAAAGCTAAATTTTGATTGAAAACCTGGCTTTTCGCAAAAATCGGACTTACTGTCTTTCGCCAACTGGAAAATCTCGCTTATCACAAAACTAACTCAGTGTTGTTGTTTTTTTGTGGTCAAATTTAGGGCAGATCTGTTGGAGGTTTTTTGCTTCGTTTGACTCCGAAAAGAGTGACCATTTCGGGTTACTGGTTGGTCCCTTCGTTCATGAAACCCGCTGCTAAAAATTGACACATTATCCTGACATGCAAGTCAACTGTCCTTCTGAAATCACTCATTTTCTCTTCCTTTTCCCGACAGATGCTCGTGACGCTATGGCCAAGGCAGTATACGGACGCCTGTTCGGATGGATCGTTAACAAAGTCAACCAGCTTCTCGCGCCGGAGATTGACTACGATCCCAAAGACCTGTCAGAAATCGGTACGTTTGGATAAAATCCATGTACGAACACAGTGGAATTTGTCCACATGACAAACTGCAATAGGGACAGTAAACAGGAAACAGAAGTTGAATATTACAGTGTTTAGGTACAGCAGGTATATAAAATGGGCGCTTCTTACCTCTTATAATGATACGTTTGTGGGTTTGTGCTATTATGCTGTAAGTTGTCAGCAATCTTTTTACTCATTGTGCCCGAGGTACGAAATACCCACATGTTGGAGTTATCCTCTGAGGACTGCATTACAACTCAGGCGACAGATCGACCATGATAGTTCAAGGGTGGTGGCAGAATAGCTTTGGCGCCTATAGGCGCCAAGCTATTCTGCCACCACCCTTGAACTATCATGGTCGAGCCATATCTTGCTGTGGTGTGTCGCGGGCAGAATGAGTTAAGTTTCGTGTTTTGCATTTTTTTCAGGCTTTGTAATCACCTTTTTGGTGTGAATTTCAACGTCTGAAAGCACAGCTGTCTCCCTTGCTTATATCTCTTCCTACATACGTTCCCGTTGAACAAGTTACTGTGTTTTGGGTTGCTTTGCTAAAACTGTTGATAACATTGTTGCAGGCATCCTGGACATTTTCGGCTTTGAGCACTTTGAGAAAAACAGCTTCGAGCAGGCGTGCATCAACCTGGCCAACGAACAGCTTCAGTTCTTCTTCAACCAGGTAGGTGTGGAGTCACTCTCCAAGTCTTTCTATCAGTGACGACACTGTATAGATGCAAATCTTCAACCTGCAAAATCCAGACAAAAAAGTCGCTACCGTGCATGTAAAATGCAAAGAAATTGCCAACAAAGAAATAAACACGCTTCGAAATGACAACCAGGGGCGGATCTGGGGGACCGACCCCCCCCCCCCCGACCCCAAATTGTTTAAAATGCTATACAAAGTAACAAAGTATCTTTTTGGGGATATTTCCCACCTCCCTCCCCCCGTTGTTTGATATGTTGGCGAATGGTGAGAGTCTTAACACGCACGCATCTTCTCCCCCCCCCCCCTCCCCCCGCTTTTCGATTTTCCGGCCCCTGGAAGCAAGGTCTAGCGTCGGGGAAACCTTTTTGTATTAGGTTGAAGGTCCCAAACAAAACGTTGACCCCCCCCCCTCGAGGTATCTGATCCGCCCCTGACAAGTACAACACAACAGTGTTGTACCTGTCCTTTCTGAACATGTTTCTTTCTTTGTTGGGAATTTTTTTTCTTTTCTTAAATCTTCAGAGACAGTGGCAAGAAATTATGTATCATACCACTTAACCCTTTAAGCACCGGGACCCTGCAGCAGGAGATGGATTGATCATGATAATTCAAGGGTAGTGCCAGATGACCTTGGCGCCTGAAGGCGCCAAGGTCATCTGGCACTACCCTTGAATTATCATGATCAATCCATCTCCTACAACTGGTACAGAGTCGTTAGGCGACACCTCCAAAATCTGACAAATGGGACCTTGGGGCTAAAATGGTTAAGCGTCCGGTGGACTACGGTACATTGATATGAACGCATGCCTCGTCTATGGTTTGGAGTAAGCTGTTGTGAAAAATTAATTCATTCAAGGCCACCCGCATCAGTAGCAGCGAAAGTATCGTATAGCGTTGCCGTCGGCAAGTGAGAGTCAGACTTAGTGTGTGACACTTTTAACACGTTCGAGATGTGTCGCATCCCGATACGCGGCTTTATGCCGCGCATTCGGATGCGGCACGTCTCGAATTAGTTAATTATCTCAGCTGCTTTTGTTTATTTTTTTAAAAATTAAAATTTGTTGTTGTTTTGTGTTTTAGCACATTTTCAAGATGGAGCAGGAGGAATACAAAAGGGAGGGAATCGACTGGACGGAGATCAAATTTGTTGACAACAAACCTCTCCTGGTAGGTTACCTTTTCATTTATGCTTTTGACGAGTTGGTGCGCACCTTCCTGGACACATTCTTAGTTGAAACGAGTACTCGTCTTTCTTTCCACAGCCGCCAGACATCTTTCACGTTAGAGCCCCTCTGGAGCTTTGCGACATTTGACAAGCATATTACTGCTAGAGTTTCAGCTTTACGACATTTGACGAGCGCAATTAGTATCGCAGTTTGGGTTTGCAGTGAAAAACCATTTGGTTTTTCATTGCAAATCTAGGACCTGTCTTAGGCCAACAGAACTATACACACCTACAATACGTTACACTTCCATCGTTCCTGAGTAACGGTGTATGTAATAATTGCCACTGTTTTCGGTACAGGACCTGTTTTTGACAAAGCCCATCGGCATGCTGGCACTTCTGGATGAAGAGAGTTTATTCCCCAAGGTAATTTAGCAGACACGGCTGATGTATTTGCTGACGTTGGAAAGGGGGTTGTTCTTAGAGTTTTCCTAAATGATGGTGACAATTCTACTGCGTAGCAAAGGAGGAAAAAAGAAACCCCAACAGAAATATCTTTCATTTTAGACATGCAGACTTTATACTCTTATAACCCCTTCACTGCTCGATGACGCAGATTGTATGTGTGTGTGTGTGTGTGTGTGTGTGTGTGTGTGTGTGTGTGTGTGTGTGTGTGTGTGTGTGTGTGTGTGTGCTTAAATCGTAAAGTCAGTCTCAAAGCGGATCCCCTGTGGCCAAACTAACATGAGTACAAAGTAGTTTCAGCAAGAGGCATAGATCCTCATGAGCCCCGCGACAGCGGGGGCTCATGAAGATCTATGCCTCTTGCAGTTGGATCGTGTTCAGTTTTTGCTCGGCAGTGAAGGAGCAAAACAAAAAGAGTGTGGTCTGGAGCAGGTCGCATTTAATTAAATCACGATAAACAGCTGCTCCATGTTGTGCAGGGCACTGACCAATCGTACGTGGACAAGCTAAACGCCAACTTCGGGAAGGGGAACCAGTACTTCACCAAGTCACCGCAGACCAACAAGGCCGTCTTCGCCATCAACCACTACGCTGGAAAGGTGATGAATGAAATGATAGATGTGTCGATGGATGGGCTGTGGTAGTTTAAGGGTAGTGCCAGATTAGCTTGGCGCCTTTCCAGGCTCCAAGCTAATCTGGCACTACCCTTGAACTGTCGTCAAGTCACTACAATTAGGCAGGCTGTCTTAAAAAAAATCAAACCATTACGCCAGAAAGGTATTGCGTGTATTATGGAGAGGAACAAAATGAGATGAAATGAAGTGGACTAAAATGATATGATAAAAATGAAATAAAGTAAAGTGAAGTGAAATAAATAAATAAATAAATAAACAAATAAATAAATAAATAAATAAATAAAACAGAAATGACAAAATAAAAGAAAGGAAAACGTAAATAAATAAATAAATAAAATTTAGATATGAAATGAAATCTTAATGAAATAAAATGAAACGAAACTTATTTTTTTTCAAGCGAAACAAAGTGGTTTGAGCTAGAGGCATAGATCCTAGAGGCTAGAGGCATGAGGATCTATACCTCTTGCAGTTGGGCGGAGTTCAATATTTTTTTGCAATGAAACGGTTGAAGACAACGTCTGATGATTGCATCAAAATATATCTCAATATACACTTAGGTGGACCTGAAGTAAGATTATTTAAAGTCATCGTCTTATTATGATTAATTTCTCTAATTAATTTCTCTAAGAATGGAATTGTCTCCCTGTCGCAGGTGACCTACGATGCCAGTCAGTGGTTGGAGAAAAACAGGGACACGCAACCTGCCGGCATCATGGAGATCCTTCAGTCCAGCACCAACGCCCTCGTTAAAACCGTCTTCAGAGGTAGAAGACCGTGTTGGTCTTTCTTCGTGTTGCAAATAAGTTCCATTTTGTCTCGTTAAGCCCTTGGGTGCTCCTTTTGTTTGTAGCATCTTTGTTGATTCAATGACCGAAAGCCATAACCGTCCTAGGATCGTGGATATGCAAACTGGTCACAACAAGAGACAATAGATTCTCTTGAGCCCCGCAGTCGCGGGGGCTCATGAGAATCTATTGTTTTTGCAGTTGGATCGTGTTTACTTTTTCTCGGCAGTGAAGAGATTAATGGAATTTATAATTGCTGCGAGGAGTCAAGACATTTTTTTAAAGCTCAGGATACAAGAGGCTCTCAGGCCGACGGTTCACCATTTTACTAGTGAACAATTTGATGAAGACGGTGCTCTGCTTTCTTAGCACAGTAGACAATGATGTTGAACTCCAGACTCAAAAAGTGACTGCCAAGCGTGTAAAATGCAAATAAAATCCCATCAAAGTAGAAACACGCTTAGAGTTATAAATCTCGCCCGAGAAAGATGAGCAGTGCATTGTATGTTTGTCTGTATGTCCATTATGACAAAAATGAAAATTTAATTATTTTTGTTGTAATTGTCCTTTTTGAGCGTGTATCTATCTTTGTTGGAATTAAGAGTCGATGCTAAGCATATATTGCACAGCCTACCCCACGGTGGTTCTCAGTCTGACCGCTAACCCTCTGTCTGTCGGTAAGGTGTTTGTTGGTGGTGATTCCTTTAGGTATCACCTCAACCAAACATGCAACCGACTGATAAAGGGTTAGGCCAAAGAAATGTGCTTTGACCCATTTAGCCCCTATGCACCACAGCAGGAGACGGATCGACCGTGATGATTCAAGGGTAGTGCCAGATTAGCTTGGCGCCAGCAGGCGCCAAGCAATTCAGGCAATACCCTTGAAATACCACGGTCGGACCATCTACTGCAACTAGTACACAGTCGTTGGGTGGGAGCTAAGTATGTTTTGGGGGAAATGCGGCCTTGGGGTTAAATGGGTTTAACAGCCCTTCTCCCAGTGGACAAAACTCTTGTTCACTAGTGTTCGTGTTCTCCCTACAGGTCAGATCACAAGAACGGGCAGCCTGGCGCTACAGGGACGGTCCACCGGGCGAAAAACCAGGGTAGGCTCACGTTCACTTGCACAGCCATGACACAACTCCAATGAGTGGACATTGATCGACCGTGATAGTTCAAGGGTGATGCCAGAATAGCTTGGCGCCTGGAGGCGCCAAGCTATTCTGGCATCACCCTTGAGCATTCATTCAGAGTCGCCAATGCAAATGCGTTAATTAAATTGCGACATGTTTATTTTTTGTTGGTCTCAGAACAGGAATTCGCGACCCATCTCAACAGGGGCGGAGGGCGCTAACAGGAAGCTAACAGTCGGCGCACAATTCAAGGTAACACATTTGTCTTATAGCAAAGGGAGTTTTACATTTTGTCAGTTTTTGTGTGTGGTAGTGTTCTTGGTTTTTTAAAATAAATTTCCCATCCAGATTTAAACCTCATTTCCCTGGCATTTAATAGTATTTTGATTTTATTTTATGTCTTTCAGATACAAATATTTGTGATTCGCTGCGTGGAGTGGGTGAGCTGTGGTTGAGGGGATAGTGAGCTGCTGCTCATTATACCTTAAGACCAATGTTACAGGGAAAATGTGGCGTGGGATCGATCATCGCTTTCTTAAATTAGCAAAATTGGTCAAAATGTGTGTTAAAAAAAAAAAAGGTAGATTGGGTGGCTATGCACTGCGTCCTCCCCGAAAGGTAGCCAGAATACCCTCTCATGGAACAATAAAGAAAAACAAAACAAAAACAAAACCCAAAACAACTGCCCCCCACCCCCCCCCCCCCCTAAAATCTCCACAAACAACCCCCCAAAAAAAACACAACTTCCCAAAAAACAACAAGAAACAAAACCAACAAACAATAACAAAACAAACAAAACAACAAACAAAACAAAACCAAAACCGAAAAAGCAACAAGAACAACAACACACACACAAATCAACTCCACCCAAAACCAAACAAAACCCAATATGATAAAAAGCAACAACACACCATCCAACATCATTTTGGGCAGTTCGTCGGCTTTTCTTTAGCCAGTGTTGCATTTTGAAAACTCAGATAGCATTACAAAATAATGCATGTATATATGCAACTTATATTCAACAGACCATAACTTACAATCCTATTTTAACCGACTGAGCCATCCTTCCTTTCCAGACGTCACTGGCAGTGTTGATGGAGCGAATGACGTCAGCGACCCCTATCTTCGTCCGCTGCCTGAAACCCAACTACGAGAAGAAAGCAGACCGCTTCGATGATCAGTTCATTCTCTCACAGGTAAACTGCACAATCCAGACTTATATGTTCCGTATTGGCGTCCCCTCCCCTATCGCCATAAAACGTCTTGAGGACAGTCGAGATCCATGTGCCGAAAGCACGGCTAAAACGCACACCCTACATATGCCAGAGGCATAGATCCTCGTGAGTCCCCTCTCGGTGGACGAAACACGTAAACCCTTTCCCTTCCAACGGACTTGCGTTTGTTTCTGAAATCTGTCCAGCTGTCCAAGAGAACATGGACACAAAGTGTTCTCAGCAAGAGGCATAGATCCTCATGAGCCCCCGCGAATGCGGGGGCTCATGAGGATCTATGCCTCTTGCAGTTTGATCCCGTTTACTTTTTTCTCGGCAGGGGAGGGGTTAAGCCCTAAACGCTTCACGTTTTTTTCTTTCTCTTTCCCCCGCAGTTGTTGTACACGGGTATGTTGGAGACCACCAAGATCCGCCGTGAAGGTTTTGCTGTGAGACCTGGATTCGGAGAATTCGTCGACAAGTAAGTAGATTGTTTGTCTGGATTTCAATCACATGAAAATGTGGTGTTGTATCTAATACAATGCATGTTGAAAATAGTGGAATGCGTGTGTCGAAGTGTATTCTGTAATAAAGGTTATTATTATTATTATTATTATTATTATTATTATTATTATTGGTATTATTATTAATTATTATCATAGTTCTCGAAGAGATACATACGTACAATACAAACAAAAAGTGAATATGTTTTCATCAACCTTTACAACTCTGCAATCATGATTCAAGATAAATCTGCAACCAAGATTCAGGAAGAAAAAAAGCCAAGATTCCGAATGTAAAATTGTGCCTTACATACAATGACAATTATTCTATACGCTAGCGAGCATAATTAGCTGTTCCTCCTGTCAAACCGTAACCCTATGTCTGTCGGTAGTGCGTTTTTGTCGCGATGATTCCCTCAGGAAATCATCGCGACAAAAACGCGCTACCGACATCCAAAGGGTTAATTCATTCGAGACGTGCCGCCTCCAGACACGCGGCTTAAAGCCCTTTATCCGGAGGCGTCACGTCTCGAATGAGTTAACCCCCACCCGGGTCTGCCCTGGGGGACTTGGGTGGGGTTAACTACTTTTTAGTTCCCAGGGTCACCCTGGTCAGCCCCACAGGGTGGGTCTTCCTCTCTATTCTGGGGCATGTGTTTCTGTCTACCCTTGGTCCATTCACCTGTATTTTCCTTTTTAAAACTCTCCCTACAGTCTGCGCTGCCTGTAGCTCTTGATATTGGATGTGTGTTGCTAAATGGTCTTAGCTTTATTTAGGCCCCATGGCGTAGGTTTATTTAACGTATTGGACCGGCTGGCGACATACATTCAATATTCTGTTTAGTTTTTTTTTTTTCACTAGCAGTGCAGGCACGTCCTGAGAAAGTCTTGTTGCTGTCGGGACATTAAGCAATGTACAATCAATCAATCAATCAATCGAATGAGTTAAACTTTCATTCGTAGTTTTTCTTCCTTCATTATTATATTATATTATATTATATTATATTATATTATATTATATAAGTTATTGGTGGCAGGGGTTTGCTACACGGACCCTTGTAGTGATTCCTTTGACCTCCCGAAGGCCTACAAGGGTCCGTGCAGCAAGCCCCTGCTACCAATAACGTATTTGTTTTCATTTCTCCACTATTTTCGTAAAATAAACCAAGAAGACATCTTCCGACTTGGATCACGCCAGACATGACTGGGTGACGTGAAAGGAATATGAATTAATACATAATAGACATGACGTAATTTAAAATATTTCATGACATTGCCTGCCGTCTCCAGTACTGAGTGTGCTTGTTGTTTCGAACAGCACTAAATAACTTTTTACTTTAGAACGTTTTGGTGATCTTTTATAGAACAAAACTCGCATCCAAGCTGCGTCACAAAGAGGGCTACAAGAAGTCCGCCATTTGTCCGTACAAGGGTTTTTGTATCACGGTCACATTGTACGGTTTGCGCTAAAGTGACTGGTCGTGTGACGTAGGGATGAAAACAATATATTATATATCATATCCATATCCATATATCACATCATCACATCACATCACATCACATCACATCACATCACATCAACATCAACATCAACATCAACATCAACATCACCATCACAGTCATCATCATATTTTTTACGTATTTTTTACACATCAGGTACAAAATCCTCATGCGTCGCGTGGACCTGAAAGGCACAAAAGACAACTGCACTGAGATACTGAGGGCCTCCAAACTCACTGGCTGGAACGTGGGGTAAGTTCAGCAGCCACTCATACACCAAGCAAAAAAGTCCTCGGGCCGACGTCGTCCTTAGCTGTCCCGCGCACGGACGATGTCGGCCGGAGGACCTTTTGCTTACCCAGCCAATACATGAAGTCAAACGGAAGATAGGGTACTAGACAGTAACAGCGTTAAAATCCGGCGTCATCTTGCCAAATAATTCAGACATCGACCCCAGGATTTTTCACTCGCTGGGTATGCTCGTTAATTGGTCATGTTTGGGCGGAAATAAAATCTCGATTGCGATTGCTTCCCCACCCGGGTCTGCCCTGGGAGACTCGGGTGGGGTTAACTACTTTTTATTTCCCAGGGTCACCCTGGTCAGCCCCACAGGGTGGGTTTCCTTTCTATTCTGGGGCATGTGTTTCTGTCTACCCTTGGTCCATTCATCTGTATTTGTCTTTTTAAAATTCTCCCAACTGTGCACTGCCTGTAGCTCTTGATATTGGATGTGTGTTGCTAAATGGTCTTAGCTTTATTTAGGCCCCATGTTGTAGGTTTATTTAACGTATTTGACCGGCTGGCGACATACATTCAATTTTCTGTTTAGTTTTTTTTCACAAGCAGTGCAGGCACGTCCTGAGAAAGCCTTGTTGCTGTCGGGACGTTAAGCAATGTACAACAATCGATTGCGATTGCTCAAGGCCAGGGTAATGCCCGGTTAGCTCAGTCAGCGCCTTGATATAGTCCTGCACGCAACAGATAGGCCTACAGATGAAGTAAAGTTCAAGACCACATGAATATGTACAGGGCTCGAGAAATCTAAAACACGAGGGGGGAAAACGTTTCACGTCTGAAACCACAGTCCTGAAATGTATATGCAACAGCCACGCTTGTCTTTTTAAACCCAAATCCGGTTGCCGCTGTCGTCCTTGGGCATTCCCTGAAAACATGTAACACACTTCATTAGACCATTTTACTGCCAAGGAAAATTATCTAAGGGCAAGAGGCATAGATCCTCACGAGCCCCCCCGCATTTGCGGGGGCTTGTGAGGATCTATGCCTCTTGCTGACAACACTTTGAATCCATATTCCTTAGACGGCTCTGGCGCTTTAGCGTTGAAATAACTGTCTCTATTTGCAGCGAAGGTCTTAAAAGCCGACATGCGGTTAAACTTGCGCATGTCAATCACATGCCCCGACTAGGAAGTAATGTGTCATCATGCCGGCTGCAAAAAAATGGAACTGTGTTTCGAGAGCGTCTGAATACATTTAAAGTCGCCTTGCCCTCAGTCGAGCATGAAATTGAGCATTGCATGCACCCAAAGATTACTTTTGCGACACCGATGGCACTTGAGACTAGCCTGTGGAACCGGCCAATCGACACGATCGACATGTCGTCCTACACCAAATTTACAATTTACAATAAGTAGCGACTGATCTCTATATTTGTTTAAACAATCCAGACCAAAAAGGTGACTGCCAAGCGTGTGAAATGCAAAGAAGTACCCAACGGAGAAAGAAACACGCTTAGAAAAAACGGTACAACACAATTTATTAATATTTCGGGTAAATACCCTTTGTCAAAATAGACAAACAAACAGAGACATTATTTACTACTTATCTTCAGATGCAGAAGGAATGTGGCAACTGAAGGTGACGTAAAAAGAAAAAGAAAAGAAAAGGAAAGGAAGAACAAAAGTAAAAATGACGTCAAAGAAAAAAATCGTAAGAGAAAGACTCCGAGAGAAACTAAACACGAGAGACAAGAGTGTGTGTAAGCGCGCGCAGGAGCGAGCAAAAGTAAATGCGCGTGTGTGAGGCCGGGGAGAGAGAGAGAGAAGAGAGTCTGTCTCTCGCTGTCTCTCTTCTCTCTCTCTCTCCCCGGCCTCACACACGCGCATTTACTTTTGCTCGCTCCTGCGCGCGCTTACACACACTCTTGTCTCTCGTGTTTAGTTTCTCTCGGAGTCTTTCTCTTACGATTTTTTTCTTTGACGTCATTTTTACTTTTGTTCTTCCTTTCCTTTTCTTTTCTTTTTCTTTTTACGTCACCTTCAGTTGCCACATTCCTTCTGCATCTGAAGATAAGTAGTAAATAATGTCTCTGTTTGTTTGTCTATTTTGACAAAGGGTATTTACCCGAAATATTAATAAATTGTGTTGTACCGTTTTTTCTAAGCGTGTTTCTTTCTCCGTTGGGTACTTCTCTATATTTGTTTGTTTGTCTCTTTTGAAAAAGGGTATTTACCCGAAATATTAATAAACTGTGTTGTAAATGTCTTTTCTAAGGCTGTTTCTTTCTCCGTTGGATACTTCTTTACCAAATTTACAGTCTTTAGATAGCAACGTCTTTTATCACAAGACATAATTGTCGCCTGTAGGTATTTAAAAAAAACCAACCAAAACAAAACACATGACGGGAATGTTTCTTTTCAACTTCAACCAAGGTTTCTGCAATCATAGAAATCAGTGAGGTTTACTTTGCAACGAATGACTTACAACAACGAATGATAGCTTAATCACGGCGTATAACCAACATGTCTCTCTCTCTCTCTGGGCGTGACTTCGTGAACGAAGATTCTACAAGGGTTGTCCACGTCGTCTGCAGGCACGCTCGTGGCTGCGGAGGCCAATCCGGGACAGGCAGGAACGCAGTGGCTGCAGGGGGAGGTCTGGTCAGGGTTCTGAGTTGCGGCGTCTCTGTTTTTTTCTCCTGGGCCCCAGGAGACTAGTTGCGTTGGTGGTGCGGGTAGTGGGGCACTCTTACAGCGCCTCCCCCGGGATCACCCTAGTCTAGGGCCTCTCGGCCTTCGTGAGGTATCACGGCCTCGTGTTTAATCCCTCCGGACTAACATAGCATCGCTCTATCCCAAGACCGCCTGTGCGTGGTCCCTGGCCACATCCTCTCCGAGGTGACCCCAAAAACTGGGCAGCGCGAGCCCCCCCCCCCCACCCCCTCCCTCTCTCTCCCCCCCCCACCCCCACCCAGCCAAACACGGCGAATCTAGAGGAGAGAACCTCGACAATAAATCATTGTCCTGCTGCCTGCAGGCCTGGCCGCTTGGCTGTGGAAGGCTAAGGGAGGAAACCCTGACATAAAAAACCCAACATGTACCATAAGCATAAACAACACTCGAGACATCTTCAAGAGGCATAGATCCTCATGAGCCCAGGGGCTCATGAGGATCTATGCCTCTTGGAGATATCTCGAGTGTTGTCTGTGCTCTTGGCCATGATTTCTCCCTCCTTCGTTGTTGGAAGTTGTTCGTTGCAAACGAAACCTCACAAATTTCGAAGTGAATCGCGTTTGAAGTGAAGTGTCTGACCACGCCCGCGTCTTATGACACATAATTCATTTGGCGATGCACACCCTACCCAGAAAGCTGAAACCTCGCTGCTAATCGGTGTAACGAAAAACCACCGATGTGCTTTCTCAACAAGGAAGTTGTGGCTCTGAAAACCTCAGTTACTGTTTGGAAATCTGACCAGACAGTTGACCACCAAGCGTTTAACCCGTTAAACTCTGAAACGATATGACAGGACGTGCATCGACCATAAGGTAGTTCAAGGTGATGTCAGAATAGCTTGGCGCCTGGAGGCGCCAAGCTATTCTGACGCACCTTTGAACTAACATGATCGATCTATCTCTAAAACAATCAGGTAGACAGAGGATATCTCTAAAATTTGATATTGTCGTCCTTGGGGCTTAACTGGGTTAAAATGCAAAGAAAGTCCCAGGAAAGAAAGAAACGCGCTTAGAAAGTACACGTACAGCACAATGTGATGATTGCATTAGGGGAATGAATGGACCGCTGTTCAAAGAAGTTAGAGCAGTAACCCATAAAGAAAGAAACACCGCATCTAATGTCAAATAAAACATTTGGTGATACACACCCTACCCTGAAAGCTGAAACCTCGCTGCTAATATGTGTAACGAAAACCGTTTCTCAACAAGGAAGTTGTGGCTCTGAAAACCTCAGTTACTGTTTGGAAATCTGACCAGACAGTTGACCATCAAGCGTCTAACCCGTTAAACCCTGAAACGATATGACAGGACGTGCATCGACCATGATAGTTCAAGGTGATGTCAGAATAGCTTGGCGCTTGGAGGCGCCAAGCTATTCTGACACACCCTTGAACTAACATGGTCGATCTGTCTCTAAAACTATCAGGTAGACAAAAGATATCTCCAAAATTTGATATTGTCGTCCTTAGGGCTTAAATTGGTTAAAATACAAAGAAAGTCCCAGCAAAGAAAGAAACACGCTTAGAAAGGACAATTACAGCACAATGTGTGGAATGTATTAGGCGAATGATGATGGGCCGCTGTTCCAAGAAGTTAGAACAGTAACCCACAAAGAAAGAAACCCCGTTTCGGATGTAACGAGCGGAATAATAAATACAATGACTTGACTTGACTAACTCCTTTGCTATCGGTAGCGCTTTAAAAAAATAATCAAGGTGATTCCTTCAGGAAGCAACTCCGGGTTAAAAGTCCGTGTTGCTTTGTTTTACATTTTAAAATATTTCTTATTCAACACCAAGGCACTCCAGTCTTCCAAGGAACATGGATACAAAAAGTTTTCATCCTGAGGCATAGATCCCCATGAGCCCCCCGCAAATGCGGGGCCGAGCCGCTCATGAGGATTTACACCTCGTGCAGTTTGATGGTGTTCACATTTTCCGTGCAGTGTAGGATTTAAGTTTATAATGAGCAAATAAACATGCATGTATTGGTGCGCTTATTTTGATGACAACCTTATTTCAGCATACTTTAAAACCAGTTGTCACACTGACATAAACACACCGCAGTGTTTCGCAGCTGACGTTTTGGCGTTAGTGAGATACCATATAAAGCTCGAGTGTCGCGCATGGACACTTCGTGTACGCGTCAAGTGCATTTGTGCAGATACGGTAATGAGGCTTCCGGTGAACACGAGACTTTCGGGCCGCACCCGGCTTGAGTGGGACTGCGTTAAACAGGCCGACGTCGGCGCGAGGAACGTTTGCTAACTGATCTAATCGGAATGAAGGATGTGACTTAAAAAAAGAAAAAGATTACGTAGTAGAAAGTGTAGTTCAGTGCACTCGTAAGAAGTTAAGCGGTGACACCTGTTTGTTTCTGTCTCGGTTTGGGTTTAGGAAGACGAAGGTGTTTCTGAAGTACACGCACGTGGAGCAGCTGACAGAACTTCTGGATAACCTGGGCAAGTCAGCCGTCGTCCTACAGAAAGGTAAGTGCAGTCATCTGTATCATTTACGAGAGACGCTTAAAAAGAGGTGAGCGGGTGGGGGTGGGGGAGAGAGGAAAACAAAAACCTATCTTTGACGATCGCAGTATCCGTTTGATGAACGCGAATATCAACCCCTTCACAGTCGAGAAACATTTAACATCACCCCAAGTGCAAGAGGTATAGATCCTCACGAGCCCCCGCAGTTGCGGGGGCTCATGAGGATCTATGCCTCTTGCTGAAACCACTTTAAATCCATGCTGCTTTTGACGCCTGGAGATATTTGACATTGAACTGACGATGTCAATAGCACAGTCAGCGTCCACTGGAAGTGAAGGGGTTAATGAGGCCAACAAGAGGCAGAGATCCACAGGAGGCCCGCGTCTGCGGGTGCTGATGAGGCTATCTGTCTGAAGGTTGCTGTGAGATTGTTTTATTCCGGCAAGGAGAGAGTTGAATAAGATCATTAGTACCATCTAAGAAATCTGGTCATATGAAGGACCTATCATGTACAGCGAGTTCAGTTTTAACCCCTTGGCTGTCGGTAGCGCGTTTTGTCGAGGTGATTCCTGTAGGAATTACCTGCACTAAACGCGCTACCGACAGCCAGAGGGTTAAAACCATTTCCCTCTAACACAGTGGCAAGAGGGTTCAGCCCTGGGCGGAAACTGGTACGCCAGACTTGTCCAAGGTGGAGGCTTTGCGGAGCTGGTTTGTATCGTTAGTTTTTCCGGCAAAAATGACAGTTCTTTTGTCATTTACACAGTGGCCAGAGGTTTCTTGGGCCGAAAGTGGTACGCCAGACTCGTGAAGAAGGCACGAAAGGAGAGGGAAAGAGTGGAAGCGTTGCTGAAGGCCGCTGAACAGGTCAGTCTGGCCAACGCCGCGAGGCTGCAACAACTCAAGCTCCACGACGAAAGCGAAAAGAAAAAAGGTGATTTATTTTATATATATATATATATATATATATATATATATATATATATATATATATATATATATATATATATATATATATATATATATATATATATATATATATATATATATATATATATATATATATATATATATATATTGTTACGTGGTGGAGTTGTAGTCGTAGTATGATAAACACACCAGACGCACGCACGTAAGGTTCTTTTAAATAACTCTCATTCAGCTGCAATCCGTCACACGTGGCTTAAGGATGTAGACAATACTGGAGAAACAGTTCCAACAATATTTTAATTCAGCGATGCAATCTCCACACAATGCAGTTCCAAACTCACAACCAATGATACAATATCTCTTCTGCAATGTCCACGCTCTGACACAAAATTTCTCATACACAGCGTCTCGCACAAATGTACACCCAACACGCACCACGTACCTACGCTAACTGTGTCTCTACAACTGACAAATGCAAGACAATGTACACATGAGCTTCCCAGCACGACTCTTTTATAGTAACAGGCTTTCCCGAAAGATCGCGGAAATTCGTATAACACAACCAATCAGAACACAATACGCAACTAAAACTCCTAAATATCAATGAATAAACATTTCACTGGAATGTTCTGTGAGAATCTGGCTGCTATTTACCAGCCCCTATGTCGAAAAACTGATACCGGCGCGCTACGACGTCACACAAAAGTAGGCCAGGCAGGTCACGACCTTGCCCGCTTTATTTGGAAAACACGCGATTAGTGCACTAGTACTGAACGCTAAGCTACACGCGCGCAGTAAACAAATGAATACTCGAGCTGCTTCTAGACTCTTCGTGACTCAACTCCGTGCGGCAACAGATTATCAACACCGCACTGTTCGTAAACGAAAGTGAAATTCACTGAAAAGGCACGTGATTCGTAATCATGATAGCTCAAATAAATATCGGATCGTTTCCTACGATTTATGCATGACCGTTCTCGCAGAACACCACAACCACAATCGTAACATTAATATATATATATATATGCAAGATAAAATAAGATAAGATGAGCTGGAACTTTATTGCCATATGTAAAAATGCATTAGGAAATCGTCTCGGTGCTGCGCAACATAAACAGAAGAACATAAAACACATATAAAATATAATTAAACTGCTCGTACACACACACACGCACACACACACGCATGCACGCACGCACGCACGCACGCACGCATGCACGCACGCACGCACGCACGCACGCACGCACGCACGCACGCACACACACACACACACACACACACACACACAAACAAAAAACCCACTATTGCGGTCAAAACAAAACAAAATTTCACAGTGACACAAGTCACCGAAGACATAATCACAATATAAAACACGTCACTTGCATCACAGATCAAATATTATGCTGATAACTGGACAATACTGCATAGACATTATAGTAAACAGTGGGACGGATGGATCACGTTTGGCGTTTGTTTGCATCATTAAAAGTCTGGACAGTGGTTGGGTAAAAACTGTTTTTTAAACGACTCGTGCATGTTCTGAGTGCTCTCTCTCTCTCTCTCTCTCTCTCTCTCTCTCTCTCTCTCTCTCTCTCTCTCTCTCTCTCTCTCTCTCTCTCTCTCTCTCTCTCTCTCTCTCTCTCTCTCTCTCTCTCTCTCTCTCTCTCTCTCTCTCATATACTCGTAAGCCCCCCTCTCTTTCTCTCTCTAATACTCGTAAGCCCCCCCCCCTCTCTCTCTCTCTCTCTCTAATACGCGTAAGCTCTCTCTCTAATACTCGTAAGCCCTCTCTCTCTCTAACACCCGTAAGCCCTTTCTCTCTCTCTCTCTCTCTCTCTCTCTCTCTCTCTCTCTCTCTCTCTCTCTCTCTCTCTCTCTCTCTCATAATCGTAAGCTCCCCCACCCACCTCTCTCTCTCTCTCTCGTAAGCCCTGTTTGTTCTGGTCTGTGCCTTTTTGAGCTTGCAGCTGTCAATGTTCGAGACGTTTATTGTTCGTAATTGGATGTATGTTGTTATTTGCCAAACATAAAAAGTGCTGGTGATAGTAAGACGACACTGTGTTGCAAAGAAGATCCCAACGAAGAAAGAAACACGCTTAAAACGACAATTGTGTTTTAATTTTCTTTTCTGAGAGTGTTTCTTTCTTATTTTTGGATTTTCTTCGCATATTACACACTTGGTAGTCACATCTTTGGTCTGAAAACTGTGATGAACAAATGCGGATAGTAAGAGCTACCTTACTGTGCTTAACCCTTTTAGCCCCGGATCCCTACAGCAGGAGATGGCTTGATCATGATAATTCAAGGGTAGTGCCAGATTAGCTGAAGGCGCCAATCTAATCTGGCACCTCCCTTGAATTATCATGATCAAGCCATCTCCTGCAACTGGTACATAGACGTTAGGCAACACCTCCAAAATGTGAGAAATGGGACCTTGGGGCTAACAGGGTTAAACGTTTTAAAAACATTGTATCAAAGTATAACAACACTCAGTCACTACTGACTCGCACGGCTGACTGCTACGAAGACGTGAAAAACTGGATGACAGCAAACAAGCTGAAACTGACGACAAAACGGAAGCCATGCTGGTAGGCACTCGCCAGAAACTTTCCCAGCTCCCTCCCTCCCTCCACCTTCAACTCGAAAGCACCCCCATCTCACTCTCTGACTCGGCCAATAACCTCGGCGTTATCCTTGATTCCTCTCTTTCCATGACCAGCTTCGTCTCCGCCACGGCCCAGGCATGTTACTTCCACCTCCGCCGCCTCAGTCAGATCAGAAAATACCTCACTACCGAAGCTGTCACCAAACTTGCTGTCTCTCGCATCGACTACTGCAACTCTCTCCTTTCCGGCCTCCCTCACTCCACCACTTTCACTCTCCAGCGCGTGCGATGCTGCCCGCCTCGTCCTCAGAAAGAAAAAATCCGACCACATCACTCCCCTGCTCAAACTCCTTCACTGGCTCCCCATCCCCCAATGCATCCAATACAAGATTCTGTCTCTCTGCTACAAATCCCTGAACAACTGCGCTCCCGCCTATCTCTCAAACTTACTTCACCCCTACACTCCTCCCCGGTCCCTCCGCTCCGCCTCCGACCTTCTCCGCCTCCACGTCCCCCGCACCAAACTCAGCACTTTCGGGCCCCGCTCCTTCTCAGTATACGGTCCATCCACCTGGAACATTCTCCCACTCTCTCTCCGTCAGAAACACTCTCTCTCCTCCTTCCAGTCCGCCCTCAAAACTCAAATCTTTCAACATTTCTAGCACTATACCACCACACTCCCCACCCTAAGCAGACTGTCGTAATGTATTTCACTATTTGTGGTACGTGAGTCGTTGTCTAAAGCGTGCGCATGCGTGCGCGAGTTGTGAGTGCGCGCTTAGAGTTATAATTATTATAAGATAAGCGCATTATAAATACCGTAATTATTATTATTATTTACATAATTATAACGTTGAACATAAATCTCAAATCATTCACTACCCTTGCACTGTCATGGTCAAGACGTCTGAAAACTGATGCGTGGTTGTCAGAGGGATATCTTTCATATTATGACACACTCACTCACCGGACACAGCAATGAAACTGAGCCGTAGGGGTGAAAATGACTTGCAGCAAAACTAGGATGTCTATTTTTTTGTGAAAAGCGATATTTTTAATGCAAAGCATTCACAGTTTCGCTTTTCACAAAAATGGACTTACTGTCGTTTAAAAAGAACCCAACGGAGAAAGAAAAACGCTTAGAAGTGACAGTTACAACACAGTTTATTGATATTAATGAAAATAATTACAGATAAAATCTCTTTTTCAAAATAGACAAGCACACAAATATACAGTTCGTCACTTATCTTCACGTTGACAAGATAAGTATAGCGAATTGTATACTTGTTTGTTTGTCTATTTTAAAAAAAACCCAATATTAATATAATAATAATTGTGTTGTCTTTTCTAAGCGTGTTTCTTACTTAGTTGGGTTCTTTCTTGCATTTTATGTTTGTGTGTGTGTGTGTGTGTGTGTGTGTGTGTGTGTGTGTGTGTGTGTGAGTGTGTGTGTGTGTGTGTATTTGATCGTGTATGTGCACATACATAACCAGTGTTTTGTGGCTGTTTGGTGTTGTTCTTTTATTTTGTTAATATTTATTTATTTGCATATTTATATTTGCATTATTTTTAAAAACAAACAAACAAACAAACAAACATTGTAAAGTGCCTAAAGCTCCTTCAGGAGGTTAGGCGCTATAATAATAATAATAATAATAATAATAATTATTATTCGTTTGGCAGAGACCTTTTAGGTTTGAATTTTTCCAGTCTCGTGCCGCATCAGGGCAGAAAGTTGTTCATTGTAGATTCCTGTAACTACAGGTCAGGCGAAGGAGGCGCGGGTGGCTCCCCCACTGCCGGACTTTCCGTTCGGAGGAACACTGTCAGCCGAAGGACAAAACTACCTGGAGCCGCAGAAGAGAACAGCTACAACCAGCACACAGGTAAATTACACGTACATTACACATGGAGCATTACAGTCCTGAAGAAGTTTTGTTACATATCTTTCAGAGTCAAAATGTGTTGTTTCGTCTATGAGGTAGCTTAACTACTTCGCTGCCATAGGACACAAACTGTAACCGATCCTCTTTCACCCCTACACTGCCGAGAAAAAAACTGAACAGGATCCAACTGCAAGAGGCATAGATCCTCATGAGCCCCCGCTGTCGCGGGGGCTCATGAGGATCTATGTCTCTTGCTGACACCAATTTGTGTCCATGTTATTTAGACGGCTTGTTCGGGACCAAAAAGGTGACTGCCGCCCAAGCGTGTAAAATGCAGAGAAGAGCCCAGAGGAGAAAGAAACACGCTTAGAAAAGACATTTACAACACATTGTATTAATACAACATTCCTTCTTCGCTGATGAGTAGCCACTCATCTCTCTATACTTGTTTGGTTGTCCATTTTGAAGAAGGGTATTTACCCAAAATGTTCATACATTGTGTTGTAACTGGTTTTCTTTCTGTGTTTCTTTCTCCGTTGGGTTCTTCTTTGGACGGCCGCTTGACGCTGAACGTTTTTGAATTAACAAAGACGTCAGAAACACAATCTGCGTCTACTGGTATTGAAGAGGAAATTCCCCATGTGCTTGCAGCCACGGGTACCGTTTTCAGCACCGTTGGCTGCATGCACAAGGGGGTTTAAAAATAACACAAAAAAACCCACATCAAATGATTCAGCAAGAAGCAAAGAACATCATGAGCGTCCGCGTCTACGAGTCCTACTCGTAGCTGCAATATCCTACTTTAAACCCCCACGGACCTCATTTCCTAAATTTTGGAGGTGTTGCCTAAACGACTAAGAGACAGACTGATCATGATAATTCAAGGTTAGTGCCAGATTAGCTTGGCGCCTGAAGGCGCCAAGCTAATCTGGCACTAACCTTGAATTATCATGGTCAATCCACCTCCTGCAACAGGTAAATGGGTTAAGTTACAGATGCTGCAAACTGCAAAATGACTTTATCTGGTCCAAAACTGAGCAAGACGCCAATACAATAAAACAGGATAACGGCACAGTTTTAGTTCATTGTTGTTATTATTTTTATTTTAAAAAAAAAACAACAACACACAATCGGACGCCTGTCTCTGTTTTCAGATGGAAGAAGGCGACAGTTCTGATTCAGACGTGTTGGAAGACGACTTCAAACCGGTTCAGTCCAACCTAAACAAGTTCGGGCGGCCGGGAACCAGAAAAGCGGCCGCGGAGTGGTTCAAAGAAACGCAGACCGAAAATGTGCTGGACCCAAATTCCGGGAGATTCGCTGAATGGTTTCACGGTATCATTTCTAGAAGGTAAGATTTTTTTTTTCTGTTCAGGTTTTTGGTGTCAATGTAAGTCGTTCAGAATTAACCCATTTAAGCCCACGGACCGCATTTCCAAAATGTTGGAGGTGTTACCCAACGACTGTGTACTACTTACAGGAGACGGGACTGACCATGATAATCCAAGGTTAGTGCCAGATTAGCTTGGCGCCTTCAGGCGCCAAGCTAATCTGGCACTAACCTTGGATCTTCATGGTCAATACATCTCATGCTGTAGGGTGCTGGGGTTAAATGGGTTAATGTTCATTAGCCAAATAGGTCAGGCTAGAAACAGTACACGTACCAAGGGGAATTACTCAGCGCTGGACAGACGAGCAGTTATGTCCCCTGACATTCCGATTAGGCACCCAATCGCCAGCCCACAGAAAACTACACAGATTATTAGTACACGACGGTCATAGTTAAGCCGTCAAGCCCTTCTTCACCAGTGCCGATCACAAGTTGTGTTTGAGACTGTTACGTTTGTGGTTGTGTTATTATTTGAGAGCATGTGTGTGTTGCTCATAGGAAAGAACCGATATTCATTTGAGTTATTTTGGATAAGAATTACGTACCATTTTATTTTGCACGGAGAATTGCGATCGATTTTGGTTGTGACGCGTAGTTTCGCTACGATGTTGTAAAGTTTGACCTACATTAGCGGACTGGAAGGTTCGAGCAGGGTCGCGATCTTTCTAGTGACCTCATATATGACGTCAAAGTTGTCGGCAACATTTCGTAACATTGTATCGAAGGCGCTTAGAGGGTACTGGACATTTGTAGTCTAGAGAGTTATTTAAAAAAAATGAATATTAATGAGTTTTGGTTACGAGTTTTCTTTTCTGATTAGTTGTGTTGGGAGAATTTGCTGGATTGTTCTGGAAATCTGTAATAGTATAAAAGACCGTGTTAGGAAGTATGTGTGTACATTATATGAGAGACGCAGTGTGTCAAAAGTGTTGATGCATTGTACAGGAGACAGTGTATCAGTGTTGGTGCATTTGTGGATGCATTGTGTGGAGACTGCATCGCTGCAATAACATATTGTTGGAACTGTTACGCCAGTGTGGTCTACAACCTTGTGCCACGTGTGACGAGTTGCAGCTGAGTGAAGTTTCTTTACAAGAACCCTACGTGCGTGCGTCTGGTGTGATTGCATCATACTACGACTATGACTACCACGTAACAGAGATATATTCCAAATTCAACTCCAAAGAACCGATTATACCTCATATAAGGCACTTGGTTACAAACATCCCAGTGCGCCGCCCCGAAAAGGTCATCGGGCCGATGTTGGTCCGATGATCTTTTGCGCACTGAGAAGATTCAGGAAGAGGCGTAGGGCCTCAGTCATGAGTCCCCGTGCTATAATGACTATAATATCTCAGTTGTGTACTTATGTTTTGGATCTGTGGTTAGTAGTTGCTTCGTGCACGTATCACAATAATATACGAAGTCTTAGAAAATGTCCCCCCCCCCTCCCCCCTCCCCATCGCCACCACCTCCCCCTCTCCCGACGCACACACACACCTTGTGCAGGCAGCCACCGGTACTGTGAAAAGTACCGGTTTCTGCGTGCTCAAAAAGGGTTAACCCTTTTAGCCCCGGGACCCTGCAGCAGGAGATGGATTGATCATGATAATTCAAGGCGTCAAGCTCATCTGGTACTACCCTTGAATTATCATGATCAACCCATCTCCTACAACTGGTACATAGTTGTTAGGCAACGCCCCCAATTTGAAAAATGGGACCTTGGGACTAAAAGGGTTAACTGTTCACAGTACCCGGGTGCGTGCACACGGGTTTGTTCTGCCGCCAAAAATACACTGTATCAAAACACGCTAACAATGTATCTGCGCTGGACACACGGGTGTTTGCCCAATTTGAGAAAAGCGAGATTTTCATTGTATAACAATAAACATTTCGCTTTTCCCCCCTCTAACGGAACATGCTGGCTCTTTGCCAAATGGTGTCAGATATATATATGTTCTTTGCAGACTTTGCCCATTGTCTTAAAAATGTGTAATTTGAACGTTCCTTACAGCGAGTCCGAGCGGTTGCTGCAGGACAAGATTATTGGCTGTTACCTCATCCGGGTTAGCGAGAGTCGCTTTGGCTACACGCTGTCCTTCAAGTGAGTTGACGATTACATTTTTGACCCCTTCACTGCCGAGAAAAAAAGTGAACGTGATCCGACTGCAAAAGACCTAGATCCTCATGAGCCCCCGCGACTGCGGAGGCTCATGAGGATCTATGCCTCTTGCTGCGACCGATTTGTATTCACGTTTCTTGGACGGTGTTAGTCGTTGAATGAAACACGCTTTCAGAAACAAACATGTGCGTACAGCGGCAGGGAATAGATGAACGATATGAAAAATGTTACGTAACGTTGTTCATCTATTAAAAAAAAAATCTGCTCATGGAAAACACTGAATACATGTGTTTGATGGTCTGCAATTGTGAACCTTACGGCGTGACTTCATTTTAGTATCATTATTGATGCCACTGGATGTCAGTAGCACTTTTTGTCGAGGTGATTCCTGCAAGGAATCACCTCGACAAAAAGCGCTACCGACACCCCAGAGAGTTAAAAGAAATGAGACGATTTTTTTTTTTTGTGACACCCTTTCAGAGACAAAGACCGTTGTCGCCACTACATGATCGACCAGCTCAAGAACGGAAAGTTTATCATCATAGGCGAGTCCAAAGTCCACCGATCCCTTCAGAACGTTGTGCAGTACCACAAAAAGGTCAGGGCAGTGTCAAGGTCATTCAATTGAATTTAGTTAAAAATCCTGTATTTATTCCTTAAAGGGCAATTACAATTGTCCTTTAAGGGATAAATACAGTTTTTTTAAAAAATGAATTGCTGTCGAAACACCGAAAAGTACACTAATGCAAGAGGTCCTCGCAAGAGTTGCGGGCGGCTCATGTGGATCTACGCCTCTTGTTATGGGGAAGAAGGAGGGGGGTGGGGGGGGGGTGAGAGGGTGGGTGGATGGGTGGGTGGGTGGGGTGGGGGGGGGTGCGAGAGGCAGTGTGCATCCCTCAATTCAGAGCCTTGTGCCTTTATTGAATAGCACCAAAAAGTTATCTGTATGTATTTTCTATCTGTCTTTCTATTTGTCCACTTATCGTTATGGATCTGTCTTATTACGATCGCGATTCACACCTAATCGCAATGCCTTTACTTTAGTACTAGGTCCAGGTTAGACGAAGACGCTTTCCTGTTAGTGCAATAAAGATGAATTAGTTAGTTATTTGGGTTTAAGGCCGAGCAGGCGACTAAGGCCAGACTAAAAGAAAGGGTTTAACTCATTCTGTCCGCGACACACCACAGCAAGATATGGCTTGACTATAGGCGCCAAGCTATTCTGCCGCCACCCTTGAACTATCATGGTCGATCTGTCTCCTGAATTGCAATGCGGTCCTCAGAGGATAACTCCAGAATGTGGGTATTTCTTACCTCGGGCACAATGAGTTAAGACAAGATGTAAAAATATTTTTCAGAAAACATTTCAGGCTACAGACTCTTGGAAACATCAAAATGCGATTAAAAGGGTACACGTACTTCGCAAAAGTTAAAATCAAGTAATTATTTTACCTTTGCCTTATTGCCTTTGCCTTTTTGTTTTGGACATTTTTTTCCTTGCTTGCACAATTTTTTCTTTCAAGCCTAAATTCAACCCGTTTTTTTTTTCCTCCAGGTGAAAATCTCTAATTGGGACGGACTTTTGACTGCACCGTGCGGACAGGTAAGAAAAGAGAACTTTACTTCTGTGTGCTGGTCTGTGATTTTGGACCTTACGGCTCACAATCACAGACCAGCACATCGAGATTTTGCCAGCTCCTTCACATCACACTTTACGGATATCACATGTATGAACGGATTCACCAGTATTTCGACGAAGTAAGCGTTGATGGAATTCAGTGTACAAATATACCACACGTGCAGTCACTCAAGGCTTGACAAGCAGGTAAAAGGGTCTGAAATTTGCGTGTACAAGTTTGTCCGACATTGTGTAATTTCCCTTGTTATGGTCACGGTAGCTCTAGCGTTATATGGCAAAAGGGCAGTAAGTCTATTGTTGAGAAAAGAAAGATTTTTATTGTATAACAATAAAAATCTCGCTTTTCTCAAAAACGGACTTGCTGCCTTTTGCCATATAAAGGCGGAACTACTTTAGATGCCGTCTCTATCAGGTGCTAAATAAGATAAGATAGTTTATTGCCATAATTATGATATGTTTCCATGTAAAAAAACTATAAAAACATTGGAATTTGTCTTGATGTTAGTTACTAAGACTAAAATAACACACACACACACACACAACACACACACACACACTCTAAAATATGATGTCCATACTAAGCAAATACCGGTATTAAACACGGCGAACGGGCACGCCTCACCGATTCAGTTATAAGCTGACATTCCGACAATGTGTTCACATGACTACTGTGTCAAAGTTCAAGTAGTTAATTTGTATAAAAAGTGTTGCATTTTTACAAAAGCGTAAGTAATACATGGTAATACATGGTAATACGTCTTATTACTATACTGAGTATTTTTTTCTTCTCATGCTGCCCAAGGTCTTTGATCCGGTAATCACGACAGTTTTAATATCATTTGCACTTCTCGCTTTTTTCACCTCACGTGTGTTGTCAGTGTCATTTTTCTCCTCTGAAAACACAATGCATATCTCCATCTGGTTTGTGTGGTCGAAAATCTTGTTTGTGTCTTTGTGTGTGTGTGTGTGCGCGCGCGTGCATAAGTGCGTGCGTGCGTGCGCTCGCGCGCGAATGTGCGTGCGAGTGTGTATATGTGTGAAGCACTCACTCCCTTCACGGTTTCAAAAAAGAAAGAAAAAAAAAAAAAAGAAGAAAGATGTATGTGTGGCAGTTACACAAATGTACATTTGCACATTCCTACTCTCTTCCCTCCCCCTCTTCCATTTTTTTCCCAACCATCCACCTTCTTCACATCTCTGCTTTTTCCATCACTTGCCTATATCCTAGTCGTCGGCGTCACCGACAGATTACAGTAGCATCTGTTTGAAAAACAACCTTCTTTTGCAAGAAAAAATGACCTTAATTAAGTCATTCAACCCCAGACACACCACCGCAAGATATGGATCGACCATGATAGTTCAAGGGTGATGCCAGAATAGCTTGGCGCCTATGGGCGCCAAGCTATTCTGGCATCACCCTTGAACTATCATGGTCGATCTGTGCCGCCTCCACTGCAAAGCAGTCTTCAGAGGACAACGGCAAAATTTGGGGATTTCGGTCTTGGGGTAGAATGTTAAAAGACAGGTGTTCTCTTGTTTTGAAGCCTCCAAGAGCAGAATTGTCACCTGTCATTAAAGACCATCATTTAGGTGCCTACAGCCACAGTCACAGCTACAGCCAGAGTCACAGTCACAGCTACAGCCACCTAACTGATGGTCTTTAATGACAGCTCATAAGGGTGTTTGCTCGAACTGGATCACCCCATCAAACGCCCCTGAAAACATATGTGTGAACTGTGAAACTGTCTGGCCACGGTAACTCCCTTACTCCACAAAGTTTTACAAGTACATGTATAAAAAGCAGCCTATGTGTTGGTAAATAATTATGTAAAATGTTACAGTTAATTAGAGAGAGAGAGAGAGAGAGAGAGAGAGAGAGAGAGAGAGAGAGAGAGAGAGAGAGAGAGAGAGAGAGATGATGATGATGATGATGGTGAGGTGATGGTGATGGTGATGGTGATGATGGTGATGATGATGATGATGATGATGATGATGATGAAACTTTATTACACAACGGTAGACTAGAAGTTTTCACAGATACAAATACGTCATTTTTCAAACTTGCCGTTGCTAACATACTACAACATGGGATATACTGAAGACAAGCAAAATAATATTTAACGCAAACAAAAATCATAACTAAATAAGTACAGACACACTCAGTACAGTAAATGATACTAAGGTGACAATAAACAAATACGAAAAAAGAAATAACATTCTTTAGCACAAATTACATAGGGGAAAAAATATCATAGCAAAAACAAACACAAAGTACCAAGAATCAAACATACATACACACGTTTACAGCCGTGTAAATGCACGCACTAACATATATACATTTACATAACCTTTCATCAGAATGACAGGATAAAATATAATATATCTAAGCAGTTTCCATCAGGTATATGTGTAGTTTTGTTTTAAAGGAGGCAAGGTGGGTTAGTGTTTTTAAATGTTGTGGAAGTGAATTCCATAAAAGTGGTCCCGAAAAGGCTAGGTTTGATTTGAATAAGTCAATGCGAGGTAGTGGTAACGGAAGAGTACTGTTCCTCGAGGACCTTTCACACTGTCGTTGTGGAGTAAATTTAGCTGTTAGATACTGTGGAGCTTTCTTGTGGAGAATTTTAAACATAAGTATGCACTTGTTGTAAACGAGTTGTTGACGAAGGCCAAGAATATTGAGACTTTGCAGTTTTTCAGCGGTAGGAATGGGTCTTATATCTACATTTTTAATGGCTCTTTTGTATAGTGAATTTAGTTTCTTGATATGCACATCACCGCTACCATCCCAAACAGTGGAGATGTAATCAACATGGGATCTAATGTGCGCATGAAAAAACATTTTTCGTGTATTTGTGTCACTCACACTTCTCAACTGTGATAAAAGAAATATATTTTTTTATATCTTCTTACAGATGTTACTTGTTAGTCACATGTTTCTCCCAACTTAGCTGCTCATCTATACGTATTCCAAGGAAGGTGCGTTCATGAACTTGTTCAATAGGTTGGCAGTTAAGATTGAGCGTGAGTGGAGGGGGTGGGGGGGGGGGGGTGAAGTTGATGTTCTTGTCGTGAGTGATTAACATGCTTATCAGGATGTAGTACCATGTGGTTTTTACAGCACCAATCAGAAACTTCGTCAAGACTGGATTGTAAACGACGACTAATATCATGACTGTTCTTACCAGGAACGTGAATGCTTGTGTCGTCCGCAAAGAGATTACAATTAACGTTAGGGTCGGAAATATGTAAAGGAAGGACATTTATGAAAAGTAAAAATAGGAGGAGTCCTAGACATTGATCCTTGAGAAACTCCATATTTAACATGGCCTTGCATAGAGTACTGACCATGGACGTATACGTTTTGCTTTCGGTTTTCCAAATAGGACCTCAGAAAAAGTTATTGTAGTTTCGTCCATGTGGTATATTGTAAGCTTATATAAGAGAATTTCATGGTCTACAAGATCAAAAGCTTTTTTAAGATCTAGGAAAACTGCTCCGACATTAAATTTTTATTAATTGACTCTAGCCAGCAATCTACAATATGTGTGAGAGCTGACTGGCATGAATGGGTCGGGCGAAAACAGGACTAATGAATGTTTAGTAAATTACCCTTCTCAAGGAAATTAAGGAGATGCTTGTGAATGTGCCGCTCTAATGGCTTTGACAAAGCTGAGAGCAAAGAGATCGGTCGGTAATTATTAATATCTTCAAGGTTTTTAGTTTTGGGGATGGGAACTACCTTTGCTTCCTTCAGGACTGTAGGAAAAGTACTTTTATTTATACAAAGATTAAAAATGTATGTAAAGGATTGTATTGTGTAAGGCAAGGACAATTTTAGCGATTGGTTCTCGATATCATCAATCCCTCTACTTTTCTTATGCGGAATGTCAGAAATATACTTGCCGACTTCTGCTCAGTATTGATATCTTAGGAATTACGAATGTTTGTGTTATATTTGTTGCTTCGCTGAAAGATCTCAGAAGACTTTGGATACTATATTGCGTACTGATATTTGATGCCGATTGGGCTAGATTTTCGGCGGCTGATAGGAAATACTTGTTAAATTTGTCTGAAGTTGAATGAGATGGTATTTCTAGGGCTGCTTTTCCTTTAGTAATAGCATTTAGTGCTCTCCAAATGGATGTTGTGTCACGGTTTTCTGAGATCATTAAATTTGATTGAAAAATGCTTTTTTTTGTAGCCGGGCCTTACCATATATTTTACTTGATTACGTGTTTTTTTTTGTGTAGTCATCAAAGCGTTTTTCTTTTCTAAGTTTGTCTGTGAGCGACATAGCATTTTTAATGGCTAATGTTAACCAGGGCGGCATGGTAGCATCATTGTTTAACGCGTTTTACCCTGAGGGGCGCGTGCTTGTTAAGGACTCCGAGGAACTTCTCATCCAGCGCAGAGAGAGAGAGAGAGAGAGAGAGAGAGAGAGAGAGAGGAGAGAGAGAGAGAGAGAGAGAGAGAGAGAGAGGAGAGAGAGAGAGAGAGAGAGAGAGAGAGAGAGAGAGAGAGAGAGAGAGAGAGAGTGAGAGTGAGAGAGTGAGAGTGAGAGAGAGAGAGAGAGAGAGAGACCCACAATACTGATCTAAATACTGTGCTGAGTGAAATCTGACGAGTTGGGACGTTAAGCAAAAACAAACAACCAGTGCAGTGAATAACCCAACGAAGAAAGAAACATGCTTAGAAAAGACAGTTACAACATAACTTATTAATAATATTTTTCAATTATTATTAATAACTTTTCAAAATGGACGAACTATCAAGTGTACAATTCGCTACCGTTAGCTTGTCAGTATGACGAAGCTAAATAGCAACAAACAAACAAAAAACAAACAAACAAACAAACAAACAAAAGTCTGACAGACAAACAGGCAAACAAACCAGGCAACCAACCAACCAAAGGACGTGTTTTCGGTCGTCATCTGTACAGTAATGTGCTACGTGTGGTTGTGTGCAGGATCACGGAGAGTGTGACTACATGGATCTTGTCAACGAGCACATGTACTTCGTGTTGGAGGCAGAAACAGCAGCAGACAATGTAAGCTGGACACTGTCGCTGTGGACGGAATTCCACCCTAACCCCTTTGCTGCAGAGAAAAGCTTATCAGGATTCAACCGCAAGAGACATAGATCTTCAAGAGCCCCCGCTGTCGCGGGGGCGCTTGAAGATCTATGCCTCTTGCTGATGCCACTTCATGTCTGGTTATTTGACGGGTTGGGCTCTTAGGTGCTTGATTAAAAAAAAAAAAATGCGAGCACTGGCCATGAAGCGGTTAATTGCTGGCTTTAGTCACGTCAGCGTGCGTGTTACATTTGAAACAAACAATAAAGTTTTCCCTTTTCATATGAGTGTGGGTTCTATCCCGAGGCCACTTCCAGCTTTTATGACAAGAATAAAAATAAAAAAAAAAAAGGGTCGGGTGGTTAACTCTTTCACGGTTGGATCACGACAAGCACCACTGACCCAACTGCAAGAGACATAGATCCGCATGGGCCCCCGCAGTTGCGGAGGCCCATGAGGATCTATGCATCTTGCCAACTTCAGTCCTATCTGCAATCCTCACTCAGAATAGATGTCAGAAATTATCAGGCTTTAAGTTTGTGGCAATTTTAAAGATTTCGTTCATTATCGTTGGCATTCGGAGGGGGGAAATCAACGCTGTACTCCTTGTCATCTGTTTAAAGGGAAACAACAACCCGCAACCCCCCGCGAGAGGGAGTGGCGCGCCGCAGTTGCCTCCCCGCCTGCACAGCTCTCCGCGTGCCGCTTTCGACGTAGACGCCGCTGGCCGCAGTCCTGGGGACCGGGGGTCCAAAATGGAGGGCCGACCACTGCCCAAAATACCCGAGGAAGCTTACAACAGACTGCTGCAAAACCAGGTACTGAGACGGACTAACTCACAGGACTAGTGATCACATGGATGGGTGGTTGGAGGGACGGTTGGATGGTTCGATGGATGCCGGAGGGAGGGATATACGGAGGGTGAATGGATGGGTTATGGATGGATGAATGCATGCATGCATGAATGGATGGATGGATGGCTGAGTGAGTGGGCGGATGGATGGATGGATCGGTGGATGGATCGGCGGATGCCGATGGATGGATGAATGGATGGGTGGGTGTGGGGGTTGGATGGGTGGATCTTTCAAACAATAATTCAATGAACCCGCATAAGGTCGAGAATTACAGAACACCATACATTTTGTTTCGCACATATGTTAAAAAAAAAAATCATAATTTTTCTTTTGTCCTCATTTGCAGCAGCAGCAGGAACAACACAGTTATAACCCACTGCAGCCCAAGCCCAAGGTCCCCAGGTCACGCCGGAACTGATATGTCATCGTCGTCATCATCATCATCATCATCATCATCATCATCATCATCATGTCAAGAAAATTATGTCATTTCATCTTTTTGATACAGAGTTCGACAAAGTCGACATATCCCATTCAGTCCTGACGCACTAGAACAGGAGATGGGTCGACCATGATAATCTGGCACTACCCTTGAATTATCATGGTCGACCCATCTCCTGCAACAGGTGCATAGTCGTTAGATGACGTTCCCCAAAATTTGGGCCGGGCCGAAGGAGTTAAATATTACGGCGCCTTCCATCTTCACTGCAGTGCTGGCTGTAAATGTGAACAGCTGCCGTAACAGTACTTCTTTTTCGTCACTGGATTTTAGTTTGTACGAACACGTATTGACCCCTTCACTGCCGAGGAAACAAGTAAACGCAATCTAAATGCAAAAGGTATAGATCCTCATGAGCCCCCGCAGTTGCGGGGGCTCATGAGGATCTATACCTCTTGCTGACTCGACTTCCTATCTACGTTGCTCAGTCGTACGGCTTGTGTTGTTTGGCTGTGAATGAACAAGGACTTCAGAAACGCTGTCTTGCGACCACTGGCGCTGAAGGGGTTAACCCCATTGTGCGTGCAGCCGCAGGTGTTGTGAACAGTACCGGTAGCCGCATGTACCGCTGAGGGGTTAAAAGCATTTAACTTGCACATCGCGCTTGTCAATGACGATCCTGCGACTTTTTTTTTTTTTCTGTTGTCGAGAAAACTCCAACGAGGAACCGAGAAACAACCGACCAGTCTGCAGGTTAGAAAAGACCAACGAGAGATCACGACACACAATTTTATTGGAATATGAAATGTTTGCGTCTTCTGGAGGTGTGGCGCTTGCTCGACTTTTCTGAATGGCGTTGTTTTCTGTTTCTTTTTTTTTGTTTTGTTGGGGATTTTCTTTGCGTTGTACACGCTTGGCAGACATCTTGTTTTTAAAACTGTATTTCTGTTGTACACCTACACATGTTGGTTGTGATTGGCGCTGTGACAAAGACATTAACCCCTTCACTGCCGATGAAAGTGAACACGATCCAGCTGCAAGAGACATAGATCCTCATGAGCCCCCGCGACTGCGGGGGCTCATGAGGATCTATGCCTCTTGCTGAGACCAACTTGTATCCATGTTTCTTGAACGGTTTTGGCTTTTGGTCGGTGAAAGAACAAACATTTCAGAAACAAAAATGTACGCACAGTAGCGGGGAAGGGGTTAAGCGCTGCATTGTGTGATATGTACACCTGTACAAATATGACTGTAAGTTTTGTACCTGAAGCATTACAGTTATTGACTGTGCATCGTATGGTTTTCTTTCAAACTTGTTGAAACTGTTAACTTCAGGGACCCAGTGTGCAATAGGCTATCGGGCCGACGCCGCCCGCAGTGGGCCCGCGCACGACGTCAGGCCAGTACACGGTGCACTTGGCCGATAACACTGACAGAGTAGAATGTGGTGCGGTGTAAGCACTTATTCGTATCGACTATTCGTCGTCATGTTCATGTTTATAGACCTACTCATAATCACGTCATTAATCAAACGAAAAGACTGAGCAATGTTCAAAAGATTTTGGTATTAATACTTGCATTTTCGTATTATATTCAAAAGATTTTGGTATTAATACTAGCATTTTCGTGTTATATTCAAAAGATTTTGGTATTACTACTACTACTACTACTACTACCACCTACTACCAACTACTAACTACTAACTACTAACTAATAACCACTAACACCTCCTCCTCCTACTCCTCCTACTCCTACTCCTCCCGAGTCTGCCCTGGGGGACTTGGGTGGGGTTAACTACTTTTTAATTTCCAGGCTCACCCTGGTCAGCCCCACAGGGTGGGTTTTTCCCTCTATTCTGGGGCATGTCATGTTTCTGTCTACCCTTGGCCCATTTACCTGCATTTTCCTTTTTAAAACTCACCCTACTGTCTGCGCTGTCAGTAGCTCTAATTTAGCATATTAGACCGGCTGGCGACATACATTCAATATTCTGTTTAGTTGGGGTTTTTTCACAAGCAGTGCAGGCACGTCCTGAGAAAGTCTTGTTGCTGTCGGGACGTTAAGCAATGTACAACCAACCAACCTACTACTACTACTACTACTACTACTAATGAGTACTTGTATAGCGCCTAATCTCGGATTAGAGCTCTAGGCGCTTAACAAAAACTAATTGTACAAAAATAACTAATTACAAAAACGCAATTTAAAAAAAAAGTATTTAAAAAAAGCATTATCGTATTATGTTCAAAAGATTTTGGTATTAATACTAGCATTGAGGCTGATTTTTGTAAATTTGCTTATTGTCCTATGAAGGCTACCCTTCAGATTAGGAGACAGATCAACTGTTTTAGTTGAAGGGTGGTGCCAGAATAGCTTGGCGCCTCAGGCGCCAAGCTATTATGGCACCACCCTTCAACTAACATAGTCAAATTAATTTTAAGCAGTGGTGTATCAGGATGAAAAGGGTTAATAATACCATTATCGTATTATGCTCAAGATATTTTGGTATTAATGCTGCCAGTGTCGTATTATTTTCAAAAGATTTTGGTATTAATACTAGCATTGTCGAATATGTGTACATAGAACGTGTGTCTAGGAAGTGCGTGAACCCTTTGCGTGTCGGTAGCCTGTATGAATCATCGTGACAAAGATCGCTACCGACAGCCATAGGGTTAATATTTTTGTCTGCAAGATGCATAGATTCTCATGAGTCTACGCTGAAAAATGGGGGGGGGGGGGGGGGTCATGACTATCTGTGAGTCTTGCGTTTTTTATTTTAACCCGCGTGTCTGTGCGGAAGAGATAAGTGAGCTATTGACCCCTTCACTGTCGAGAAAAGGTGAACGCCACCCAGCTGCAAGAGGCAAAGACCTTCATGAGCCCCCGCAGGTGCGGGGGGCTCATGAAGCTCTTTACCTCTTGCTGGACCCATTATCATCTGTGTTCTTTAGACGGATGAGCTTATTCGGGTGCTGACTTTTGTCATGACTTCCAAAATTCAATTTGCGTCCGCTAGTTTTGAAGGAGTTACGGCGAATACAGTCAAACCTGCACAGGACGGTCACCTATAGACAGGACCTATGTGACCACTGTAGGCAGGTGACTCTTTTATAAAGGGTCTTTTTACAGTAACAATGAAGGGCATCATTATATACTGCTTGGATGGCTGCTATAGACAGGCAGCCGTTTTATAAATGGTTTTTAAATATTGTAAATGAAGGGTGGTATAGTTCTTGGGCTTCTGTTATAGACAGATGATCGTTATAAAAGGTGACAGTCTTGTACAGTAAACAGGAAGGGCAGGTATACTGCTTGGGCAGCTGCTATAGACAGGTTATCGTTTTATAAGGGGTCTCTATACATTAACCCTTTTCATCCTGATACACTCATTGCCTGAAATAAAATTGACTGATAGTTAAAGGGTGGTGCCAGAATATCCTGGCGCCCGGGGGGCTCCAAACTATTCTGGCACCACCCTTTAACTGAAATAGTTGATCTATCTCCTAACCTGTGATGTACTAGACTTCATAGGACACTACGAAAATTTGACAAAATGAGCCTCAGGATGTAATGGGTTAAAAACGAAGGGCAGGTATGTACTTCTTGGATGGCTGCTATGGAAATTGACCAATATCAACAGGTTTACGCTAGAAACGATTTGCTTTCATGTATGCAATATATGCCTTCTAAGCAAGTGTGAATGTGTTTCAACTAGAACAGGATTATGTTGTATGGCGCAGAGTGATACAGAACCGTGGTTGTGATGTAACTGTTGTACGGTAATGCGTTGATCAGTGATGCATTGTATGCAAACACAATGATATTTTTTACAAATAAAATGGATATTTACCTGAACCTAAACAAGATTTGTTGGTGTGAGTGTGTGCCTCAATCACAAGCATGTGTCTTATTTCTTCACGGCAGACGCAACGACAGACGCAGACTTTCAGCCATTTTCGGGGAAATGCGACTGGTTACTCAGTCTGATGCAATACGAAAAACGGATTTTTTTCCCCCGCGTAAAACCTCGCGTGCCCCGATGTCGCGCGAGGTTTCGCGCGAAGAAGCCGTTGTATTGTATCGCATCCATGTAGCACGTGCCTTTGTTTACCCGTATATGCAACTACAAAACAAATCAAAACAAAACAATACAAAAGTGAAAACCTTGACCTTAACCCTTTTAGCCCCAAGGTCCCATTTCTCAAAGATTTTGTGTTGTCTAACGACTATGGACCAGTTGCAGGAGATGGCTTGAACATGATAATTCAAGGGTAGTGCCAGATTAGATTGGCGCCTTCAGGCGCCAAGCTAATCTGGCACTACCCTTGAATTATCATGGTCCTGTTGTCCGGGATTTGGGGCTAAAAGGGTTAAAATTATCCGGTTTTGTAATGTTTGTACCATGTGACATTGCACATGTTAGGACATGCGCAAAATACGGTGAGCTTACACGCACATCACAAAAATAGGTCCGTGTACTGGTTTGACATCGGATCACGGAACCGACCGACTCGAAGTACCGTAACAGAAAACGTGCCCTCTTTATACAAATATATTTCTTTACAAAAATCAAATTTCCAAATTGTGCCTACATCTTAGAAGTGCTGTAAAATACTGTGGAATTATTATAAGATCTACTGAACTCTCATAAGATAAGATAAACTTTATTGCCATATGCATAAACATTAGGAATTTTTTTGCGGCATAGCTGACGAGCGTCCATATGACCATCAACACCTAAAACATACATACATCACAAACAAGCAGACTCTAAAATAACAAAACACACATATGTATAGCAGTCATTCTACTAAGATTGCACACACATCTAAGTAAGTGAAGTAAAATAAACCTATAGCATAATAAACATATATGACAACAAAGATCGCCAAGTGAGGCCGCAGCGAAAACAGATTAGCTACATTCATATTCATTCTTAAAACTGTATATCCTGTTTGAGAAGAGGTTTGATAGAACATATAAAGAACTATAAACAACTAAGATAGGCTGTAGTTAATTCTAATGAGGGACTTTAAGTCAATCTGCCGAATTAAATCATACCACAGCCACATTAGACAGGGCCTGAACAGCCAAGGGATAAAAGCTCTTCTGAAAACGAGTGGTTTTGGCCTTGATGGATCTAAAGCGCAAGCGAGCCAGATGGCCGAAGGGCTCGAACAGGTTATGTGCAGGATCATGGTGCTCGTCATGTATGATGGAGCTCGCTCTCTTGATGGTGCGTGCGTGGTACAGAGATTCCAGCGAGAGGAGATCGCTTCCAACAATATTAGATGCTGTTTTGATCACCCTATTTAGTTTCTTGCGGGCTTCGTCGGTTGCGCTGCCATACCACACCGTCATTGAGAAGGTAAGAATGCTCTCAATGGCGGCGCGGTAAAACTGCACCATGATCTGCTGACTGACGCCAAAAGACTTCAACCGCCGTAGAAAAAACAGGCGCTGCTGGGCTTTCTTTACTAGCTGTTCAATATTCTTCTCCCACTTCAGGTCGTGCGAGATAAGAGTACCCAGGAACTTGAACGTTTCAACAATTTCAATATCGTTTCCTTGGATGGTTAAGGGGAGGGGGTCAGTTTTCTTATTCCTGAAATCAATTATCATTTCCTTGGTCTTACCAACATGCAAATCCAGGTTGTTGTCAGAACACCAGCCTACCAACATGTCTACCTCATCCCGATATGCACTCTCGTCATTGTTATGTACAAAACCCTTGACTGTCGTATCATCAGCAAATTTCACTATGCGTGTGCTATCATAGTGGGATACACAGTCGTGTGTAAAAAGAGAATACAACAATGGGGATAAAACACATCCTTGGGGAGCTCCCGTACTCAAGGTAAAAGACTGGGACACATGTCCACATTGACCAGGAGTAGGGAACTGACACGGCTGAGCACAGTTCTGACCGCACGAACCGATCTTGACAATCAGGGGTCTGTTTAACAAGAAATCCAGAACCCAGTTACAGATGGACTGTGCGAAGCCAAGGTGCAGCAACTTTTCATACAAAGCCGTCGCCTGTCTAGGCGCCAAGCACTACTCTTCAGCCAGTTATACAACACACTGGCTGGTGACACACACTGGCTGTCTCCCTCGATTCGCTAGCGAATCGAGGGAGACAGCCACTGTGTGACTGACATTTAAATAGAAAGAAGATTCGGTCTTGACTTATTAAAAGATTCTTTCAAGTTTCCTAGTAACAAAATTCACACTAGATGAAACTTTCTATATATTTATGTAAATGAAACCGGAAGCTGTGGGGGAAAAAAAGAGAATGGTCTTGTCTTACAGTGACCAGATGAAATAAATAATGTATACATTTGATGTAACTGGTAAAAACGCATTTCTGAGCCAAAAGCTACGTTTCCATAAGCACATCTAAAGCTATGTTTTTATAACCACATCTAAAGCTATGTTTACATAAGCACATCTAACGCTATGTTTCCATAAGCACATCTAAAGCTATGTTTCCATAGTAAGCACACGTAAAGCTACGTTTCCGTAAGCACGAATTCGATACGAATACGATCCAAATCCGAGCGGATCCGAGACCAAACGGTTCGTGCAGCCATTTTTTATGAATGTGTGTTTCCATTTGTCCGATGTAGCATAGTCCGTTTGCCTCGCGTTTTTATGCGTGCAAATAACGTTTGAACGCAGATGATTTCAAGATTGCTCTAAGAAGAAAAGGTGATCACCAACCTTGGTCCTAATTTGTTTTCATTTTTCTTTAGTCATAACAACGAATGTTTAGCCACTGCCCTCGGGAAATTTTTAACATGACCCATTTAAACTTGATAAAATATACCCTAATCGAGCCCCATACAGCACTGACATACTTATTTACTCCTGTAAACTTCACGCTCTCCAAGTTGAATGCTCAAGGCCTTGGTCTATTACAATGCATCTGATTCGCGCATAGCTTGTCACAGTTTGAGCATCAGTGATGCACGTCAGTGGTCACTGAGGCCGGAACAGGGTATATATGTCAACTTTGAAGTGGGTCATCTCTATGAGCTCCCGAGGGTAGTGGCTAAACCGTTGGGTTTGCGAAGCCAACTAAACTTTCAAATAAATTAGGACCAAGTTTGGTGATGAATTTTTCTTCTTAATGTTGTCCTGAAATGTTTTATTAACTCATTGTGCCCGAGATACGAAATACCCACATTTTGGAGTTATCCTCTGAGGACTGCATTACAATTCGGAAGACAGATCGACCATGATAGTTCAATGGTGGTGGCAGAATAGCTTGGCGCCTATAGGCGCCAAGCTATTCTGCCACCACCCTTGAACTATCATGGTCAAGCCATATTAAATTTTGCTGTGGTGTGTCGCGGGCAGAATGAGTTAAAAGTTCGGATAGTGCAGGTATTATATGGAAACACGCGCTCCACGAGTTGGGAACAAAAATTGCATTGGCCGAATCGGTTTCAGATCGCATTCGTGTCGGATTGGGGCTTAGAGATTTGCTCTTTTTCGTCTAGGAAGGTTTTACAATTTAGGCGTTTCACTTTCTGAAGAAGCCAGACCCAAAAAATTGACTGTCAAGCGTGTACAATGGAAGAAAGAAGCACGCTTAGAAAGGACAATACAACACGACAGTTAGTGGCGTCAGTTGCTTGCTTTGTTCAGAGAATTTTGTTGCAGAATGCAGAGACTTTAAAAAAAAATCTGGTGCTGTCAGTGTACTCCGGACATAACAGAGTGCCGTATAACAAAATTCTTTTAAGTGTTGCTATGATAGAAGTTTTTGTAATTTTATTTTTCTTTTCTAGCGTCTTTTTATTTTTATTTTTTTAAAATAAAGGAAGTAACTTAACCCTTTCAAAGCCGATAAAAATTCAGTGAACACCACTGACCCAACTGCAAGAGGTATATATCCTCATGAGCCCCCACAGTTGCGGGGGCTCATGAGGATCTATGCCTCTTGTTGCGAACAATTTGTGTCAACGTTCCTTGGAAGTACGGGATTCTTTACGTGGAATTTGCAATGAATTTCAAATACAAAAGCAGTGTCCACTGTCAGTGAAGCGTTAAAATAGATAAGTTTCTGTTCAGTGTCCATGAAAAAAACAAAAAAAAACAACCAACAACCCACATTGCCTGTAGTATTACACTCTTGCTATTTCAGACCTTGTTATCACTGAACCAAGTCGACTGTGCACATGTTCATGTATTCCGCAGCATGTTCCTTTCAGGGCGGATTTCTGTAGCGATGCTTATGATGCTTTGTGATAAGGCCGCGACGAGGTCTTGTTTCTGTTAAAGTACCATCACGCGTAAATTTGAAGACACATTATTTTCAGCACCATCTGCATATATTACGCCTTGTCAACACAACATAATGAACTTTAACAGCAGTTGGGACACGCAGCAAAAGCACACGCGTAATCGCTCTTCAGTATTTATTCTGCGCAGCCGTTAGCTTGTCGATCTATTTATAGCTGTTTCTCGTACTGAAAGCGTTGTATTTATAGAACGGAATAGAGTCATTGTCAGGTTACTTGGTATAAAGACGACGTGTGCTACGCTGGATTGTCCTGTGTCTAAATGAACCATAACTAGACCTGTATGTAGCGTTTCGTAACCATCTGTTAGAGAAGTGTGTCTTTGAAAGATAACGGCGGTAGTGGGCCTTTAAAAAATAAAAGTTGATATCCTTGCGGGGTTAAAAGAAGGGTTGACTTTGTTTCCTGTGCCGCGGCAGCGCGGAAGTCAAGACGCTGAGCACTAAAATAGAATCCCCAAACCCCCCCCCCCCCCCCTTAAGGAGATAGATCGACCCCGAACAAAACTAACGAACGACTATGCCGAACCGAACGAGCATAGACGGTCAGTAATAACGACGTGACGATGGAACTGACGACCAAACGAACGGACGACGGCGCGGGACGAACACGAACGAACACGCCATCAAGCAAGCACTACATCAACCAATTTTACCAACCAACTGGCCTACCCACCCACCCGGCACCCACCTACCCACCCAAATCCAACCAGACAACTAACTACAGCAAAAAAAAGAAAAGAAATCCGGCGACAGTTGGAAACTGACTTTGATATATAATGTATCTCTTTAACCCCTCAGTGCTAAGTCATCGCCGGCAGAAAGGATCCCCAGCCGTATAAAGAAAATGGACGCAAAAGTGGTCACGCCATGTCAGCAAGAGGCATAGATCCTCATGAGCCCCTGCAATTGCAGGGGCTCATGAGGATCTATGCCTCTTGCAGCTGGATCATGAGAGACACCAAGTTCACTTCTTCTCAGCAATGAAGGGGTCAAAATGTCATATCTCAGGCTGCTATCAGCTTCCCGTACACTCAACCCAGTCCAGGTCAAGTTCACGTCAACACACTTGCGTCGGAAAAAAGTCTTCCGGTTTCAGCGCCAACGCCTGTAGGAGATGAATCTAACTATTGTGCCGGAGAGCTGAAGGGTAGCGACTGATTAGCTTAGTGTCTGGAAAGGAAATGAGCCACTACCGTATAAAATGCAGACCCCCCCCCCCTCCCCCCAATAGAGTCCGAAATAGCTCAGGCGGTTAAGCGTCGGAGGAAGAGAGCGAAGGCAAATCGCCGGGTCGTGGGTTCGAGTACCGTCCCGGCCCCGGTAGCTGGACTCAAAACTATCCATGGAAAAAAGACGGGCTTGTTCAATAGCATGTCCGTTGAAAGGTCCTGGTAAATCAAGTGAAACAGTTGTTGTGCGCCTGAACTGAGTACTCCATAGGCAATAGATTTCCCTGTCCTCCATAACCCGCCCGCTAGGGCCGTCCATTATCACTTCGGTGCCGTGGACGTTAAACTCCGAACTAACCGTAACCCCCCCCCCCTTCCCCCTCCCCCCCCCCAAAAAAAAAAAAAAAAAAAAAAAAAATCACAGTCAGTTAAGGGTGTGAAACTTTTAAAAAAAAATCACAAGAAAGAAAATGTAAAGGACAAGTGCAACTGGCGGTTTCAACCAACTTGACATACAGACAGAAATGCAACTTTAGAAGGCACTACTTACGAGAGGGACAATTCTCGACAGAGAAATATAAAGACGTGCGTTGTGACGGTATTTCTCTCAGCATGTCCATTTGACAACCGAAAATTAGTAAGTAAAATGTGTTGACTTGTCCCTTCTAAGCGTACTTTTTTTTTTCTTTCAGTGTTGGGGCCACCCCTGTAAGCTATCACGATGGATCCATCTCCTTCGACATATATGCAAAAGACGTCCGGCGCAGTAACCCATTCAGCCCTGACACACTACAGCAGGAGATGGATCGACCATGATAATTCAAGGGTAGTGCCAGATTAGCTTGGTGCCTGTCGGCTCCAAGCTAATCTGACACTGCCCTTGAATTATTGTGGTCGATCCATCTCCTGCAACTGGTTCATAGACATTAGATGACGCCTCCAGAATTTGGGAAATACGTACGTCGGGCTGAATGAGTTAAGTGGATTTCAAATTATTACATATTTTGTTTGGCCATGAAAGTGAAGGGGTTGTACGAGTTGTGAGACATCGTCTTGCGTCTCTGCATCCCTGCTGCGCCTCCCCCCCCTCCCCCGTCACCCCCCGCCAAAAAAAAAAAAAAAAAAAAAAAAAAAGTCTTAGCGCATATTGCGCGCACATGTGTGTGCCCATTCAGGGCTATATCCGAAAACAGCCTTTTCATTTGAACTAGTCTAGTTACCCAGTCAGCGGCAAAAGACCATCGTGCCGCCTTCAGCCCGCAGTTGGCCCGCGCACAGTCGTGCGCGGGCCAACTGCGGCCGATATCTGCCCCAGGACCTTTAGCTTGTTGTGACTATGACATGCAAGTTATGCTCCTGCCGCGTGGTTGTCACAGTTTGACAGAACCCAGACACGAAAAAGACGAAATAGAGTAAATTGCGGTATTTTGATGTCGGAAGCACCTATGCAGGCCTTCACAAAAGCGCAGCTGAAGACCATTATTTGCGCACATTTTCGTTAACCCTTTTAGGCCCGGATCCCTACAGCAGGAGATGGCTTGACCAAGATAATTTATCAAGGGAACTGCCGGATTAGCTTGGCGCCTTCACTACTGAGGCGCCAAGCTTATCTGGCACTACCCTTGAATTATCATGGAAGTTAGTTAATCCGTCTCCTGCAACTGGTACATAGTCGTTAGGCAACAACTCCAAAGTTTGAGAAACGGAACCTTGGGGTTAAAAGGGTTAACCCCTTCGCTGCCAGTGATCACCGAAATTCGCATCTCGGATACCATTGCACAGTGATCGACATTCCGACCCTCGCGTGAAAAGCGCAGTGTAGCGGCGATCCAAAAATTAACGGGTATTAAGACCCAGCATAGGACTAACAAGAGACATCAATCCTCATGAGCCCCCGCGACTGCGGGGGCTCATGAGGGTTTATGTCTCTTGCAGATGGGCTTCGTTCGACCTTTCATTCATCAATTAAAGGGTTAAACTAACATGACAGAAATTTGTTTACATTGTGCTCTCAGAAATGACCAGAGGTATGTGTAACTTCAAAACGCAGGAAATTCTTTCGGGCCAGGAAACAAATTGTTTTGGTTTGTTTAAGGGGGTCACGGAGTTGTGTGAATGGGTGGGATAGGGTGGGGGGAGAGAGAGAGAGAGAGAGAGAGAGAGAGAGAGAGAGAGAGAGAGAGAGAGAGAGAGAGAGAGAGAGGAGAGAGAGAGAGAGAGAGAGAGAGAGAGAGAGAGAGAGATGAAACCAACAAAACCAAAACACTGACTGACACACAGAACCACCTCCCCATCAACACTGTAACAGAGAAACTAACGCGCGGAACAGGTTTACAGACCATCCTGCAACCAAACAATCAACAGACCAGCTGACCAACCCGAATCGCCAAACGAGCAACGGAACGACAAACAAACAAACAAACAAACAAACAACAACCAACGACAAAAAGCTAACAGAAAAAGAACAGCAGAAAAGAAAATTCAAGGCAAAACAAAAGAACGAAAAAGAAAAACAACAAGATGGGATGAACCATAACCCACAAAGTCCCCTCTATGTGAGAGCTGTCATCGCTGTCAATGGTCTCTATCGTTTGTCTTCGACCTGATTCTGATGTTGAATTATCTCCTATTGAAAAAGTCTCGCAGATCTGCCAATCCGTCAGTGAGTTCTATAAGGGGCGCAGGACATACGCGTCATTGATTTGTCAAACGCCATTTGTCATGACGTAAGTTTTAGTTTTTACGTAATTTTATATTTTACGTAATATTATGAGTTTCACTTTCGCTTCATAGGCTTGAGAAAATCATACTGATGACAAAACTAGAACTTCACAGTACAATTTCAGTCTTGCTATAATTTGTGTGAAAGCAGGTTGACTTTACCTAGCTACATGATATACTAAGTACAGGGGTCACCTGCCATGCTCTTCTGAAAGCGCGTCGATGTGTGTGTGCGTAGTTAGTGAGTGCGTGCGCGCGCGCTCCAAACATCTCTAAGAGGCATAGATCCTCATGAGTCTGGAGGGCGTATGAGGATCTATTCCTCCTGGAGATGCGCGCATGTGTGTGTGTGTCTGTGTGTGTGTGTGTGTGTGTGTGTGTGTGTGTGAGAGAGAGAGAGAGAGAGAGAGAGAGAGAGAGAGAGAGAGAGAGAGAGAGAGAGAGAGAGAGAGAGAGAGAGAGAATGACGTCATATTTAGAGTATTATGTCAGTGTCTGCGTGCCTGTTTACGGCGTTGCCTCTTTCACGTCACCGACACTGTCTGACTTTCTCTAGAAGTCAAGGTTTTTAGTGTTTTAATTCTTTTCTGAAAAGAATTAAATTTTAATAAAGAAGTTGAAAGGATACAAAGCTGGGTAACGAACTCATCCAATGTCTTTCTCCAAACTAGCTATACGCAAACGTTCAAGTAAATATGACAAAAATTATTGTCTCTAATCTGGGTCAATCGACTTCCTATAAACGGTTGTTTTTGTCTTCAATGAGACATTCAATTACAACATGCTCGGAGGCTCTCTTTGCCACCTACTTAAGAAAGTATTTCGCCAAGTTTCAAGCTTGTTTTTACAGAAATATCGGAGATTCTCTTGTTTACATACATACGCACATACATATGCACATACATACATACGCACATACATACATACTAACATACATACATACATACATACATACATACGCACATACGGCGCTTCGCGCCAAATGTAAGGCCTACGTTCAGCAGCGAGGTTAGCGTAACTAGACATGACGTAAATTTTATCTTTTTACTTCAATTGTTAGAGGTTTAGCTTGCCCGCCTTTGACATCATGGACATGCTATTAAATTCGCCTCGCCGCGACCCGTCCTAAAAAGTCCCCTCTATAAATAGAAGGACTTACAAACGGACAAACAAAACCTAACAAATATGCACTCCATATGCCGCTGCAGTATAATTTGATACAGAGGCAAAGCTAGAAAACATCGCAAAACAAAGCGCCGATTTCACTACAAGAACAATGCACTGCCCGTTTAAAAAAAAAAAAAAAAGAAAAAAAAAAAGAGAGACTGAGGGAAGTGTGGCCACAAAATACGTTTCCCTCTTGAACCTAACATCTTGGCAAATAACAATGCAACTCAAGAATTAGCCCAAGACGGTTGATCTGATTCGGGACAAAATATTATACCATCTCCTTTGGCAGCCCCGATGTCGCAAGGGTACCACATGAAAGAATCTCAGGACTCAGAATTTGACCACAGCGAATTAGTGCCCAGTCCCTCTTGTGCACGCGCGCTCGCGCTCTTGAAAGCGCACCCTCTCCAGTCACAGTCTGAAAACCCAATGGCTTCCTCATTCTGAGGTGTAGTTGAGAGTCAATGACATGTCCATGCGGCCGCAGGGGCTCATGAGAATCTGTGCCGCTTTCAGATGTGAACTGAATACGGCTGAGCAGCTATGTATTTCTGATTCTGCGCTCGCAAAAGCCGAGCGCGCGCGTGCGTTCTGCATTGGAAGCGAAATGTCGTCTGCTACTGCACTTGCAGTTGGACAGAAGTTTGCCTATGTGTGCATTGCTACCACGTGGAATTTTGGATATTGCAAGCGTAAGTGATTAATATGCCACAGCGTTCAATTTGTGGACACTAGTAAGTATACATTTAACATGATTTTGCTTAGGTTGTTCAATTGCGCTTCAGTGAATTAAGTTACCGTGAAGTCCCGCACGGTAACTGAGTTTCGGATACTAGTCCAATGTCAGTGTAAGCGCAGTGTATAAATATGCAACTGTTGGCTAGTGGACACTTTCGAAGTGAATTTGATTAAAAAAAAAAAAAAACTTAGCATAAGTTCCAATTCATTATGAAACGTACACATCTGATTGAACTGCCGGAATATAGGACTCAATTTATCAAACATCAGTAAGTGAAGTGAAGCCGGCCCGCATCAGGTTATGTAGGCCTACCGCCTCACGCGGGCGGCAGTCGCTAATTTTAAAGTCAGTTGGCCCCTCACGCTTTGATAGAAGGCCGCGCGTATGTATTCTTGTTTAATTTAGTTCCGGGACTTGTGAAAAAAAAAAAAAAAAAAAATCATCGCCCGGGAGCGAGCAGTGCTCACCAGACGAGTCAGATGTGAAACTAGATAGACTAATTGAGTAGTCATCACTGAGTTTCGATGAAGGCAGTTAACTCATTCTGCCCGCGACACACCACATCAAGATATGGCTCGACCATGATAGTTCAAGGGTGGTGGCAGAATAGCTTGGCGCCTATAGGCGCCAAGCTATTCTGCCACAACCCTTGAACTATCATTGGCGATCTATCTCCTGAATTGTAATGCAGTCCCCAGAGTATAACGGACTCCAATGAACTGATGAAGATAATTTCCACTAACTCTCAAATGGCCATCGCTCAAGTTCTGCGGAAGGTGCTCACCATAACAATTGCTGTGTCAGATTAACTGACCTGTTGGAAGAGGTCACAGTTAAAAGCAGAAAACTCTAAGAGAGTTTTGTAGTCTTTTTTGGGCATTGCAATCGCTTGTGACATTTAGCATGTGAATACTACTTCAACTGAAAATTGTCGTGGAACCATTCAACCTCTTGGGTATTGGTAGCGGTTTTAGTCGCGAGGATCCTGTTCGGAAATCATCGCGACAAAAACCGCTACCGGCCGTGTCACCCAAAACGCAGAGGCTGTTCGGAGATACTGAGACGTAGGTCAAAACGGTTGCACGTGCGGTCAGTTTGGAGCAGGTAGTAGAATAACAAACAATCGAGCGAATTGTTGTCTTCAGTGGATTTTAATCACCTGCTTACCGGCGTCAAACACGAGCAAATTGTAATCTACTTTGATTAACGGAAATGGTCTATTGATTAATTGTAAACATGCATCTCCTTGACTTTGGCTTCAAGGCTATGCCGTTGGCCTCGCAGTGAAGCCCAGTGAGTTAAAAACGAAAACTGATTTACTATGAGCGTTCTGTCGGATCTACCCCACCGGGTCTGCCTGGGGACTGGGGGGTAGGTATTTTTAGTTCCAGGGTCACCTGTCAGCCCCAGGTGGGTTTTCCTCTCCATCTGGGCAGTGTTCTGTACCTTTGTCCATTCACCTGTATTGCCTTTTAAAACTCCCTACTGTGCACTGCCTGTAGCTCTTGATTGGAGTTGTGCTAAGGTCTAGCTTATTAGCCCAGTGTTAGGTTTATTTAACGATTGACGGGTGACAACATCATGTCTGTTATTTTTTTTTTTCACAAGCATGCAGCCGTCTGAGAAGCCGTTGCTGTCGGACGTAAGCATGTCACATCATCACTGTCGGATGCAGGTGTGTCAGTGGCGTAGCCTGCGCTTTACAAACTTTCCGTCAGAGAGAGAGAAAGAGAGAGAGAGAGAGAGAGAGAGAGAGAGAGAGAGAGAGAGAGAGAGAGAGAGAGAGAGAGAGAAAGAGAGAAACTGAAAAGATTGAAAAATAATGTACTGCGCGCTAGGCAAATTGAGAGTAAATTTACCTTTGCTAACCTGCCATTTTGCAAAGGGCGAATGTCCCGTGAATTTTACTGGACACTGCTTTTCAAGAATTTTCACGTAATCACGTTTATTTTCTGTCGGGCATTTCATTAGCTCACCTTTAGCTAACTGTTAACTGTCTTATTCTGATTCTGGATCGTATGTGACAGGGAATGGATGTAAGTGTTGGGAAGGGATGGGGTAGTGTAAAATTGTGCATATGTCTGAGAGAGAGTGTGTTGTTGTGCATGTGTAGTGAGTCCTGGAGAACAGCGCTATACAAGAACTATTTATTATTATTATTATTATTATTATTAACCCATTCAGCGCGACGCACGTATTTCCGAAATTTTGAATTCGTCATCTAACGACTATGCTCCTGCTGTAGTGTCAGGGCTGAATGGGTTAAGTGTGTTACTGCGGTGAGAGGGGGACTCGCGCAACATTTGTTTCCAACAGCGGATCCGCAAGGGTGATATGCACACCAATTTTTGTTTGTTTTGTTGTTGGTGCTCACCGCTGTTGACGAGCGTTGTAGAATTACACTAACCCCTTCGCTGTCAGTGATGTCGAATTTCGCGTCTGCAACTACTGCACACACACCGACATTTGCGTGAAGATGTTACACAGATGTAAATTGGACGAAAATAGGCGTAGGACTAACAAGAGACATAAATCCTCATGAGCCCCCGCGAATGCGGGGGCGCATGAGGGTTTATGTCTCTTGCACTAGGGTAGCGTTCCCCTTTCCCCGGCAGTTAAGGGGTTATTATGACAGATCAAATGAGAGAACATTTTCTCGCGTAACTGCTAGTCCGCGAGCCCAGGGGTCAGCTGGTGCCAGCTGACAGGCTGATGACACACCGGTAGTTTACGTATCATTGACTATCCGTCGTATCAATGACGACATCAATCACTGACTACACGACTGAGAGACGCAGATTTCGTCACACTGGTTGCCTCCGTCGATTCGCTACCGCGGTACCACGGTAGCGGATCGAGGGGGACAACCATGTGCGATTTCGTATGGTCTTGCAATGAGCGACCCACCGATTTTATTTTGTGTGTGTGTTGGTCTTGTTATTTGGACCATAACGATTCGTGACACACCGATTTGTGCTGGTCCCGTGATGTGTTAGTCCCTGATTTATTTTGACAGTACAACGTAAAAATGAACCATGTCCAAAACGCACAGTCTAGTATTCATTGATGTTATGACAAACGGTACTCATCCATCGCCACTGTTGACACATTGCACCTAGAGCACTGTGCTGGTCCCGTGATGTGTTAGTCCCCGATAGATGTATTTTGACACTACAACGTAAAAAAAAAAAAAAAGAGCCTCTTGTCCAAAATACAGATCAGTATTCATTGATGTTATGACAAATGGTACTCATCCATCGCCACTGTTGACACATTGCGCTTAGCGCACACGACTTTTGCGTGCACCGAATTTTCAGAGGTTTTAGTTTACAGCACCTGTTTTGAGTAACCAACTTTACGAGCGATCACTTGTCAATAAAGACCATCATTTAGGTGGCTGTAGCCACCTAAAAGATGGTCTTTAAGGACAGGTCGTGACACTTTCTGCCCTTGAGGACTTCAATTGAGTCAGTTCCTGTCTTTCAACCCTTTTAGCCCTACGAGTGCCTTTCCCTGAATTTGGAAATGTTACTGAACGACTACGTACCAGTGGCAGGAGATGGATTGACCATGATAATTTAAGGGTAGTGCCAGATTAGCTTGGCGCCTTCAGGCGCCAGGCTAATCTGGCACTACCCTTGAATTATCATGGTCAAGCCATCTCCTGCTGTAGGGACTCGGGGCCAAATAGGTTAAGACCACTTTGTTTTCGCAAAAAAGGTGGTTCAGTGCTGAAATGATGATGGTCTTTAATGACGCGTGACATTTTCTGCTGTGAAGGACTTCGCTTGAAGGTAGCACCTGCCTTTGAGGACCATTTTTTTTATTTGCAAAAATATGGCTGCACAAAACGGGTTCTACTGTAAAAGACAGACTCATCCATCAACAAAATTCATAGGTGTTCACAGCACGGCATCTCGTGGCGTAGCAAATGGCGGCTATCCCATTTTACTTGCCAGAGGCTGAAGATTTGGGTATGGTCACCTGCAGGCAGTGTCTGTATCACATGATCGGCCCCAGCCTTTTTTTAAAAAAATTCATTCGGCCCGACGGCCGTATTTCCCAAATTTTGGAGGCGTTATCTAATGACTATGCACCAGTTGCAGGAGATGGATCGACCATGATAATTCAAAGGCAGTGCCAGATTAGCTTGGCGCCAACAGGCGCCAAGCTAATCTGGCACTGCCCTTGAATTATCATGGTCGACCCATCTCCTGCTATAGTGTGTCAGGGCTGAATGGGTTAATATGATGGCGTAAGTGGGTTAAGTATACCACTATAATCAGTGATTAATCTGCAATTTCACGCCGTGACCGTTACTGGCGATACCGCTCGTCTTTATCGCCGATCGCCAGTAACAGTCATGGAGTTTATCACAAAATACAAAGTGACTAAATGAGTGGTTGTCATTTTTCACTATTGATATTTTCACCTCTGACTTGCTTTGACGGAGTGCATGTTGAAACGAGAACTCGCGAATCACGTTTCACGAATTCATATCATACCTCCCCTCTTTTCTCGATGAAAGAATGACACACGCACGCACGCACGCACGCACGCACACACCACGAATACACACACATACGCACGCACGCACGCACCCAAAACGCACGCACGCACGCACGCTCTCTCGCTTGCGTACACACACACACACACACACACACACACACACACACACACACACACACACACACACACACACACACTGAGACACACACAACACACACACATACACGCACACACGCACGCACGTACACACCACACGCACGCACGCACGAACGCACGCAAGCACACACACACGCACTTTGTCTCTGTCTCTGTCTGTCTGTCTGTCTGTCTCTGTCTCTGTCTCTGTCTCTGTCTGTCTCTCTCTCTCTCTCTCTCTCTCTCTCTCTCTCTCTCTCTCTCTCTCTCTCTCTCTCTCTCTCTCTCTCTCTCAGCTTGCCGATATGTGAAAGTTCTGTGATTCATGTGAGATACGCACTCAGGCGGAATTATTCTATTACGAGTGATCTCCACAATGATCTGTTCGTTCTACCACACGACCCTTTGATTCTGTCGATGGCTGACCAGCTCGTGGCTTTGTGAGTTGGATCCACGCCTGCCACATGACCCCTTGAGTCTATCGATGACTATACCAATTGTGTGATGGTCTGTGACGTTGGACCTTACGGCTAAAGCCGTAAGGTCCAGCATCACAGACCAGCACACATTTTCTTGCTATCATTAGATTTGCCGCAGGATTGTTTACAACGCACAGAATGCACAATGTGTGCAAGCGCAAAGACCGCCATGGCCAGAAGTTGAGTTTAACCCTTTTAGCCCCCGGGTGCTTTTCTTAAATTTTGGAAGTGTTACTGAACGTCTATGTACCCGTTGCAGGCGGGGATTGACCATGATAATTCAAGGGTGGTGTCAGATTATCTTGGCGCCTTCAGGCGCCAAGCTAATTTGGCACTACCATTGAATTATCAAGGTCAATCAATCTCCTGCTGTAGGGACTCGGGGCTAAATGGGTTAATGTTTAGTAAAACCTGCTTTGATCAAACTCCTTTTACTGCAAAAAAAAAGAAAAAAAGAAAAAGAAAAAAAAAAGTGGTATACGGTAAACTCCGGGTATAACGAATTCGCTGGGGACCAAGATTAAAATTGTTATGAACGAAATTTGTTATAAGCGAAAGGTCAAACTTTGTTAATCTAACCTCGATATGTCGACAATGTTTTGCTTTCGGTTTACGTCATCTACGAAGGCATTTTTCCCTAGAATCCGTTAATTAGAGTGGTCTGCCACACGGTCGAAAGCGACGATTTGAAATTGCTTTTTCATTTTATTATATATATATATATATATATATATATATATATATATATATATATATATATATATATATATATATATATATATATATATATATATATATATATATATATATATATATATATATATATATATATATATATATATATATATATATATATTATTTACTTATTATTATTATTATTATTATTAATTTGGGGTGGATACGTGGGTGGATACGATAAGATACAATAAGATAAGATAAGATAAGATAAGATAAGTAATTATTGTCCACAGGAAATGTGTTTAACGGGTCCACACGTCAATAAATACATAATTTATATATAAATCACAGTTAAGATGTCATTCAGTCACACATTCACATCCATTCCCGCAAATACTCACATCAGTATCTAAGAACAGGATTAAACGTAGACTGCATACCCTAAACACTCACTTCGCTTTTGTACAATTTCCATCTTACATCATGAAGGTGTAAAAATATGAGGAAATTTCAGCCATAGAAACTTTGGATGGATATTTGCTTGCGATCGTTTTGTCCTTGTAACTTTGTGTCATATTTTGCAGCGTTTTCTCTTGTTGCCCCTTAATTAATAATTTTGATTACTCTCCGATCAGTCAGAAGCAAACATGTAAAAAATGCTTTTGCCGAGCATTAAGTCTCTAAAGCGTTGCCGCCGATGTACTTGTCCTTTCTTTTGGGGGAATTTCTTTGCATTTTGCCCGCATTTTACTTTTAAAAAAAATAATACCAATTTCATTTGTTCAAGCTTTCCTGAATGACAGACACAAGAGATTCACGCGATCGCCATCATACGTCTAGAGCAAACAGCTTCGGTTGACAGCTCTGGCATCGTCTTACATCTAAACTGAGACAATACGCGCCGCTGTTTGTCACCGCTGCCGAGAAAAAGTGGACAAGATCCACCTGCAAGAGACATAGATCCTCATGAGCCCCAGCGGATGCGGGGGCTCATGAGGATCTATGTCTCTTGCTCGAACCATTTTGAATTCACGATTCTGGGACAGCTGGGGCTCCGTGGCTTTGAATGAGCACAGGCAGAATACTGACAGTCTGCGTCCATTGGCAGTGAACGAATTGAGACGACCCGCCGCTCTTTGTTTCATGGCGTTATTAACCCCTTGACCGCCGAGAAAAGGTAAATACCCCCCCAACTGCAAGAGGTATGGATCCTCCTGAGCCCCGCAGTTGCGGGGGCTCATGAAGATCTATGCCTCTTTGCTGACACCACTTTGAATAGGCTATGTTCCTGGGACATCTAGGTTTTGTGTGTTGAATTAACAAAGTTGTAAAACCACACTGGTCTGGGGCGTCAGCTAGCACTGAACGGGTTTAACACAAACAGTTAATCAACACACGGACTAGAACAGGTTGCAATCTCAGCTCAGAGCACCATATCCCTGACAACCCACTCCGCCTCCAATTTGCTGGCCACGAGTAGTTTGTCTTTCACAGTCCTCAAACTTAATTCCAGTCAATCCTGTCTCTCAGAAAGATAAGCTGCCGGACCCACACTGAAACTAAAGTCTCGCGCGGAGACATCGATCCACATGTTCAGAGAGTCCAGTAGCGAAAACCAAGCGTCTGCAAAAGAGTTGGATCCCCATGAGCTCCCGCGGGTCGCCGGGACTCATGAAGATCTACCCCTTCTCCTTTACGCTCCATATTTTATTGGTCGTTGTAGCATGTTGTCTCTCAAAGCCAGCTGAAGCGGAGATTGTTAAAATGAAACAGACGCAAAATTCTGCTCGTGCATCTAACCCTGTGTGTTTGCAAAGGTACAGATTCTCATGGTCCCTTAGCTTGCCTGCATGGGACCATGAGGATCGATGCTACTTGCTTGCGGAGGTCGGACACACTAAACTTCAAAACTCCCCACAGCTAAGAAATCGTCCCAATTGTCTTTCGACCACTTAACCCTCCACTGCCGAGACACAGTGAACAGCACCAAAACCACAAGAGGCATAGATCAGCATGAGTCCCCGCTGTCGCGGGGACTCATGTTGATCTATACCTCTTGCTGGAGTGGTTGTTCACATCTGCGTTCCTCACGTTCGCCCCTTATTACTCGGATCTCTTTCGGTCCGTTGTGGTTGATGAGATAATAATAATGCATAGCATTTATATGGCGCATTTCTCATACTTATAATATAACTCAATGCGCAGAATGTAGCCGCGAACTGAACCCAACAAGCACGCTCACGTGAATCACACGCATTCACTCACACACTGTACGTAAACACAGAACATTCACGTGGTGCTAAGGGCAAGCTCAAGCGAGCTACTGACGGTATTTGGAAATCGTTTTGTATTTGAAATTTTATTAAGTTGGCTGAAACTGATACCAAAGTGGAGGGGGAGGAAGAGCCGGAGTACCCGGAGAAAGAACCCCCGACGGTCCGCCCGAATTAACGGTGACACTTACTAGAGGAGAAAAATCCGTCCGACGCCGGAACCCGGAATCGAACCTCGCACCTTTAGCATTGGTGGCAGGCGCCTTAACCACTGCACCACGGACCGCCCCCATGAGATACAATTCACTGACCAGTGAAGGGGATGGGAGCGGGTGGGTGGGGCGGGAAGGGGTAGGGGGAGGGGGGGAAGGTTCGAGGGGGGAGAGGTGACCACTTGTTGTGAGCATGTGACTGATGACGGATGAGTCATTAATCTCTGTCCTGGTCACAGTGCACCGTTTGCCGACATGATCCCCTTCAGGAATCAGGTTCGCAAGAAACACTTTGGCAAGCTGGAGGTTGATAAGCTCATCCAGCGATTCGATCCAGCTGTCGCGGGGACTCATGTTGATCTATGCCTCTTGCTGGAGGTTGTTCACATCTGCGTTCCTCACGTTCGCCCCTTATTACTCAGATCTCTTTCGGTCCACCCCACCCGGGTCTGCCCTGGGGGACTTGGGTGGGGTTAGGTATTTTTTAGTTCCCAGGGTCACCCTGGTCAGCCCCACAGGGTGGGTTTTTCTCTCTATTCTGGGGCATGTGTTTCTGTCTACCCTTTGTCCATTCACCTGTATTTGCCTTTTTAAAACTCTCCCTACTGTCTGCACTGCCTGTAGCTCTTGATATTGGATGTGTGTTGCTAAATGGTCTTAGCTTTATTTAGGCCCCATGTGTTAGGTTTATTTAATGTATTTGACCGGCTGGCGACATACATTCAATGTTCTGTTTTTTTGGGTTTTTTTCACAAGCAGTGCAGGCACGTCCTGAGAAAGCCTTGTTGCTGTCGGGACGTTAAGCAATATACAATCAATCAATCTTTCGGTCCGTTGTGGTTGATGAGATACAATTCACTGACCAGTGAAGGGGATGGGAGCGGGTGGGTGGGGCGGGAAAGGGTAGGGGGAGGGGGGGGGAAGGTTCGAGGGGGGAGAGGTGACCACTTGTTGTGAGCATGTGACTGATGACGGATGAGTCATTAATCTCTGTCCTGGTCACAGTGCACCGTTTGCCGGCATGATCCCCTTCAGGAATCAGGTTCGCAAGAAACACTTTGGCAAGCTGGAGGTTGATAAGCTCATCCAGCGACTCGATGGGGACAACGGCGGTCCACATGCAGGCTGCCATTAAAAGCCGCTGTGCGAGTATCACAGAGATACCATGCAGGTTTTGAGAATCCCATTATCTTCTAACCGTGAAGAAACTCAGAAATAAATGGCAGTTTGTCCATTTCAGGAAGAGGGGTGTATATGGACTTGTGCGGCCTCTGCAGGCAGGCCTCAGTATCAGTGATATAGTAAACTTTCAGTGCGGAGGTTCTTGAAAATCCTTCGACCTTCTTATTTTGAAGAAGCACAGATGTCCACGAAGTGGCGGTCTGTCTCTTCCACGCTAACGATGCTGCGGAGTCTGTGCAGGCCTGTAAGGATTTGTGCAGGTCTGTGGTTCTATGCCGCTAGAAGGCGTTCTACGAGACTGAGACCAGGGCGGTTCCCGAAAATCCCGAGAGATCCCAAAGGTCCGACGCCTCTCGCCTCAAACTGCGCGATCACAGAGATAGAGACACCACTTTTGAACGGTGGATGACCACCCAACTGCTGCAGAAACGACATACAAATTGAGATAACAAGACGCATATATCCTCATGAGCCCCCGCATTTGCAGGGGTTCATGAGGATCTATGCCTCTTATAGATGATTGGTATGTCCTGCAAGACTGAGAGGAGATAATATGGACAGCAGATCCCGGGCGCCTGCGATACGTGACAGCCGCTACTATGACACTCCGGCGATTGCTTAGTCCATGGTCGGGCCTCATCCTTTCCTTCCACTAAGCATCCGTTGTTGCCAAAGCCTTTCACTTAGACTCAGTCTTAGTTATAATACTATGGTGTGTAGTAGGGGCCAGTTACATAAGGGAGCTTAGCGGCGGAAGCAGGACTAAGCTCACTCATGCTAGTGGCTGATGCAGAACTAAGTTCAGTCATGCAACTCTAGCAGAGCACCTTTGCTTGGTGGCTGGCGCAGGACTAAGCTCAGTCATGCAACTCTAGTGGAGCACCTTGCGTAGTGGGTGACGCAGGACTTAGCTCACTCAGGCAACTGGCCCGACACGTGTGATTTTGGACCTTATGGGTGCATGTAGTAAGGTCCAAAATATCAGAGCGGCGCACAAATGTAACACCGCACCGTACGTATCGTCTATAGAAAAGTAGCTTAGAACAAGTGATTCAGAACAAGTGGTTTTGAACAAGTGCCTTGGAACAAGTGGTTTAGAACAAGTGCCTTGGAACAAGTGGTTTAGAACAAGTGCCTTGGAACAAGTGGTTTGAACAAGTGGTTTTGACATTCAGAGCCGTTGGCCGCAGGAGTACTTTCATTGGTGCGTTCCTTGACAGAACATTTGCCTCGATGCCCAAGGTCCAAAATCACAGACCAGCGCATACATTACACATAATACCCTACCGCTTCAGAACGAGTGGTTTCGAACAAGTGGCTTGGACAATTTCGGGTCGTTGGCCGCAGTATTGTCCGTCTTTCCGTTGGTGGTCTTACGCCTGCACGGGACATCTGTTACAAAGCCCACACCACGGAGGGGAGATACACCGGATGTTCAAACTGAGTGCGCATTACAGCAGGACCTGTTTTCAGCAACCGTCCTTATGACAGACCACCTGTCAATAATAAAGACCTGCATTTAGTCGGCTGCAGCCAAGTAAGTGGTTGTCTTTAGTGACAGGTGACACTTTTTGGCCCTCAAGACTGGTCTTAACCCATTTCATCCTGTGGCTGATTTAACTCATTCTACTCCAACACCAAACTCCCCAAATGTTGCCGTTGTTCTCTGAAGACTGCATTGCAGTGCAGGACACAGATCGACCATGATAGTTCAAGGGTGATGCCAGAATAACTTGGCGCCCATAGGCGCCAAGCTATTCTGGCATCACCCTTGAACTATCATGGTCGATCCATATCTTGATGTGGTGTGTCTGGGGTAGAATGAGTTAAAAAAAAAAAGCATTGCTCTTATGAAAGCTACATTGCAGATTAGGGGATAGATCAATCATTTTAGTTCAAGGGTGGTGCCAGAATAGCTTGGCGCTTCATGCGCCAAGCTATTCTAGCACCACCCTTGAACTATCATAGTTAGATTCATTTCAAGCAAGGGGTGTATCGGGATGAAAAGGGTTAAGAGAACATCTGTCTTTTAAGACCATGTTTTTTTTTTTTTTTTTTTCCCCCGCATGAAAGGGGCAAAACAGGTTCTACGTTAGCTAAAACCGCAGATCGGCGCAAAGTTAATCTAGTATATTTTCCTCACAATGTCCTCGCATTAACCCCCTGGTTGCCAGCCAAACTATATCTTTAAACGCGGGGTGAATTGAACACTGAATAATCTGTCGTGATTTTCCAGTATGTCCATTCTTGAGAACGTTGAGATTTTCTTTGTTACAATAAAATTGCGGCAGGAATCCACACAACCCAAGAAACACGGACATAAATAGGGGCAGCAAGAGGCAAAGAACCTCATAAACCCCCGCATCTGGTTCTTTGTCTCTTGCAGTCGGGTGGTGTTCGCATTTTTTTTAGACAGTGAAAAGGCTAAAGCCAGCCGTTTGAAACAATTACGGTGTGTAGTCGACACTTCCTGAGACTATCCTCGGCGTTACACCCTGTGACTCCTTCATTTGAGAAAGTAATAATGCGTCTGTAACTATATCAACAGGCGGCATAGATTCTCATGCAGGGGCGCATTAGAATCTATGCCTCTTGCAGATGGTACGGTATGAATTTGTCACCCGCTGAGGCAGACTCTTTTGTTTCCTGAACAAAAGACAGATTTAGCCGACAAGATACAGAAGCGAACCTTTTCCACAGAAATGCAAGAAACATAGAACAACTTGCGTCGCTGTAGGTTGCAAGGACTCACGAGTGTCTGGCTTCTGCTGGCTTGAATCATATTAACCCATTACATCTTGAGGCTGATTGTTTAAAATAGAAATTTGCTTTTTTCCCTACGAAGGCTACATTACAGATTAGGAGACATAATTATTTTAGTTCTAGTGTGGTGCCAGAATAGCTTGGCGCCTCAGGCGCCAAGCTATTCTGGCACCACCCCTGAATTATCATCGTCAAATTTATTTCAAGCTTTAGTTTATCAGGATGAAAAGGGCTCACTGGGATATTTGTTTACAAGACGCGAGGCGCCATCTGTTTTTTTGTCTACCGTATTAAAAAAATACGGTAGACTTTGAAATGGGGCTGGTCGGAGCGCATTCCGGCCGGAGCATGCACATGACGTTTTTGGCGTGCGGGGCAGATATTCTGGCAAAGAAGTAACAAGATAAAAATGACGTCACGTCTAGCTACGCAAATCTTGCTAGAGAACGTCTGTTTGGCGCCAAAGCGCCGTATGTGTGTGTGTGTGTGTGTGTGTATGTGTGTGTGTGTGTGTATGTGTGTGTGTGTGTGTGTGTGTGTGTGTGTGTGTGTGTGTGTGTGTGTGTGTGTGTGTGTGTGCGCGCGCGTGTGACAGCGACTAGAGCCCGCGTTTGAGGACGGACAAGATTGAAATTTTAGGATATTGTCCCTAAAAGAATTCTCTCGGGACCTTTTTTTTCTTCGATTTTTTTTAATTAAGATGCTCATTTGTGAGAAAATGGCCGTTTCACGAAAACCGGTTGATCCACATTGGAGTCGGTAATTTTTCTTAAGTTTTACTAGATATTTTGCGTATAGCTAGATAAAAGAGAGGTATTGAATGACTTTTTTTTAAACCAGCATTGTACCTCTAGAACTTTTTGAGTGATAATTAAATATTTTTTGAAAAAATATATTTTCACGTTTTTGGGATTAATTTCACGAATAATATGGGTTAATCTTAAAACAATTGAATCTTTTTTTATGAAAAAAAAATCTTCTCATTAATAATCGCATGATTTTTCTTATAGTGGTATTTACATTAAGCCTACAGTTTGTCTCAGCTTTCGGGTACGATTAGGTCAATTGTGACCTGTATGCCTAGGTGTGAAAATCAGACAATGTTCTGCACAACGTTTTAGGAGTCATTAGTAAAACAGATAACATAACTTTAATTTTTCTTTTACTAAAAAAACTATCTTTTCATTAATACCCGCATGATTTTTCATAAACAGTGCTTGCATAAGCCTGCTGTTTGTCCCGGCCCTGGGGTAGGATTAGGTCAAATTGTGACCTGTAAGCCCTAAGCGTGAAAATCAGCAAGAAAATGACAAAGTTGATTCTCTGATACGTCAAATGTTAGTACTGAGATGAGTGACGTATAACATCGAGTCGTCACTATGAACACAACGTCGTGGGACTAATGATGCTATGACATGAAGCTCAGTGAATTGACGTCATTTCGCTGCTCGTGCTATTATTCTTTTTCAGAATAGCTGTATGCTACGCCAGACCACAGAGCTTACGAATGGCGGGAATTGCCGTGTCCGTCTTTATTTCTGTGTGCCAGTGTGTGTAGATCTGGTTAGAGCAGAAGGAGATGGACTCGTGTCACTACACGAGCCCACAAAGCGTACTAATGGCGGGAAGCGCCGTCTGTCCGTCTTTATTGTCTGAACTTCTTTATTTGTGTGCGACGTCGTGTGTGTTGATCAGGGTTTGGCTTAGAGAGGAGGAAAATGGATCAGCATTATAAGCCTAAAAATATGAACAACTCTGAATGTTCCTAAAAGATAAACGTATGCGAGCTCCAAACAATACGGTAGACTTTGGGATGCAATCCTCATCTTGTTCTGTTTACAGCATCAAAACATTTATACCATTTCACACTCAGAGTCGTATATTCCACAGTTTCTTTAACCCATTAAATCCTGATGCTGATTTTCCCCCTCAAATTTGTGCAGTGTCATCTGGAGGCTGCATTACAGAGTAGAAGACAGATCAACAGTCATAGTTCAAGGTTGGTGCCAGAACAGCTTGGTGCCTCTGGGTGACAAGCTATTCTGGCACCACCCTTAAGCTATCAAAGTCACAGTTATTTCGTAGCAAGATGAAAAAGTTAAGCGTTAAATGCGCATCTTAGGCGATGACTCGACAGAAATAGCATATGGATAAAAAATCCTATCAAAGAAAGAAAGAAAGAAACGCTTAGAAAAGATAATTACAACGCAGCGTATGACATTTTCAGGTTATGTTTTTGTTTGGCGAGATGTAGAACCGACTGCCTGTGGATATAGCCCGACTTGTACTCGCATCACCAGACTCTAAGCTGAACTGTCAATAAGGACTACAACTGGCATATCACAGTCAGCTTGTTCGGCCATTTGCAATAAATTGCACGTGATGCATTAGCCCCTTCAATGCGGAGGACGCGGACAGTTTTGTTAATTCAACGGCAAAGAGTCTCAGCGGTGGATACACAGTAGTGTTACCAAGAGACATAGATCCTCATGAGCCCCCGCAACTGCGGGGGCTCATGAGGATCTATGTCTCTTGCACTTGGGTCGTGGTCACAGTTCCTCGGCAGTGAAGGGTTTAACCCTTTGCCTGTCGGTAGCGCAAAGAATCATCGAGATTAAAACGCTACCGATATCTGAAGGGTTAATATTGTACCACTCGTGTAGCGTTGGTACGACATCAAAAGGAGCTCTAAAAAAGGGATGGAGTGGAGCGCGTATGAACCTTTCGGAGTTCACAGATTCAATCTTGAACGAAGTGTAGTGAGCTGCTTTCAAATCTAACACCCGTTACGTGTGTTGACCCATCGCGGCTGACAGTGAAAGCTGGTATACTACACGTATTGCACAGCACCCGTACGTCACACAAGACAGTAGGTTATCAATTATTAACCACCGAAATCAGACCAATACCTATAAGTGTCTCTGGGGACGGAAGCGCGGCCAGAGTTGGCAAGGATTGGTCTTGCGGTAAATCGTCACAAAACTGGTGTCTGACATTACTTTTCACCGCCTCCTGTTTTGCGCCGTTATCAAGAGACATAGATCCTCATGATCCTATACGGATCTTTCAGGCCATGTGCAGAAGGCATAGATGCTCAGTCTGCGGGGGCTCATGATAATCTATACCTCTTCCAGTTTAAGCAAAAAGTCGTTCTCTGAGTTTGTATTTAACAAGTCTTATTTTTCAGTTCGTTTTTCCCCAAAAAAAACCTGCCAGAGGCATAGAATCTCATGAGCTTCTGCAGCCGTAAGCTGTAGGAGCTCATGAGAATCTGTGCCTCTTTCTTGTAAGGTCGGTTCTAAATTGCTCACATACATACTAGGAAGTCCTCAGGATTTTAAACGGGTTATGCGTTAGAAAAGTCGGTGATAATTTGGATATTAGCTTTGTCTGCTTCCCAGCGCGAAGGACAATAATGTTTAGCAGTTAGACCGGGACGATGTGGGGAGAATGTATGAATTTATCATGAACTTTGACGGCGGAGTGTGCGTACTGTGCGCTGACAGCGCCACTGTTGTGAGTTGCCATTCTGCAGTCACTCCGTCGCTGCGGTAAGAAGGCGAGTCACATCTTCTGTGTAATACTAATAGTGTGGCAAGGCACAGCTTTAGTCGGTACTGGTTACAGGCCACTTTACTAATTTTAAATACAAGCGATCAAAATTTCCGAAACCTCAGTAGCTCAGCTGAACCTTCGCACCACGTGAATGTCCTGTGTTTGTCTTGTACTGTGTTTGTCTTCAGAGTAATTGCGTGTGTGTCACGTGAGCGTGCGTGTTGGGTTCAGTTCGCGGCGCTTTTGAGCCGATTCGCAGAATTGGGTAAAGCGCCTATATAATAACAGGTATTATTATTATTATTATTAATAATTCTGTGTGATACTATGGCATACTTGTAAAATTTTGCAATACACGTACTGGAGATTTCATTAACTCATTCTACCCTAGACACACCACAGGAAGATAAGGATCGACCATGATAGTTCAAGGGTGATGCCAGAATAGCTTGGCGCCTATGGGCGCCAAGCTATTCTGGCATCACCCTTGAACTATCATGGTCGATCTGTGTCATGCACTGCAATGCAGTCTTCCGACGACAACAGCAAAATTTAAGGATTTCGGTGTTGGGGTAGAATGAGTTAACGAAGCATAACTGCTGGCGTTGAGGTTAAAACTAATCATGTTAAGGTTCATCACTGAATGTTTTTCATCATAAAAAATATGGTGTATTCTTATTCTCTGTCCGGCTCTGCAGAATGTTTAACCCTTTTAACCCCAGATCCTACAACAGGAGATGGCCTGAACGTGATAATTCAAGGGTAGTGCCAGATTAGCTTGCGCTGAAGGCGCCAAGCTAATCCGGCCCTACCCTTGAATTATCATGGTCAATACATCTCCTGCTACTGGTACATAGTCGTTAGGCAACACCTCCACAGTTTGAGAAATGGGACCTTGGGGCTAAAAGGGCTAAACGACCTAGTAAAATGATACCAGTTCGCAATATTTTCTTTATAAATGTCTTTCGAATGTTGGACAAAAGGGCTAAATTAACGGTTGAAGTTTGAGTATCTTAAAATGAAAAAAAACAACCTTCTCTGTTATTCTTCTCTTTTGTACTTATTCTTCCGTTTCGCACAAGGGACAGTAGAAAATCTCTAGTTGCGCGTGCATACTCTCATGGCTTGTGAGGAGAAGGGCAGAGTAGCCTAAGTTGAGGCAAAGACAACACTGAGAACCCTTTGTATCGGTGAATGTTAGCGACCAAATCCCGCCCTGGAGTAGATCCCTTTAACCCCTTGACTGTCAGAGGACGCGGATTTCGCGTCTGAAACCTGACCGACATTCGAGTGAAGAAACAGTTGAAGTGGGACCAAAAAGAACATAGGACTAACAAGAGACATAAATCCTCATGAGCCCCAGCGACTGCGGGGGCTCATGAGGATTTATGTCTCTTTCAGATGGGTAGCGTTCGCCTTGCCCCGGCAGATAAGGGGTTAACAACTTAACAACTGAAAGTCTGTTCTTTGCGTTTTCTAGCTAGCATCGTTTTGATGTTCTTTGGTTAAGCGTCTTCGGTATCGTCAGTAGCAGTAAAGGGATTTATTTTGCACGAGACCGTTTTTAGTTTTTATCACCCAAATGTCACGTCTGTTTAGCTGACAGTATACTCCGTCCTTCAAAGTACCCAGATAGGTAGTTGAGTGTTCCTCAGGCCTTGTTTGACATTTGTAACGCTTGATGAATCAAATAGATAATCAGTCAGTAAGGTCCAGACGCTGAATAGGCCTTTTCTTCTTACTTACAGTCACAATTATAATATTCTGTACTTTTCATAAGTTCTAGGAATCCTAATAATAATAATAATGAGTATTTATATAGCGCTTAATCTTAATCAAAGCTCTAATCGCTTTACAATCTGTACACAAAAATAAAAATACAATGACATGCACATAACAAACAAAACACAATACCCGAACACACCACTTTTACAATAAACTAAACAACAATGCATACATAATAATTTATATTCTAATTAACATTCAGTCTAAACAAGGAGGATTACAGAACTACAACTAAGGCATCAAACACTGGCAGTTATTCAAAGTAAAGCTTGAAGAGGTGTATTCCATAACACTGGGGCTTGATAAACAAAAGTGCGCTGACCAAATGTTTTAGTTTGGACAGAAGGTACACACAACTTCCGTTTATCAGAAGAGGAGCGGAGCTCACGAGAGGGTGTATTATACACGTGCAGCAAAGAGGACAAGTATTCTGGGCTGGTGCCTGAAAGGCAGTTAAAACAGATTGACATAACTTTGTATTGAATACGTGAGGACACAGGTAGCCAGTGAAGGGACTTCAAGATGGGTGTGACATGCTCAGTCTTACGGACTCTCACAACGAGCCGGGCTGCATTGTTCTGAATCTTTTGGAGGCGATCAATGAGATACTGAGGGCAGCCACAAAGCAAAGAGTTACAATAATCTAGCTTGGACAGCACAAATGCACAAACTACACTAAAAGAAAGATCCTTGACGGCGCCTTGTGTGAATACAACAGAATCTGTTTTGAGCTAGAACCTTATGAGAGATCACCTGTCATGAAAGACCCGCATTTAGGTAGCTGAAGCCATATAAATGATGGTCTTTCGGCGTGACAGGTAACAATTTTGCCCTTTAAGATTTCTCTTGAGAGAGCACCTGCCATTAAAGACCGCATTTTTCTTTATATATATATATATATAACAACAACAAAAACCCCACAAAAAACCCAGGCGGTTTAGCTGTAATTACTGGTAACTATTTATCACACAAGAGCGGCTGTCATGGTACTGTTTCATGTAGGACTCTTAAACGTATGTAATTTTCTTCAATGTCTTTCACACGTGATAAATTAGTACTCCGGTCTCTATTGGTTACTTATCTAAACTGAAAATTGCCCTCAGGGAAGGATCTCTTAGATTCCGAGTGTGAAAATACTTTGTGTGCTGGCCTGTAATTTTGTGTCCTAAGGTCCAAAATCACTATGTAATGTTCCTAAGTTGCAGACAGACACTTTATCATACTCATTTTAATATGTGGCCTAATACAATCTTTGAATCTTGAATATTTAATGTTAAACCTTTCATCCCTGACACTACGGCAAGATATGGGACGACCATGATAGTTCAAAGATGGTGCCAGAATAGCTTGGCGCCTATGGGCGCCAAGCTATTCTGGCACCATCTTTGAACTATCATGCATAGGCGCCAAGCTATTCTGGCACCATCTTTGAACTATCATGGTCCATCTGTCCCTCGAAATGTAATGCGGTCTTCATGGGACGACTATCAAATTCAGGAATTGCTACTTCAGAGCTTAATCGGTTAACTCTGGAAAGAAATGCGACATCATTGACATTGGCATTTCTTTCGTTCGTCAGTATATTTAAAAAAAATCTTCTGGCATATTTTGACTGCCTTCCTCTCCTCTCGCTTACAGAATCATACATACAGCAAAACGTGTCTTGAGCGACCACCCTCCTAGAGGTAACGCTTATTTGTGAATGCTCAGGACCTAATTTACACTTGTTATCTGTTTTCAGGACTTTGTTCGTGGCAGCGTGACTATTACATGGAGATTAGTGATGCTAGACTGACCAGTACTACAATGATGCCAATTAAGTTTGTGTGCTAAACTCAGCTGAAATATTTATCTAGCAGTCTTTGAAGTTTTGCAAGTAGTTGCAAGCAGAACTGAACGGAAAATAAAAAAAATATATAAAATCAACGTCATATAGAGAATAGGCGAGAATACTGAATGAGAAGCAGGTTAAATAAAAACACCTGCGCGTCTGTTCACGCAAACAGTGGATTAAAAGCATAGACAAACATGCGATACCGCATGTTTGATGGGCTTATAATCCAGTTTTCGTCAAAACATTTGCAGTTTTTACCTACTTTATGATTTCTCTTTGTTTTGGTAAAGAGCACTTGCAGTAATAAAGAACTGGCAACGTCGAGAGTCAAACAGTCTGTAGTATGAGCACTGTGCTACCCACTAAAAAACAGTAATGAATAGTGTAATTTTCAATGTATTACAATGAAAATCTCGCTTTTCACCAAAAAATGACTTACTGTCTTTTTCCTTCACAGACTGACGACGCTTGGATATCAACATGATGCAACTGGATTAAAATGCCATGGATAAAAACACCATAAAGAGACAGTAAAAAATAATATTTTTTTTTTCAAGATTATGCAGCTGGATGGAGAGGATTATGTCAAGTGATGTATTCAAAGGATGCTAAACTGAGGACGCTCCATTTGTGATAGTAAACTGCCCAGGACTGATCTACACGACTTTAAGAAAACAATCTCTTAAAGTTTGGAGAACATGGACTGATATCTTCAAGCACGTCAAAGTACATGTGAATTTGCTGTGAGACTTTCAAGGATGTGAAAAAAAGCCACAAAAAACAAACAAACAAACCCGAAAGCGACCACATCACCAACAATTTCGCCGCAAACTAAATGTGCTTATTTCACGAGGAGTGCTTTACAGTTCTGTTGAAATCACCACCAGTTCTTGCCGTCACCAGAAGGAGGGACTCTGTTCAAGTACACAGGCAAACCGGAATCATGAAAATCTTGGTTTTGTTACTGGTCATCTTCGCTCAAACAAGTAAGTGCTTTTATTTATTACTTTTTGACTGCATTTTATGGGGGTCGGTAGCGGGTTTTTTTGTTTCGATGATGCCGGATTCATAAAAAAAACCCCGACAAAAACCGTGACCGATAGCCACCCTTTTGGCCCCAAGGTCCCATTTCTCAAATTTTGGAGGTGTAGCCTAACGAGTATATATACCAGTTGCAGGAGATGGCTTGACCATGATAATTCAAGGGTAGTGACAGATTAGCTTGGCGCCTTCAGGCGCCAAGCTAATCTGGCACTACCCTTGAATTATGATGGTCAATCCATCTCCTGCTGTAGGGACTCGGAGCTAAATGGGTTAACTGTATTTCTTACTTACTTACTTACGCCTGTCACCCCTACCCGGGTATAGGCCGTCGACGAGAGACCTCCAGCAACTCCTGTCCTGTGCTTCTCCTTCGATTCTACTCCAGGTGGTTCCCAGTCTCTTGATGTCTGCTTGGAGGTCTCGACGCCAGGAGTTTCTCGGCCTACCTCTTTTCCTCTTTCCCTGGGGGTTCCATGACAATGCCTGCTTAGTGATACTGGAAGCTGGCTTTCTCAGGCTGTGACCGATCCATCCCCATCTTCTTCGCCCAATTTCATTCTCTGCTGTTATCTGCTCTGTTCTGTCCCAGAGTCTGACGTTGCTGATCTTCTCTGGCCAGTGGATTTTCAAAATTCTTCTAAGGAAACTGTTCATGAAGGTCTGTACTCTGTTGACTGTGGTTTTTGTCAATCTCCAAGTCTCTGCTCCATATAGGAGAACTGCTTTTACATTGGAGTTGAAAATCCGGACTTTGGTGTGTTGTGACAGCTCTCTGGAACTCCACACTTTTTTTAAACTGGAGAAAGGCTGCTCTGGCTTTACCGATTCGTGCTCTGACATCTGCATCAGTGCCGCCTTTTTTGTCTATGATGCTCCCGAGATAGGTGAAGGACTCCACCTCCTCCAACGGGGTGCCAGCAAGCAAGATTGGTTCTTCCCTGGTTGTGTTCAGCCTCATTGTCTTTGTTTTCTGTTTGTGAATGGTGAGGCCCACTTGGGACGAGATGTCAGCAAGCCTCGTGGTCTTGTCCTGCATTTGTTGACGAGTGTGGGACAGTAATGCCAAGTCGTCTGCAAAATCGAGGTCGTCAAGCTGTGTCCACAGTGTCCACTGTATTCCACTTCGTCTGTGCTCTGTGGTCATCTTCATGACCCAGTCTATGGCCAGTAGGAAGAGGAACGGAGACAGCAGACACCCCTGCCTGACACCAGTTCTGACGCCTGGAGCTCCCTGGTGAACTGCCCTTCGTGGATCACGCGACATGTCATGCCATCATAGCTGCTCTTGATCAGGCGGACGAGCTCTGTGGGTACACCGTAGTGTCGTAGGAGTTTCCACAGAGTCTGTCTGTATTTCTGCTAGTAATTATTTACTTCCTGTATGTATACATACGTGTATTGCTGTCCGCATTACACCTGCCCACGTTCGTATCAACTTATTTGCCAACGACACGTAATACGCGTTCAAGTGTTTTTTAAGATAATGAACTGCTACCCTGTGCAAAAGGCATAGATTGTCATGAACACCTGCAGCCGCAGGGTTTCATTATAATATATGCCTTTCGATGAAAAAGACTTGCATGCATCTTTCTCACTTTGAGGAACCCATGGGGGTTTAGTGTGCAAGGGGCCTAGATTGTCATGACCCCTGCGAATGCAGGGGCTCATGACAATCTGTGCTTCTAGCCAGTCAGACCAGGGGCACTTACGCTCCTCAAATTCAGGTGGGCTTTATCACATCTGTAGTGCCAGAGATGATGTGCTCATTCTTTTTTCTTTTCTTTGATGTGGAAATGTGAGCCAATGAAGCGTGGAAAAGCCGAAAAGACCCCCATCTCCTGACAATACCTGCCTCATCAGGGGCTGGACAATTTTTCTGACACTTCAACCAGACTGTGAAACCGTCATACTGCGCGATCGATACGCGTGCAGTTTGTGGGAAATGCAAAGAATTGCTGCAGAACGTAGTGACCCAGTACATGCAGGTCAGCCTTGATCAGTGTTTGACGGTACCCGGGAGCCACCATGTAGACTGACCTCATTATTTTACGATCGTGTTATATTGTGGTGTTGAATTTACATAATATATAATACAACAAGGTCGAATATAACACAATTGGGATATAACAACCCTTAAAAAAAGGGGGGTTCCCTAGTGAATTGTTACACCCGGAGTTTACTATATATACAGAGATTTAAGTGTGAAGAGACACCGTTTGGTAGGCAAAAGATCCTCGGGCAGACGTCAGCCTTAGCTGGCCCGCGCACGGCCGTGCGCGGGCCAACTAAGGTTGATGTCGGCTCGAGGACCTTTTTGCTCACCAGGCACCCCACTTCCCTCCCCCTCGTCCCCCACCCCCAAGCCCTTGTTGGAAGTCAGAGACCTCTAGTGCGCGTTATGTCCGATACCGCGGTAAACTGGAGCGCGTATTTGATTGAGGCTGATCTGTAGTACTGAATATACAAGCGTTCGGCATGGGTTGTTCGTAGACATTTTTGGAGAGATCATATACACACTATAGAGGTCATTGTCATATATACACACACACACACACACACACACACTATATATATATTTTCTCAGAATAAGCACATATCTATTGTGGACTATATAATTGGTCACTACAAATTTGTGCTTATTCTGAGTGTCTGAGTGCAGTTGTGTGAAAATCAGACGGCGTGAACGTTTTATTATATCTACGATGCGGTATACATATTATTGTCACAAAATCGGACATTTGTTTCTGTTTCGATTTAAAAAAAATCTGATTCTTATTTTGTGCCTGTGCATTATACTTTTATTTCTAGAGTAAGCTGAAATTCCTACTCGCATCATATTGTAATAAACTTGATTTTAAATCGGTCGTCCCTATTCTGTAACAGACCTTGTTCGGCAATTTGAACTAGGTCAAAATTGCACGAGTTTTGACGAAAACAGTGGATTTAAAGCCCTGACCGCATTATTGTCCGGGATTTCAATCCACTGTTTGCGTCGAAATTCGTGCAGTTTTGACCTGCGTCTCATTTCCGGAAATATTCTAGTGGTCATCTTCCACATGGGACTTCAGCCCACCAAAGCAATTTGCTCGCCGATAACTCCGTGCGTTTGATCAGGCGTCCACGGAGTGTTCTGTGGTGAGAACGGTGTGTGTTCATTTATCAGCTACCTCGAGATGACAAACACAGATCTTTGCTCATAAAGTGCCGGCCCAGTAAACAATGGTCGTCGGGCCAACGTCGCTTGTGCGCGGGCCAGCTAAAGCTGATGTCAGCCCTTTTGATCTTTTGCTAATAAAGTGCCGCGCAGGCTTCCCGTCTCATATTAGTGAGGTATCGTTTCCAACGAACGACTCCCAACAACGAACGAGAGCCAAGTTACGCCGGATAATCAATGACTTGTGCCATAAGAATAGACAACACTCTAAACATCTCCAAGAGGCATTAGATCCTCATGAGCCCCCCGGGCTCATGAGGATCTATGTTTCTTTGAGATGTTTGGAGTGCTATCTGTCAGCCGTGATTTCGTTCTCGTTCGTTGTGGCGAGCTGTTCGTCGCAAACGAAACCTCATTATTGAAAAACCCGAGGCCTGATGCTGGGAGGATAGAACCATGTGAATTCGTCCCGCAAAATGCATAGATCCTATATCCTCAGCCTGCAGACAGGTTCTTTGGAATCTATGTCTCATGCAGATGTGTGATAGCTGAAGAAATAAATTTATCTTCTTGAACTTTGGACGTCGCCAGCAACAGGCATAACTGAAATCTTCATCAGCCGCCGCTAGCTGCGGGGGCACATGAGGATCTCTGCCTCTTTCATTATGGTATAATCTCTTATGAAAAAAATGTCACGGACTTTCGACATTCCAGAACTTCAGAAGTGATTTGACTTTGCGCGTCTTCCTGTTTCCGCCTCGAGTGTGACAAATCATTACGAGTAACCCCTTCACTTCCAGATGACGCATATCGTGTTTCTGCTATCCTCGTTAATTCAACGCCAGAGATCTTCAACCGACAGAAGAACACGGGCATAAAATGGCTTCGTCAAGAGGTATAGATCCTCATGAGCCCCCGATGTCGCGGGGGCTCATGAGGATCTATACCTATTGAAGTTGTGTGGTGTTTGAGTTTTGCTCAGCAGTCGAGGGATGGAGTGTTCTCCACCTGTGTGCGAGATGAGTGATCGTGAGTGGCTGATTTGTTTCCATTTTAGATGGCTGATCAGTGCAACAGAACCTGTTTTGAGCGACCACTCTTATGAGCGATCACCTGTCATTAAAGATCGTCACTTATGTGTGCCCTTTAAGACTTGTCTTGAGAGACTACCTGTCTTTTAAGACCAAATTTTCTTGCCACCAAAAGGTAAATTGCTCAAAATTTGTTCTCCTGTATTGATTAGTGATTGAACTATTTAGTTGTGTCGGAAATCAGGTTTGTGGTTTAATTATTTTATTTGTGTAAAACATTAGTAGACGATTCTTTAATTCAGATTCAGAAACCTTCACGCTGACTATGGACATTCATCTTTTCATACTATGGGCTAACCCCTTGACGACAACTGACAAGAGAGCTCTACGGAAAAGACGTGTAACCACACGTCTATTATACCAAGCGGTATCGTTACTTCGTCAGCAGCAGTTTTTTGAGAGATGACCTGTCATTAAAGAGCATCATTTAGGTGTCTGTAGCCACCTAAATGATGGTCTTTATTGGCAGTTGACACTATCTGCCCTTAGGAAAGGACTTATCTTGCGAGAGCACTTATCATTAAAAGACCGTCAGTTAATTGGCTGTAGGTTACAGGTGACATTGTGTGCCCTCAAGACTTCCTTCTCGAGAGCACCTGTCAAGCCAAGGTCGCTCACAACAGGTTCTACTGTACCATTTTTCCACTTGGGTGATATATGCTAGAGAACAATCCTCTTATGCTTGTGTCAAACAGTGACTGATGCTTTGACTACTGCAACAAAAATTATTGACCGATATTTTCACTGTTTGAAAAAAAAACCCTAATAATTGGATTCATTTTCTAGACCTATAATAATAATAATAATAATAACGAACGGATGTGCCCGACGTCGGCCCGAGTTTCTTTTGCTCACTGGTTGTCTCACGCTTCTCCTTGTCCCTGTCTGTGTGTTTTTCAGTCCTCTTTCATTTTTTTTCGGGTGGAAATTTATACATTGTGTTCTGGCCCGAGATGGCGAACCTGCCGCGGCTGTTGTGTTTATCAGTGCGTGCTGATCTATGATTTTAGAACTTACCGCTTCCAGCTGCAAGTTCCAGAATCACAGATCAGCAAACCCCTAACGCGTTTCTTATAACATTTTTCATTCTGAGTGAGGGCGGGCGGTGGCGTTTTCGCGAGGGTACTTCAATTTTCAATTTAAATCGAATTTTCCGCGGAATCAGTCAACGATGCCGGCAATTTATTTCGTCATTTTTTCCTCACAACTTCATTTCGACGGTGATATAATGGGGATGGATTCTCTGCAAGCAACAGGACACTGGGCCGAGGCGCGCTGGCCCACGCTGACCTGACGCGTAATGTTCTAATGGGTTCTCTGTCCGAATAAAATCCCGCCGCGCCGAAGTCGGCCGCAGTGGGCCCGCGCACTGTCGTGCGCGGGCCCACTTCGGTCGACTTCGCACTGTCGTGCGCGGGCCCACTTCGGTCGACTTCGGCACTGTCGTGCGCGGGCCCACTTCGGTCGACTTCGGCACTGTCGTGCGCGGGCCCACTTCGGTCGACTTCGGCACTGTCGTGCGCGGGCCCACTTCGGTCGACTTTGGCCCAATAGCCTTCTGCGTACTAAGAACATCTTGTGCGCTGAATCTGCTTTGCGCAGCTCAGTTTTGAAATAACACTAATACTCCAAGCGCCGAAAAATACCATACATTGATCAACAAGGGGTCGTAAACAAAAAACGAATTATCTTTTCCCATAAACATTATTCTTGTCAGAAAATAAAATTTATTTGAAAGAACGAAAAAGGACAGATTTAGGAATCCATCCATAAATGTATTGGTTTTCACGCATAATAAAACATTCTATCGACAAGAGATCGACGACTTTGTAGAATGGTGCGATAGAAACTATCTTGAATTACATGTTGGTAAAACAAGAGAGATGATAGATCATAGATTTCAGGAAATGCAAACATCATCCGACCCTGTTGTCTTCAAGGGTAACAGAAGTTGAGAGTGTAGAGTCCTACAAGTATTTAGGTGTTCTTTTTGACAACGGACTCAACTGGAAACACAACACAGAGGATATTGTGAATTTGAGCCGGAAAACTCAGATCATTTAATGTAAGCACTCAGCTTTTACAGATGCTTTAGTGCTCCAGTATTATTAGCGTTCTAACTATTGGACTGACGTGCTGGGGTAGAATATGTAAAAAAGACCAGGATCGTCTTAACAAAGTAATCAGGAAAGCGGGAGGGTGATTGGTAGAGCACAAGATACTTTGTACACGCTGTACAACAGACGGACTACGAACAAACTGGCTGACATTCTTGATGACAAAACACATCCACTTATATGAATTTGACAGCAGTCGTATCGAACGAAGTGGAAGACTTCGACTACCCAAAAGTAGTACATCCCCGTTATGCCAACTCTTTTGTTCCTCAGCCAGTTAGCATTTTCAACAGTAATATCAGTAGATAGTGTCTGTCAACATTCTTTAGTTGTTTAGTACTAGCCCATTTAGTAGTTCGCACTGCAACATTGATGACACCAGAAGCACAAGGGCCATAAACCATAAGTGCATGTGTCTGATGCCCTGAGTGTTACAAAGGTAACATCTGTTACAGTTCATCTCTTAAACTGAGAGTTATAGGTTATTTAATTAATTGACTGAGTGAATGATGATGCCATGTGTTGTATGGGCAGACAGTAAATTTCACCATGAGGGATTAATAAAGTATTGTTGCATTGTATTGTATTGTGTTGTATTGTATTGTATTGTATTCGATTGTATTGTATTGTGTTGTATTGTATTGTATTGTATTGTGTTGTGTTGTATTGTATTGTATTGTGTTGTGTTGTGTTGTATTGTGTTGTGTTGTGTTGTGTTGTGTTGTGTTGTGTTGTGTTGTATTGTATTGTATTGTATTGTCATAAGAGCTCAGCTGTCGACCATTTTCGTGTGCGAGCCTTCTGACTTTTTATTCCTTAATTATTTTGTTTAATAATTAAAAAAAAAAAAAAGGGGGGGGGGGGCGGAGGTGGCGGGCTAGGGACAGGTTATACCATGAGTGTTGCTGCGCTGTGCGGACAGTGAAGTGGTAGTGCTCTGTGTGGTATGCCTCTTGCATCAGTGACGTAAGGTCAAAATGATCCCTAATTCTGTCACTTAACTCATTCGAGACTTGCCACAACCGGATACGCGGCTTATCCGGAGGCGGCACGTCTCGAATGAGTTAAGAACAGGAAACAAACAGGTCAATAACGAAATCCAGACCAATCCAGACAATGACATCACAATTTATTAACATTTCGGGTTAAACGCTTTTTTTTCCCTTCAGAATGTACATAAAAGCAAGTACACAATGTTCTACTTATCTTTTCTTTGGTAAGATGCCAACTCAGTTTGGGGAGAATAACCAGCGAAGAAAGAAACACGCTTAGAAAAGACAGTTATCACACAGCTTAGTACCTTTTTAACAACTAAAACCTCTTCTTTAAAATAGACAAACAAGCATGTATACAATTCGCTACTTATCTTGTCAGTGAGAAGAAGCTAAGTGGAAACGTAGCTTCTTTACACTGACAAGATAAGTAGCAAATTGCATACCTGTGTGTTTGTCTATCTAAAAAAACAAACAAACAAAAAACAACCCAACTCCGAAATAGTAATAAATTTACACTGACAAGATAAGTAGCAAATTGCATACCTGTGTGTTTGTCTATCTAAAACAAACAAACAAACAAAAAACAACCCAACTCCGAAATAATAATAATAATAATAAAGAGCATTTATATCGCGCGGAATCCCCAGGAGCAGTGGGCTAAATGCGCGTTACAAAAAATGTATATATATGCAGAATCTCACTACCTTTAAAAAAGTTTAATCTACGCACACACATACAACTAAAACACACATAACAAAACAAAACCATTCACAATCACAAGTTTAAATAGTAATAAGATGTGTTGTAACTGTCTTTTATAGCTTAGTTCTGTCTTCCTTTCTTTATCCTGCATTTTACACGCTTGGCAGTCACATTTGTGGACTGGATTTTAACATGTCTTTTTTGATTAAATATTAATAAACTGTGCTGTAATTGTCTTTTCTAAGCGTGTTATTGTTGTTGTTGTTGTTGTTTTCGTTGGGATTTTCTAATCAGGAAAGTGTTTCTAGATCTTACCAATAAACGACAGAAAAAGACTGCAAACTCTCTCGTCCTCCACCACCCCTATTTTTACCTGTTTTATTTGTTGATGCGTGCTTTTGAACCCAACGGCTCTTGCGTGCTGGTCTGTGATTTTGGACCTTACGGCTAACACGCTGTTTGTCGCCAACACTGAAAGCGACTAATGAGAATACAATACAGCGATACAATGAAGCAGCGCAGGGTTTTATTTTGCCATGTAGTGATTAATTGGAAAAGCCAACAGCCAGCGCTAAACAGGTTCCGATCCCATGCACGGAGTCATATCCCGCAATATTCATACAAGTACTTTGTCAACACCCGCTTCCACAAGTGCAGGAGGCATAGATTCTCATGAGCCCCTGCATTTCAGAGGCTCATGAGAATCTACGCCTCTTGCAGATGTCGATTTAGCTAGGTGCCAGAGCTCATCATGAAGGTCTGTTTCTCGCGTAAGGATGGACTCAGATAATAATTATTTCTGTTGGCGCGACCCTCCAAAGTGTACTAGGCAAGAGACTCTCATGTGCTCCTGCAGCCGCGGGGAGCTGGGTGGCTCGGTGGCAGAGCGTTCGACTCTCGACCGAAAGGTCCCGGGTTCGAATCCAGCTTGGATCAAAAATTTGTTTAAACCCTATTTCGGTGTCCCGTCTCTGAAATCACCTTCGTGGTGGACAAAAGACGTTAAGCCCTAAACGTTTAACGTTTCCTGCCGCCGGGGCACTGTCTCGTCGTGAAAATGTATATCTCTTGCTGCGTAGACAATAACAGTTTGAGATTAACCCTTTCGCTGCGAATGGACGCAGACTGTGTCTCTGCAATCTTCGTTAATTCACTGCCAGAGAGTCCCAGTTGTCCAAGGAACGTGGATACAAAATGGCGTCGGCAAGAGGCACAGATCCTCATGAGCCCCCGCAACTGCGGGGGCTCATGAAGATCTATGCCTCTTGCAGTTGGGCCTTGTTCACTATTTCTCGGCAGTGAAGGAGTTAACAGACGATTTTTTTTTTATCCCGGAAAATTGTACGATTTCCACAAAATCAGATGATTGAAAGCACGGACAGCCATGGGATATTGCAAGTTTGTCCGGACTATTAGCGCATTCGAGGCGTGCCGTCTCCGGATACGCGGCATTATGCCGCGTATCCAGAGGCGGCACGTCTCGAATGAGTTAATCCACTGGCTTTCATCGAAACTTTTAACCCTTTTAGTCCCAAGGTCCCATTTCTCAAAGTTTAGAGGTGTTGCCTAACGACTATGTACCAGTTGCAGGAGATGGATTGACCATGATAGACAGGTGACCACTATGTAAAGGTGGTCGTTAGAGCAGGTTGGACTGTATCTCTGTCCGACCCTTGTGAAGTCCCTTACGTATCAGTGCATGAGGCATAGAAGCTCGTCAGCTGCATCAGTTGCAGAGGCTCGTTAACTCATTCAGCCCTGACACACCACAGCAAGGCATGGATCGAGCATGATAATTCATGGGTGGTGCCAGAATAGCTTGGCGCCCAGAGGCTCCAAGCTATTCTGGCACCACCCTTGAACTATCATGCTTGATCTGTCTCCAGACTTGTAATACAGTCCTTCAGAGGGCAGCTTCAAAATTTGGGGATTTCGGTCTTGGGATAGATTGAGTTAAAATCTATACCACTTGCTAGTGTTGGCAGAAAAGCTTCATTTACTAATGTCTCCCTCTGCACCTCGGATGGAGGGAGGGCACATCTGGGTTTGAACGTGCGAGTTAGCCCCAGACCAATGTGTGTACACTCAGAGCACAATCTGGTCATTATTACACGGGCTGGCCAATATTCCCTGGTGTCCTGGGCACTCTCGGCAACCGTTTTGCTGGGCTACGCTATGGACGAGAATCGCACTGTGGATGGGAAGAACATCTAACGTGAGAGACCTAATACAGCTGACGTATCCAAGGTCCTCTATCCAAAATCCACACCAGAAAGGTGATTGCCAATCGTGTAAAATGCAGAGAGCCTCCCAACAAAGTCGTCGGAAACACGCTTAGAAAAGAAAGTCACAAGACGTGTTGTAACTGCCCAGTAAGCAAAGGTCTTCGGACCCACTGCGGCCGTCGTGTGCCCGAAGACGTTTGGCTAGTGGGATGTTTTTCTAAGTGTGTTTCTTTCTTCATTGGGATGTTCTCTGACGAATCCAAGTTCTGTCCTAAAACTGGTAGCACCAGATGATGTCAAAAATACGTCTGCGAGTCCCTTTCTGACAGATCCAGAGCAGCTTTGGTGTTAGCATCTTCATTGCCGAGAAATGGAGAACGCGAGTCAGCTGCAAGAGGCATAGATCCTCATGCGCCCCCGCATTTGCGGGGGCGCATGAGGATATATGTCTCTTTCTGACACCACTTCGTCAGTAACCATGATCCTTCCACGGCTGGCGCCATTTCGTGTTGAATCATCAAAGAGTTCAGGAACACTATGCTTCCACTGGCAGTTATGGGGTTAAACGCACCAGTCTCTCGCGAAATCGTATGTGGCTGGACAGGTACCTGGCTGTCAAGCAGACACCATCGATGAGCAAAATGTTCTTGGGTATAAACGCATAGAAGGTCAATAGTCCTTTTAAAATTGGCAAAACCAGCCGAACCATTTTCTTCTTTCAGCAGACTTTCCCATGCATGTTTTTTCGCCTGTATCTCAATAACACTAATTATGCCTGAACATTGCGTCAACCATTACTCGTAAAGCTGTCTACTGACGCAATAGTGTTTAAAATAATTCAGGAGAACTGTATTTAGGGACGAAAATATTTGCCAGATTTTTTTCCGCACAGATATTTGGAACGAAACAACCGAAATGCGGCAAAATCTCTTCTGTCCTCCGTCGCGTTGTGGCAAACATTCCGCATGCATCGAGCCTTTCTGTAAAAAAAAAAAAAGCTCACTTAAATGATGGATTGCATACCCATCGCGCTTTTCCGGTGACGCAGAAGACCAGTATTTTTCACGCATGACCCTAGATGGTAACCCTTCTAATCCTAACAACCAAGGGAAGAGGATCGCTTCAAACTGGTGTGCTGATGAGGGTGTACAAGGCCGAAGGAGGGGTGGATCATGATAGTTTAAGAGTAGCGCCGGAACAGAGGCGCCAAGCTGTCCCGACGCTACCCTTGAAATATCATGGTCTATACGTGAGGCGCCAGCTTGACTGGAAACCACTCTTGACAAATCCACGTCGCATAAACGCAGAAGCGAGTGGACTGTTGTGTAGGGCAGATGTATCTACAGAGATATTCTCTAGCTCCTGCGAATCGGAGGTATATACCAGTTTAATTTCTCTCAGATGCGGAAGGAACTTGGAGGGTTCATCCGACCTCTGCTGATCCCTTGATTTTCGTGCTTATTTCGACTCCATAGACAAGAGAGAGGGACAGTAGATCGGGTTAACCCTTTCACAGCCAGTGAACGCAGATTGTTGTCTTTAAAGTCATCGTCAGTTCAACGTCAAAGCTCGCTAGCCGTTAAAAGTGATTTCAGCAAGAGGCATAGATCCTCATGAGCCCCCGCAACTGCGGGGGCTCATGAGGATCTATACCTCTTGCAGCTGGGTCGTATGTTTTCTGTATCTCGGCATTAAAGAGGTTAATTGCAGGTGGTTACAAGTTCGCGTGAGAATCTGCACATTGCTCATGTTGTTTTATGCCCTTGCCGCAAAACCTCAGACGAAGCAGGGTATTGGGGGTTCAGATAACTGGTGGTACTCTCTCGACGTTAAACCCGAGAGGGGGAAGAGAACTGTTTTCTATTAGTTTGACGCCAACCCGGGGGTGGTGCTATGTTCAGAGGCCCGACCCCTGGGGACGGATTCCGTGACAGCCCGCCGCTGCAAAGTATTGTGGTGTGGCCCGGTAGTATCAAACTGTTCTTTTCATCGCTAGTTCAATCAAAGCCATAAAACAATGGCTGTTAACCCCTTGACTGCCGAGAAAAGAGAACACGATCCAACTGCAAGAGACATAGATCCTCATGAGCTCCCGCGACTGACGAGGCTCATCAGGATCTATGCCTCTTGCTGAGACCAATTTGCGTCCATGCCGCTTCATGGACGGGTTTGGCTTTTGGTCGTTGAATGAACAAAGATTTTACAACCAACAAAATACGTACAGTTGCAGGGAAGGGGTTAACTCATTTGAGGCATGCCGCATCTGGATACGCGACATGAAGTTGCGTATCCGAATGCAGCACGTCTCGAATGTATTAACTGTTGAGCTTATCTCTTGATTTTGGACCTCTTCGCTTTCACAGCAACGTACAAAATCACTGAGCCAAACCGAGCCAGTCGAACGCAAAGAAGTCACTCTTAACTCCTTCTACCCCAGACACACCACAGGAAGATAAGGATCGACCATGATAGTTCAAGGGTGATGCCAGAATAGCTTGGCGCCTATAGGCGCCAAGCTATTCTGGCATCACCCTTGAACTATCATGGTCGATCTGTGTCCTGCACTTCAATGCAGTCTTCAGAAGACAACGGGAAAACTTGCGGATTTCGGTGTTGGGGTAGAATGACTTAAAGCATTTTCATGGATTTGAAATCACAGTGCGCCTCAGTGATTTGACCTTAGAGAGACATCGCATGCAATTGTACACTTCCGGGGCTTGGCTCACAAACTGTGTGAGACATATGGAAAGGATGATGATGATGCTGAATTCTCCAAGCGCTTTGAGGGGACAGATTTTTATCATGAAGAGATAGCGAAGCACAAATTTAGCTCGCAGAAGAAGAGAGAGAAGAATAAAGCCGCAGTCAAAATATGTCCTGCATCTGCTTGCAACAGACGCACGACTCATGGACCACCATGGGCAAACTCAGGTTTTTCAAGCGCACTGCATTGTTTTATCGGGAAAAAGCAAACATTCTGGGTGTGTCATCATAAAAACTATCAGTGCCACCAATCAGCAAATTGCATGAATCCCAACGCAGTGTATCTGTACTGAGCGCTGCTCTGTCAGTTTTCCTTACGTTACGTCATGATTTGCGTGCATTGTTAACCCCATGACTGCTACTGACGATATGGTTCGGCGTAAGAGACGCGTAGTGACTTGTCTCCCCCCACCCCCCACCTCCCCCCTCCCCCGAGCGATATCGTCAGTAGCAATCAAGGGGTTAAAGCCGTCAGGTCTGATTTTAACTCATTCAGCCCGGACACACCACAACAAGACATTGATCAAACATGATAGTTCAAGGGTCCACGGGCGCCAAGCTATTCTGGCACCGCCCTTTAACTATCATGTTCGATCTATCTATAGAACTGTAATACGATCCTTCAGAGGGCAACTCTAAAATTTAAGGATTTCGGCCCTCGGGTAGAATGTGTTAAATTCCTGGGCTCACTTGCATGAGTGAGGTATTTCTGCGCCCATAGCGGAGCACTTGCTTAGTGGCTTTCGCAGGACTAAGCTCACTCATGCAACTGCCCCCCCCCCCTCACCCCCCTGCACATCGTATCTCTCCATGATTTGTTTCAAATTCAAAAGACTTAAGAGACGAGGTGTTGAACTGCCTCCTTACAGTGAGACTCCGATAACTCGTCCGAGACGCACCGTATCCGGATACGCCGACAAAAATACGCGTATCCGTTTGCGGCGGTCTGTAATGAGTTAAACCCCGACCTCTCTTTATTTTTCATCTACCTGCATTTTAAACCCGATGGCTGCCGAGAAAAACTCAACACGAACCAATAGCAAGAGGCATAGATCCTCATGAGCCCCCGCTGTTGCGGGGGCTCATGAGGATCTGTGCCTCTTGCTGAGCCTGATTCGTATCCATGTCTCTTGGATAGTTGTAGCTTTTGGACGTTTAGTGAACAGAGAAGGGATTAATTAAACTTTAAATAATACAATTATAATAAAAAATAAATAGACTGCGCCGCACACTGAATCGCCTCTAGACATAAATTTCAAGATTACGGTTTAAGATCATGCACTTTGTCTCACGTTTTACTTTAACCGTTGCATCCACCGAAATATTGACATAATATGCACTGTCTCATTCAGTCATGTGCAGTCCTGTACACGGACTGAAAAAGAGAAGACTTATTTACGCTCGAGTCTGTTCAATGACTGACAGAAAGTTATAATCTTAATCTTGTATAATTATTATTTAAGCTTACAGAAATCTTCATGCATGTCTAAATTGTTTTATAGCTCTGAAAGCAGGACCGTAACAAATCGTCCGGCTGCCACAAGTGGAGTTTCACGATGATCATCATTGTACACTTAAAACGCCAAAGAGAGAATTAACCCCCCCCTCCCCACGCCACCTGCTTTCCGAAAGAACGTGAATGTAAATAGGGCTGGCAAGAGGGGTAGATCCTCATGAGCCCCCGCGACAGCGGGAGCTCATGAGGATCTACCCCTCTTGCACTTCTGTTGTTGTTGCCCTGTTGTGTCCCCGGCAGTGAAGGGTTTAAGAGGCGAGATACTGTCCCGTTGGCCGGTGGCGGCGGTGGCAGGGACGGGGACGACTCCATTTTAGCCGGCTCCTCAAATCCTTAGGGGCTGCGCCTGATTGATTCCCCCTCCCTTTATTGAAGAGCTTTAAAGTCCCGCTTGTTCCTGTGGGACTTTGGAAGAAAGGCAACCCTCCAGGACTGAGGGTTTTTAGCGTTCGAATCTTGCCATCTCTCAAGAGGGTATCTAGTAGACCCTCATCATCTCCCGACATTCAGCGTGGGCTCGTGATGATAGACGCATCTTGCTGTTTCTAGTGCCGGTGCTTCTGTGTTTTCCTGTAGCAGGCTTGTGGAAGAAAGGCGCCTCCCAGGACTGGGGGATTTGTAGTTCAGTCGATCCATATGCAAGAGGTATAGATCCTCATTAGCCCCAGCTTTCAGCGGGGCCTCATGAGGATCTACGCCTCTTGCTGGTTAGTGTTCTGTGTTCCACCGTTTTCTGTGAGACCAGCAGGTTTCTTTCTATCAATGCAAACGGGACTGAAATTTTCTACCTTTTTGGGTTTAATCCATCCACAAGAAACAAAGATGTCCATTAGCCCTGCAAATTGCGAGGCCAATGATGACGTAGGCCTCTCACGAGTGCGATTTAGGTCTCTGTTCGTCATTGGAAGGAGCTGAAAAGGGTTCGGGTTGTGACAAAACTGTTGGAAGATGGAGAGGGATAGTTTGTGTACGCGGTGAAGCCATCTGTGGCTCTAACGTTATGCTATGCCTGCGCGAAGTATTTATCTTCAACGTATACGTTTAAACGTCATATGCCCATCCTACCTGTTACGTCATCTAATGAGATAAGCAGAAAAAAATCGAAACCATTTCTGTCTTATGTATTCAATTTTCTCTGATTGTTTCTGAGACCAGAAAATAAAATTGTCATTATTTTATAGACCTGCATGGCTGTTTCTAGCTTTTAAAAAATCTTTGTTTTCTGTGCTTTTGATAAAAATATCCGATAATGAAGAAGAAGAAATAAAAACCTGAGGTAGTGTTCTTTGTAAAATTGGATTGTTATTTCACACTTTTTAAGTCGTTTGCTACTCTCGCATATTCGCTGAACATTGGACAATAAACAGAGAGAGAGAGAGAGAGAGAGAAATGAAATGAAATGAAATGAAATGAAATGAAACTTTATTTCTCAACGGATGAAGTAATTAGCACGTGTGCCATTTTTCATACTTGCCGTTGCTACTCTACAAACACAGGATAATAATTGTAATACTAATAGTACCAAATTACACAAAGAAAAATTAGGAGACATTACACATGAAAAGACATTAAACAAAATTCATTCATTCATTCGGTCATACAAAAACAAACGAAAACATAAAGTACATGAAACGCGCGCACACACATACACGCTCGCGCGCACACACAGACACGCGCTAATGATAACTTGACCTATATACGAAGCAAATCATTTGGATCAATAGTGAAAATTCACTTCAGGCAGCAAAAATTATTTGGATTATAATAGAGACTTGAATTATGTAATTAGGCGATTATTATTAGTATGGACAAACCATACGGCAGTATGCACTGATTATACGATAAGTAGGCCTACATGTTTGATACGGATACTTGTGGTAGATTATGTATCAGCAGACAAGTACTTGAGGAGGCATTCCTTGAAAGAGGAGAGGGAGGTAGCGTGTGTTATACATGTAGGCAGGTTGTTCCAGAAAGATACGCCTGAGAAAGATACACTGGTTTTAAATAGATCTATCCTGGGGCGAGGTGTAATAAAGTTTCGTCTTGAAGTAGAATAACCTGAACTTGCCTTGGTAAAGAGCTTACAAAGATATTCTGGGTGAATCTCATTCCAGATTTTATACATAAACACACCCTTGTTTAAGAGGTGATGCTTGCTAAGAGGTAGCATTTTCAGTTTTTTAAGTCTTTCGTCAGTTGTCAGGGCTGAATCAGGCAGGATATGTTTCGCTGCTCTCCGATGCAGGGAGTTAAGCCTCTTCAAGTGTATGTCACCGCTGCCATCCCATATCGTGGACGCATAATCGATGTGGGATTTGACATGTGCATTGTAAAATAACTTGCGGGCATCAACATTGATAAAGTACTTCAACTTTGAAAGCATAAAAACATTTCTAGCAACAGTTTTACATACAGCATTTATGTGCGATTGCCACTTCATCTGGTCATCAACAACTACACCAAGTAATCGGTGTTCCGTGACCTGTGTAACGATGTCGTTATGGATATTCAGGCTGAGTGTAAGTGGCTTGAGCTGGTGCTTCTGACGGGTTGCTATCGTCATGCATTCCGTTTTGGAAGGATTTAAAATCATTTCATTGTTTGAACACCAAGTGGAAATTTCGCTCAAACCCTGCTGTAAACGGCCATTTAAAGAATCAATACTCTTGTCCGGGGTGTGAATTGTGGCGTCATCAGCGAATAGATCACATGAAATTTTGTTGCTAGTCAAATGTAGCGGCAGGTCATTTATAAAAAGGCAAAACAGAAGAGGCCCTAGGACTGAACCCTGGGGAACTCCCCGTGTTACTAATCCGCTTGAGGAGTATGATCCATTGACCATGACGCGCTGCTGTCTGTCGCTAAGATATGAGGCGAAAAGTGGAGTTGTGCCATGGTGGTAAAGAGATTTCTGGCTGTAGTTATTTGAGGAAGAAATGCATTTATTGCCAAACGAACTACCGAAATACACATTTAGCTTGGAAAGTAGAAGTTTATGGTCCACAAGATCAAAGGCTTTTCGTAAGTCAATAAATACAGCGCCAGTAAATTCGCCCTGATTTATTGAGCGTAGCCACACATCAGTTAGACGCGCTAGGGCCGTGTGACAGCTGTGCTTTGGTCTGAATCCCGACTGAAGGGGGTGGATTAATGTATGATTTTCTAAATATTCCAAGAGATGTTTATGGATATGCCGTTCCAGTGGTTTACTAAGGATGGACAATAGTGAGATGGGGCGATAGTTATTAACATCAGTCATATCTCTTGTTTTCGGGAGGGGTATAACCTTGGCCTTTTTAAGTTCCTTTGGGAAAATATTCGTTTGAATGCACAAGTTATAAATATAGGTTATTGTTTCAATAACATAAGGAATAGCTAATTTAAGTATTTTGGGGCTGATTTCATCTGGCCCTGACGATTTCTTATTCTTCATTGAACTAATTGCCCTACCGACTTCGTGCACTGCCAGTGGTGGAATCACGAAAGGATCACGGATCCTGCAGTTCGCGTTCTACAAAAATCAACTAGTCTGTCTGAGCAAGAGTAGGGCTGAGAACTTGCTTCTGAAGGGACAAGAGACTCGGCAACTGAGAGGAAATGGTCGTTAAACATGTCTGCAGTCAGATCAGAAGGGATTAAAGGAGATTTGTTACACTTGCCTCCAGTCACTACGGCCATAGCGCGCCAGAGCGTGGACATGTCTTTGTCTTGTTTAATCAAGCGATCAATGAAAGATTTTTTAGCCTGTCGCACAAGAGATTTTACGCGATTACGCTCACGCTTAAATTCAGTGAAGCGCTTCTGCTGTCTCAGATCATCTCTCACCCTCATGGCTTGAATGATGTCTTGAGTAAGCCACGGCGGGAGTGATGCGTGTTTGACGCGTCTCCTCCGCAGGGGCGCATGTTTATTTAAGATCTTAAGAAAGATGGTATACCAAACAGACAGAGCGCTGTCAGGGTCAGATTTACTAAATACTTCATCAAAAGGTGCGCTGTTAAGATCAAACAGAAACTCGCTATCATTAAAACTTTTAAAGGAGCGATAGGTGATATACGTATGACATTCTTTCTTTGCTTTAGGGAGTTTAGTAGACCACGTACAGCGGATGGGAAAGTGGTCGCTGATACTAAGGTTACCGACAGACACATTATGAACAGACTCTGGCTTGGTTGTGTATATATGATCTATGAGTGTGGATGTTGTTTGTGTGATCCGTGTGGGTGAAGTGATTAGCTGTTGCAGACCCAACAACGTTAACGTAGAGTCCCACGCATGGTGAGGCTTTAGCATGTCTATGTTAAAGTCTCCCATGAGAATGACATTGGAGTTGGGATTACAAGCTTTATCACACATACTAAGGAAATCATCATACCATTCAAAGTTCGCAGCAGGGTTGCGGTACAGAAAGCCGATAAGAAATGATGGAGATTGGGGGGCCTTCAGCTCAAGCCACATACACTCAACATCTTTGGTTTCTAAATCATATCGTCTACGTATAAAATCTTGAATAGACG